>OZ005742.1:149454544-149718426 GCA_963930735.1 Dioctria linearis | reverse complement strand
CTGATATGCCGTGAAGGTGCGTTCGACGCAGATGTCACCGCTTCTTGTAATGCTGTTGTATCGTGAAAGTCACCCGACAAAGGTTGTCGGCGACTTTCCAGATGTTGGTGCATCGGAGAACCTTCGGACGTTGACTGAACTGGTCCATTGCTGGATGAAATATCAGGTGGTATATTTGGTTTAGATTGCAGCATCTCGTCTTCTTCAGAGCCTTCCTGGGCTGCCAAGCAGGGTTTTAAACGATCTATAGAAATATTAGCCTGTCCGTTTTTGATTTTTAGAGTGAAGAAATGCTTCGCGCGCTTAACAATTTCAAAAGGCCCTTCATAAGTTGCTTGCAGTGCTGATCTTACTGCGTCAGTTCTCAGGAATACATGGGACCACTTATCGAGTTCCTTAAATGTAAACATGGATTGTCGCGCGTGATTTGACGCTTGAACTGGTCTGATGTCAGTAAAAACGTTGCGAGGTGATACAACGAATTGGTTTTGAGGTCGATATTGTGAATTTTGGAGAAAATCGCCAGGGATGCGCAAGCTTTCGCCGTAAACGATTTCTGCAGGAGTAGCGAGGATATACTCCCTAAAAGTGGCTCGCAAAGCTAACAATACAAATTTCAAAATGTTCGTCCAAGTTTTCTCCTGGTATGCCATTAAACAAGCTTTGATTGTCCGGTGCCATCTTTCCAGACATCCGTTAGCCTGAGGATGATAGCCAGTAGTGCGATTACGATGGAAGACTAATAATTGTGACAGTTCGAGGATTCGAACTGTGCACCTTGGTCTGTAACGATAGTTCTGCGAACACCAAAGCGCGCTATCCACACTTGTCAAAGTACGGTTGGGACTATCTGAGCAGTAATCTCAACGATGGGAATGGCTTCTGGCCATCTAGTAAATCTGTCAATGATTGTAAGGCAATATCTAAAATTTGGCGAAGGTGGCATACGACCAATAATGTCTATGTGAATATATTGAGAACGTCCAGAACACTCATTGAGTGAACCCAAAGGCTTTTGCCGTGTCTGGAGACCTTGCTGCGCTGACAAGCTAAGCAGGATCGCGCCCAGGAGTTGACATCCTTATTTATGGACGGCCAAAAGTATCTGGACGGGACCATCTTATTGGTTGTACGGATACTCGGATGAGATAAATTGTTGACGGTTTTGAACACTTGAATTCTGGATAAATGGTCGGATTCTTCTTTGTGAAACTTCGCAATATATTTTAACGTTTGAGCCGAAAATCGGAAATTTTTCAAATTTGTATTGAGAATTTTGCAGAATTTGATGAAATTCAGAATCTTGAGATTGGGCATTTGCCATAGCTTCGAAATCGATTGCTCCGGGAAGCTGAATTTCGTCGACTCTCGACAGCGCGTCGGCCACGACATTATATTTTCCTGACACATGTCTGATATCAGTAGTAAATTGACCTATGAAGTCCAATTGTCGTAATTGTCAGGGCGAGATCTTCTCTGGATTTTGTTGTAAAGCATATTGTAAGGTATTGTGCTCCGTGTAAAGAGTGAATGTACGCTCCTCAAGCAATTACTTGAAATATTTTATGCTCCTGTAAGCCGCTAGTAACTCTCTGTCATAAATGCTATACTTTTGCTGAGCGTTGTTCTGCTTGACGGAGTAAAATCCTAAAGGTTGCCAGTTTGTATCGACCTTCTGTTGAATCGCCGCACTTATGGCAGTATCCGAAGCGTCTGCCCATAATGTTATTTCCGCTGATACCATTGAAAAGCGAGAAGTGCCGTTTGGGCCAATTGAGCTTTAGCTGCTTCGAAAGATTCCTTTGCCTCGTTGAACCAATCAATGAACCTAGCGCCATCCTTCTTTGAGCCAGATAGATATCTGTTTAAACTAGCATGAAATTCTGCTGCGTGGGGCTAGAACCGGCGATATAAATTTATCATGCCTAGAAAGCGTCGTAATTGTTTTCCATTTTGCTGAATTTTAAGTTTGGAAATTGCTTCCACGCAATCGGGAGCCGGTTTGATGCCTTGTGGTGTAATCAAATGACCCAGAAATTTGACCCGCGTCCGCAAAAAGACGCATTTCTCAGCGTTTAATATGAGGCCATATTCCTGAAGGCGTGTGAAAATTTGCTCTAAATGCGAGTAGTGTTCAATTTCAGATTAAGAAGCGATTAACATATCGTCCATATAAACAAAGCGGAACGATAATTTTTGCAGAACCATGGGGATGAACCTTTGGGAAGCGGTGCACAATCCGAAAGTCATCTGCGTGAACTCGAAAAGTCCAAAAGGTATGGAAATTGCCGTTTTCGGGATATCCACGGGTTCAATTGGAATCTGATGATATGCTTTTGCTAGGTCCAGAGTTGAAAAGAAAGAACAATTCTCTAACTGATAAACAAAGTCGTGAATTAATGGAACCGGGTAACGGACTGGTACTGTACTAAACTTTAACCGCCTGTAGTCGCCACATGGTCCCCATTCCCCATTTTTCTTTTGGACCAGGTGCAGTGGTGAGGACCAAGGAATATTTGACGGGCGACATATTTCCTGATTCAAAAGGAATTCAAACTCCTTTTTGGCCACTAACAATTTTTCGGGGGAAAGTCGACGAACTTTGGACGAAATGGGAGCGCCTTTGGCAATTATTCGATGCATAACCGTGTGTACTACCTGTTTTGTGAAACTAGCTTCGACGGTGATGTCCCGGAACTTTTTAAGAAGACTCTGGATTTTCGGATCGATTGGGGAGTTAATCAATACGGAAAGGCTATCATCTTGACAATTGACACGTTGAGCGAATGATGATAAAGAAGTCAGTGGATGTATAAGTGACTTCTTTTTGATATCCACTAAGAGTCCACAGTGGCACAGAAAATCTGCCCCCAGTGTGGGCCTAGGAATATCGGCTATAACAAATTGCCAAGGAGAAGACCTTCGTAGACCCTAGTCCAATGACAGTTATTTCCTGCCAAAGGTACTAATAGGAGAGGAATTCGCCGCTACCAACTGCAAATTTGAATTTGAAAAACAATGGAAAGATGTTTTCGGGATGAAGGAAACGTTCGCCTCAGTGTCAATCAGGAAACTTTTTTTCTAAGACCTGTCGATAATGTAAAGACGAAGGGCATATTCATTTGGGTCTTCATTACATGCCAAAACATTTTGAGACGTTGAGTTTTAACTACTCCTTTTGAACTTGCAAGGAGTGATACATTTCTTTGCTCTGGTTCCGAATTTACGGTGATACCAGCAGAAATTTTGACCTGTGTCGACAGAAGAATGCTGAGAAGATGATCGATTCCTGGATCCTCTTCTTGAAGTGCTTTGTCTAACAGGATTGCGGCATATGAGCGACTTCTCGAACATGCTGGCGAGGTTGCTTAATTTTCTTTCCAAATCGGCTAGTGACTTTTGAGTGCTGCCTGAGGGAGAATCTATTTAAAATATCTCCGCTTTGGGACTCACTTCGGCTATCCTATCTGCACGTGTTGCCAACACTTCAAGTGCTCCTGTATTACAGCCCAGGATCGGCTGCATATTGTTCGGTAATCGCTGTAGCCAAAGCGACTTCAATATCGCATCATTAAGTTGACCATTACTGAGTTCCCGCATCTCACGCAGTAGTTCTGAGGGTTGTGCGTCACCCAGTGTAAGCTCAGTGAGGAGCTGTTTCAAATTTTGTTTAGTACTACCAGAGAGTCTAGAGACTAACGTCCCTTTCATAGTATTGTATTTGTCTACTGTCGGTAGTGTACGCAGAATGTCACCTACAATTCGAGCGACATCCGCGTCGGGAGCCTCAACGACGTGGTACAACTTAGTAGTATCTTGGTTAATGCCCGCCAAGCTGAACTGAGTCTCAAGCTGAACGAACCACAAATCAGGATCGTTTTCCAAAACGAGGTTGTCTTAACAGACACAGTACCCAACATCGCCGAATTAATTTAATCGGCTTGCAAGGTAGCATTGGATTTGTTCGGATCACTACTGTTAGTAGGGTCCATGTTGACGTTTGTCTGGCTAACGTAGACTGAGTTGCACACAAAAATTAAAAAAGAATTATTGCAATTAACAAGATGTTAATTCACAACAAAAGGTGAGGAAATTTTGACCGATGCGCATTAAACCAGAGACTGTTAATGAATAAAGCCGAGTTAGGCAAGTGCGAGAGAGAAAAGAAAAATTTTACTTAACGACTGAGAATTGCAAGTAAAACGGTGCTGAACGCAGTCAGTGAACACAGCGTCTTAAACAAGACAGTAATTGTGGTGCTTATACCTTGATGTAAAATTCATACACTTAAATGTGATATATATATAACAACAAGAAAAAAATAATAATATTGATATTGTAACACCAGAGATAAAATAAATAAATAAGTATATGTAATGGTTGATAAAGCAGAAAGGTAGATTAAATTAAACTAGTGAACTCTTAGACTATCTAATCTTTTTATAATATGTCCTTCAAGTGTTGTTCAAGTGTGATGTCTAATACTTCACGGAAGCTATGTAATCAGTTTTCTATACAGATGCTATCTCCGGGTTAACCTAGGAGCAGCCACAAGGCTTTAACTACAGCGGAGCCGCTTTTCAGCTGTAACTCCAAACTAATTTGACAGGGTTGACTGGAGCAGCTAACCAGCTTTAACTCCAGAATAACTGAACGCTTTGAATTTCGTAAAAAATACTGTTTTTATTGGACTCACACATTATATTTATAACTAATTAACCTACAGTGGTTCTCATGGCTGCAATTTGCTTTGCATTCAATATTGTGCATGAGAACCAATTTGTATCGATAATATTCCTATTGGGGAACAAGGCTTCACGTTTCGTTTTTCACTTGATTCATTACTCATTACGATGGTAACTTCATCTTGAGAAAAAAGTCTCTCGTTTATCGTTGACTTTTTGTTTTTTTCTTTTGTAGCGTATTTTAACGTGAGGCAGGTGTACATGACGCGTTTAGTAGGTCACCTAAATTGTGTGTTCTGTGTTTATGAATATGCGAGTCGCTGACCTTACTTGAAGTGTGTTTACCGAGATTGCTTGATATATGAAGCGTATACATTTTGTGAACCTTGCTTGAAGTGGGTTTAGAGAAATTGCTTGTGCGATTTCTATGATCTATGTTAAGCGCGTATAGCCATGATTTTGATGATGGCTCGTACGGGTGATATGTGCGTAATACAGAAGGTGCGACTCTTGTCGGGGTCACCAATTTGGTAATCAGTTGTTTACCGGTTTTCCAAGCTTGAGGGTTGAGGAAATTAGTTGTTGACACCAATCTTTATCAATTGGATAAGCTGTTTACGGAATCTGCAACCTTGAGCGCAGATAGTTAGTTGACGTTCATTACCTCACTGGAGGTAAGTACTGTAACTACTTTCTCAGTGTAATTAAAGTAGTTTAAACTAAATGTCCTTATGACAGTCAGCGACGACGACGAAGGTTCGTTTCCTGTTGACAATAGAGACAACGGACTACCCCCTGGGTAGCTGAAAATGAGGTGTTCGTAAGTAGGGTAACTATTTGGATGAACTGCCTTTAGTTAATTTAACAGCTTGGGGTCTTAATGTCCCTATGACAATACGATCCGGTTCTTGCTGGGAAGTGTTGCTCTTTTTTAGTACACTGGAAAACTTGCCTCTAGCTCGGCTATAAAATCTCGCGACATGAAATGAATCTGAAAACGGATAGATATTTGGTTCAGATCTCATAAGCTATATGACCGTCAGGACACACTCCAGCACGCCTGCGTTAGCCCTGTGGGTGCGGCTGCCTGCTACACTTGAGATATCTGAATACAATCCACCGGAATGAAATCAACCTATGATTCTTGGTTGTAAAGGATGTTCTTGAAAGTTTCCTGTAGAGCACTGGTCCAGTTCGATCTTGGCTCACGGCTGAAAGAATAAGAAGCATATGGGACATGCATAAAGAAATAAAAGTTCTCTCTGCTTGGTTCTAATGGTCCGTTTTGAATACTTTTTTATTTTTATCATTTTTAATGCTGTCCTGCGGTGGGCTGTCATGCGACTTCTGAACAAAAACATAATATTCTTTTAAAACAACGTTATAAAGAAAACAAAGCCTACCTAGCTACGGCTGTCTGTGTTCGGCAAGGTATTACTAGCCCGAAATGATTTACCTAGTATACATGTTGACTTGATTAGAATTTGGAAATAATAGAAAAAGGTCAGTCGCGTCGCCACAAAGTTACAAATTTCCGGTGAATTTGTTTGCTGCCGGGGGGCCCTAGGCCTACTTATTTTCCCCTGGAGATGGTTGAAAGGGGGGCTTAAATCCTTCTTCGAAGTCCCTTTCAACCCAGGAACGATGGTATCTTCCTTCTGGAGCTGATTTTCCGTGGTCGGTTTGACTTTATGTGGATGTGTAGATACCGGGTATCTTCATTCTTCACGGTGTTGAACAAGAGCTTAGAAATATTTTTTTTAACTCTAGATATTAGGTCCTAAGGTTTTGTATATCTACATACATACATATGTACCTAGGTTTTTATATACAACAGTCCTTCCCCCCGCGAAAAAGAGAATTATTCCTTGAAGAGGAATAATTCTCGAAAAAACTATGTGGGTCTAGATTGTATTTTATCAAGTTGAAGTGGATTTGATATCGTACTCCTTAAAAATAATAAAAAACATGCCATGGGTCTGTAGCGTCGGGGTATAATACATTAAAAAGCATCTTGCATCGGCTTTGAAAATAAAGAAAGAAAAAAATGTTTGAGATTTGTGTTTTTGTAGTTACATACATACAAAATGCACAAATTGCAGCTTGTGTCATATAGAGATTATATTTTGTGTTTTGACAGGGAGGAGATAAAAATATGAATTAATACTTTTGTTATTGCGTGGGATTGGCACTTCACCAAGTTAAGTGCACGACACATACTAGGTGCATCTTCACTTTTGCCAACTTTAACTGTCTTGCTAAGTTGGAATTTGGCGAAATACTTGGCCCGCGTGCTCCATATGCGATATCGGTGCTGAGTGTGGCTCCCCGGTGGAGGGGATTATCCAGCTGTTGCTGCGCGGGAACGGGCGGGCAGATATTTGCATCTGGTCTGCTCCTGCCGAGGTGGATAGCTTCCACCGGGTGGAGCTCTGCCTATCTCCTCATAACGGGAGTTCCTCGGTGACTTTGGGTAAGTTTATTTTGTGGTGAACAATAACTTTTCATTGGTTCTAACTACTGCTTTTTTCTTTTCTTTTTAGGAGCTACCCTGGCATTGTCTGGAGAGGTCGGCTGGTGTGCCTGTTTGGTGTGTAGGACCCACCCGAGCTACATGCTACATGGCGATGACGTGCTCGCGTGGGGCAGCAATCCTCCTGGGTTCTTCCAGGTGAGGAGCCCGGCATTGGCCGAGATGGCGGGCATCTTCCAGCTGGTCCTGTTTAGGAGGAGGACTGGGATGCTCTCCCGATTTATGAGGGCAAAACTGGGTAATTTCTTCTTTCATTTGAATTTCTCTTTTTTTTTTAAATAATTCTTTTCTTTTCTTTTGCAATAATCACGGACGGCCCGGATCGTTTGTCCTGACGGTTGCCCGCGTCAAAAGAAATTTTTTTTTCTTTAATTACGTTTTATTTTTATAAGTCGTTTTTCTTTTATAAGTTTTGCATATTTTGCCTTAGTTTTGTTTTATTAAAATATTTTTTGTTTTGTAAATTCTATGTCTATTGTTTTTCTGTGCTGTTGTCCCTATTTCTGTTACTCTTTTTCAGGTAGCTGCTTAGGTATTTACTGGAAAGGCCGATTCTTGGGGTTCTTCGCAGGGAGTTGAGGTTTTTTTTTTCTTTTTGTTGTATACCGGTTTCGGTCTTAAGATTGTTGTTGGCTATGTCTTTCGAGAGAGTTGAGTACTTGGTTGGCGGTTTCGGTGTTGTTGTTGGCTCGTTTTCGTTTTCCCCTATCTTTTTTTATTACTCTAGTTTTAAATTAATTTCAAATTTTCTGAAAGGACTCAATACTATTAATGTTACAAAATCTTACTGAACTAACGAATATGAGCGGGGGCTTTTATAATAAATAAATAAATAAATAAATAATTAACTAACCGATTTCCTAGTGTTAATAGATGTTTAAGCTTAATTTCAAAAAGTATAATAGCGTTTAATATCTTATAATACTCAACTATTACTCTACTATTCACTAGCTCTAATTGTTATATTTTCAATAGGAATTGGTTCCTTTGTCTTACTTCCTATAGGTCAGTTTAGTGCAACTAGAGAAGGCGGTACTGGTAGCAGAAGAAAAGACAAAGACAAAAATGGGTATTGCCGTGTTTGAATTATACTAATTGTATAGATCCCGCTCTGGGCAGACTTTGAGCACCTTTTAACTTTTCTTGGGATTTCGCGTAGACCGGTTCCATAGGGATATTGTCAGCTGTGGGCTGTTGCCTGCGTTTAGCAACCCATGCCATGAATGTCGGTACGACATATCTTGCTATTGCCACCACTATGCAATTAGAAACAAGAATCCTGTCATTGATAGGAATGTAATAGAGAGTATATGAGGAATCTTTACTTTTGGTCCAAAGTGAAAATGAGTTTCTGTTGTCTTTGTAGCTTACATGCTATTATATATGTATGTTAGAATTACTTAGATTATATTGACACCATGTTATTTGTAGAAAGGTTTTAGGCGATTGTTGTGTACCGTCACCTCTCGTTTACGAATTTTAATTGTTGTGTTTACTGAACTGGGGATGCTGGTTACCATGTAGGGTCATACCAAATTCTGGGAGAGCTTGTGTTTACGACTCTCGCTCTTGAGTAGAACCTTGTCTTCTCTGTGAAATATAAAGGGTCGTACAGCTTTGCCATAGTAGTTTTTTTAGCGTTGTTTACTCATCACGAGATTTTTCCGTGCCATGGCGTAAGACTTCTGAAGTTTATTTTTGAGACTATGGTAGTAGCTCTCGTGATTATACTCTATAAATCCGTAAAGTTAATTTTGTCCATTCATGTACACTGATATTGTACACGAAAGCATCTGTTCGCAATAATTATCCCATGAACTGGGATTTTCGTTAATTATAGTTCGTAGATAATAAATCAGTGATCTATGTGCACGTTCGTGTACTCCATTTGATTGGGGATGATAAGCAGAGGTTTGCACCTTATTTATCCTAAGGAGTTTGCATACCTTTTTGAATAGGTCACTCAGGAAATTACTTCTCTGAACGGTGACTATTCTCTTGGGATTGCGGTAGCGCGTGACGATTTCTTGGAAGAAAATTTGCGCTACCGTTATATCTTCCCCATTCGGTATGGTATACCAATCTACGAACTTCGTGAGGTTATCCTGAAACTTTAATATATATTTGTTTCCAGATTCAGTCTCCCCTAGCGGGCCGACTATGTCTAGATAAATTTTATTGAATGGTTGTTCCGCTATTTCCGCAATTACCATTGGCATTTTATATGGTGGTGAGGACTTCATTGTTTGACATTTGGCACACCGCTTAATGTGCCTTTTCATGTCACTAAGGATGTGCCTCCACCACTACTTTCTTCGAATCCGTTTATAGGTTTTTAGCACTCCCTGAAGGCCGCCAAAGGCAGAATCATGGTAATCTTTTAAGATTAATTGGATCTCCTCTGGGCTTGTGATTACTTCTGGGGGACGAACTTCGTCTATAATTTGTGGACTGGTACTAGGTGGGCTGTCAACGTCCTCTGCTTCCTTCGATTGATGACTTTGATCTTGTTGGTCTAGCAATTTCGCTTGGCTTTCTGGGTTTGATCCAGTTTCCTGAATGTTTCATGTCTGGGCTCTGGTTACTGCATTGCATTGCAGACACTCCTTTAGGTCCGATGAGTGTTTTTCCTCCTCTATATCGGAGTCCATTTGGTGGTGGACTATACCTTCTACCGTGAAGGTTGTAGTTTCCTTGTCCTTGACATTATCCCGTGAAATGAGGATTAAAGCGTCGGCATTCGTTTTGTACTTTCCGTGCTTATACTCAATTTTATAATTGAACTCGGAAAGTTTAAGGTGAAATCTCACCAGACGGGAAGTGGCATCCTTAACATTGAAGATCGCTTGAGCGGTTTGTCATCTGCATAGACCGGGAACTCTCGGCCTTGCAGATAACATCTGAATTTTTAGTCGCCCAAACTATAGCCAGTAACTCTTCCTCGATCTTGGAATAGTTACATTCGGCTTTGTTGAGGGTACGGCTGGCGTAGGCAATTGCTGGTCACTTCCTACCTCTCCTTGAGATAGGACTGCTCCAAGAGTCTTGCTGCTGGCGTCTGAGGTAAGGTTTAAGTGTTATGCCAAATCGAGGTATATTAAGAGTGGAGGGGAAATTAAAGCGTGTTTAATGCTTTGAAATCCTTCTTGGCATTTCTCAGTCCATTTAAACTTTACATCTTTTCGTAGTAAGTGTGTTAGAGGACATACTGTTTTTGAAAAATCGGGTTTAAATTTCCTATAGTAATTGGCAAGGCCCAGAAATGATTGCACTTGCCTTACTGTCTTAGGGATGGGTAAAGTTTGGACGCATGCCGTTTTGCTAGGGTCAGGTAGTGCTCCTCGGTTATAACATTTGTGTCGTAGATACACTCCCACGCGCTTGAGAACTTGATATTTTCTCTCAATCTGTCAAAGACTTTGCGAAGGTTTTCGTTGTGGTCTGCCAGACTTTTTCCATAGATGACGATGTCATATAAGTACGCGAAACATTCCAGGCCTTGTAGGCCAGTTAATATGAAATTCATTAAACGCTGAAATGTAGCCGGGGCTCCTTTGAGCCCGAACGGCATGCGTTTGAATTCATAATGCCCGTACTTGGTACTGAAAGCCGTTTTTGCTCGATCCTTCGGATCGACGAGTACCTGATTATAGCCATTGGCTAGGTCTAGGGTTGATCGAGGACATCCTCGATCCGTGGTAGCGGAAAGGCGACGCCAATTGCTTTTTCATTCAAAATACGAAAATCAACGACGACGCGTCACCTTTTCTCACCATCTGGTCCCACTTTTTTGGGGACGACTAGCAGTGGCGTGTTCCATGGCCTCTTGCTGGGCTGGACAATATCGTTGTCCAGCATTACTCGGAGTTGCTCGTTTATTACATTTCGCTGTGTCTCTAGTAACCGCTACATCTTTTGGTTAATCGGAACTTGATCTTGCACCAGAGGAATGTCGTGGGTGATGGCATTGGTATGTGTAAGCCTGTCACCTTTTAAAAACAATTTGTCATTATATTCGTAACAGAGATTTGTTATTCAAGCTTTTTCCTCAGTGTTAAGGGTTTTATCCAGATTGAGCTCGTGCTCTACCCTGGTGAGACGGGACTTAGTTATGCCGTCTGATCGGCGCTAATTACGCTGTCTTTATTATTCTTAAATCTAGACTTATTGAATGATTTTATATTGATACTGTTGTTTTTCATTTGACCTCTTAACCTACTTGTTTTATATATGAGAGGCACTGGGCCAGATGGATCTGCGGTAGTTGCTACCGTTTGTGTGCTGGCCAGCGCCTGACGTTGGGGCTTTCATGATGGACCCGCAAGAGTCTTGAAGCAGTTTCTTATTTCTGCTTAGTTGACCGATGCTCTTATGCCCTGCCTTCTTAATTTAAGATTTAATTATATTTTGATGCGCACCGTCGCTGTCATTTCGTCTCATGGGATTCGACGGATGGGTTACGGTACTATCTTTATCTGGCTCTCGATTTATGGAGACAACACTTTAGTCTTCCTTTCTTTAGGATTCCTAGGGGACTGGTTTCAACCCAGCTGAGAGTAAGCTGTTTGCTAGGAAGACTCCGTCGTCTATTTCTTTCGAGAGACTGAGGATTTGTTCCTGCAACTGCAACGGAAATTTGACTACGATCTGAGACCTTGCTGGTACGCACACAGGTTCATTTAAATTTACTTGATGCTTGCCAGTCTTACAAGCCAGATTTTTGGTAATCACGTCACCCTTATCGCGTTCTTGTTTATCACAGCCGACTTCTTCTGGTTGAGAAGCTTTGAGAACACCTGGGGTAGAAGGTGTATTCCCGTCGGGTTTATTATCTTCTACCAGTGTCTCTTTGTTAAATGCGTTTTGTGGGCACGGGTTGTCCGATGTGGATTCTAAAGGAACAGCAAACTCTTCTGGATTGATTTTCATCCGAGGAAATCGCAGATCCTTGTTGGGTCCATAAACATTGCAGTTTTGGGCTAGGAAATAATTTGTTGTTGAAGTTGCTTTTAGCATGGAGTTTCCCCGGCTTGACTATATACCCTACCAGCAACAAACAAGGGTCTTCTCAGCCGACCGACTTCAGTGTGCCAACCGCCAGACTTCCTCTAAGCATAGGTCTAAATGGTCAGGCCCAACTAATAGTGGACACCGGTGCTGAGATCATTATAAGTAAGAAAACCAATAAAATCGTGCGAGCTAATAAATCCCAACAAAAAATTAACGCTTCAAAGCCCATTTGGTACCGGAAAAACCTTAGGAAGTTGCCAGGGAAACTTCATGCTAAAAAGTAACTTCCTAAGGTTTTGCGGTACAAAATGGGCTTTGAAGCGTTAATTTTTTGTTGGGATTTATTAGCTCGCACGATTTAATGGGTTTTTCCTAATTATAGTGATCTCAGCACCGTTGTCCACTATTAGTTGGGCCTGACCATTTAGACCTATGCCTAGAGGAGGTCTGGCGGTTGGTACACTGAAGTCGGTCGGCTGAGAGGACACTTGTTTGTTACTGGTAGGGTTTATAGTCGAGCCGGGGAGTTTTGGGTCGACTCTTTGTCGTTTTCCTCCCTTTTGTCCTCCCATTTGTGTTTTTGTCGACATTCGTCGATCTGGTGTCCGCGGCGCCCACAAAAATCGCATTTTTGTCTTATATTAAAAACTCTGGAGCCTTTCATATTGCTCCTGTCTGTCTTTTGTGGACTGTTAGGGAGTGTTCGTTTGAAACGAGTTGCAGACTGTGCTTGGTTGTTTCGACAGTCGCGAATGTCATGTCCGTAACTCCTGCAGTTAGAGCAGAATGGGGTGTTTTTGCGTTTTAGACACTCCGTGTAGGTGTGTCCCCGCTTGTGGCAGAAGTTACAGGTGATGTTTTGTACCAGATTTTGTGAATCCGGTTATCTAGAATCCCTTCGTGGAAATGGCGGGCGTGGCGGTTGAGCGTGTACATAAGGAGGATTATTAAACTGTCGGGGCTGTTGTGCTTGTGGTGATGCATACATGGACGGCTGTGGTGCTTGACTGTAAGGAGTTCGGCTAAGAGCTCGAACTCGAAGACTTGGATCTATTGGTGGCATTGGAAATGGTTGTTGCGTTAATTGCGTTTGGACGAAAACTGTGCCTCCCTGTAGCTTTTCCATATCTAAAGCCTTCTCTATCAGCAGCTCTAGATCATTTTCTACCAGAGTATGGAGGTACTGGCATAGGTGGGGATGGTTCACTCCACTTTTGAGGGCACTTTTGTCGAAGGCCGCCAACTGTGTATTGACAGCTGGCGCTGCCGTTGCTCCGTTCTTCAGTACCGCTGCCTCGATGCAAAGCATCAAAAACTGCTGCACTTTTGTTATGAAGGCAGTGAAAGGTTTCAACGGTTTTTGCCTCATCGTGAGCTGTTTGTTGACCAATTCTTGGTACGACTCTCGTGGAAGATAGGTTCTGTTCAGAGGTTCCTCCACCTCACTTAAAGTAGTTGGAATGTCTGAAGCAAACAGCTGATAGGCATCACCACGCAGCCTGGGGGCATGATATGTAAGAAGGCAGTTTTCTCTTCCTATCTTAAACAATGTAAGGCCTGTTTACAATAGCCAATAATTGTTCGCTGCTCACGACCTAACTGTGGGGCATTTTCACCCGAAAACAGAGGAACTAATTGTTCCATGGGCTTGGCCACCTTTGCATAGTCTACCATTGTGATTATCTTTTGTTTTTAAGCTTGTAGGGTAGTCTGCTTGTGCCTTTTCGGGTTTCAGGGCTGCTTTCTGGACTTAATTGCGTGAAGGATACTTCCAGCCAGTCGCAAAGGAGGTTTTCGTTCGTAGTCTCGTCAGAGGGGTCACTGCCTATGTCACTAGCACTAGTATCACTTTCAGCACTTAAAACTACACTGGCTGAACTCTTATCTAAATTGAGTGCGCGCGAAAATCCGGCAAATTCGATAAGCTCATGCTTGAACTTTTCTGTCTCTCTTTTAAACTTTTCTATTTGTGTTAGCCTCTGCTCTCTCCTTTGACTTAATCTATGGTCAAGAGCGTCGCAGTGCGTGACAGTGAGCTTATCGGATTCCCGCGCTTTCTCTAATAACATATTTAAAAACTTTCTAAACTTACTTTGCTCTTACTATTGGTCCACTTAGAACGGTGCCGCTTCCAAAGCGAACTCCTGCTGCTTGTTGCGATTGATCTAGAGATGAGCTGTCCTTCCTACCTGATTCTGTTTTGCCGACCTCTCGGGTCTTTCCCGTACCATCCCGGAGGTGATGAAGATTTTCACCTGGGGATTTCTCCGCGTCGGATGCCGTTCTAATCTCGTGGCTGTCTCAGGTACCGGTGTAGAGTTTCCTTCTGACATATACGTCCCGCGTCGTCCAAAAGGGCGGGGGGCTTTTAGCCTTCTTAGGGTGTTCCCTTCTGGAATGTTCTTGCTGCTAAGGGGACTCCTTCCGTCTTAATTCCTTTGGCTGGGATTGAAAGGGGGGCTTGGCCGACTTCGAGATCCTTTTCAATCCTGGAATGCAGTTACAAATTTCGGGTGCCTGTGTTTGCTGCCGGGAGGGGGGCCTTTATGCTCTCATTTATTTTAGGAGCAATCGGTGTACTGATAGTGGGGAGCACTAATTTTTTCTAAAAATGTGTTATCATAATTTATATAATTTAAGTGTCTTATATTACTAAATTTGAGATTTTTTTTTTTATATATTATTAAGCCAAGCTCAGGGGATACCCTATGATGCAAAGCACAGCATGGCAGGAAGCAGATAGGGAAAGGATTAGGGGATATGAGGAGAGCGGCGGAGGTGCCGACGTATGTCGCCCTTAAACTTCTGCAGATTGTATGCCGGAGGAAAAACAGAAGATGGTAAGCTGTTCCACATTCGCACTGTTGGGGATAAAAAAGCATCACGGAATTTTACTGTACGGCCGAAATTAATTTAAGGGTTAGAGGATGTGCGCGGTTTGCAGCGCGAGTATTGCGTGCGGGAATCATTCTACAGGGGATTAGACTAGATATTTCATCAGAACATTGACCATGCATATAGCGATAAAGGAGCGAAAGGCATCCAACATTGCGGCGGTGCTCGAGTGAGTCGATATGACAAGTTATTGCCAAATCGCCAATGAGCTTGAAGGCTCTCTTTTGGACAATATCCAATGAAGCTAAGGCTGTGCGACCAGCCCCGGCCCATATATGGGAGTTGTATTCCATTCTAGGTCTAATGTAGGACTTGTAGAGGAGCGCTAGATTTGACGGGCTGAAATATTTCTTACACCTTTTCAGAAATCCAAGACATTTCGATGCTTCTTTGGCAACAGAGAAGATGTGATCTGTCCAGTTTAACTTACTGGTAATATTAATGCCAAGAATGCTTAGTGACGGTGAATCAGAAATTAATGCTCCCTCAAAAGAAACGGGTGTGTTTAAGTTATGATCTTGTTTTAATGAGATGAGACAGCTTTGAGTCTTAGATGCATTGAATTCGACGCGATTCGCTTTGCCGCAAGCGAGGATACTGTTAAGATCGTTATTCAATGATCTAGTCATGCAATCTCGTTTAACACATGCGGCACTCCCCCTGGATTCCGCAAGAGTGTCAAAGGAGTAAGCGAAATCAAGAGTACTGTCATCTGCGAAACTATGGATGGGATTGAAAGTAAGGGAAAGCAGATCATTAATGAAAATTAAAAAGAGAGTTGGAAAGATAACAGAGCCTTCAGGCACACCGGCATTTATGGGATGCGGTTCAGATGTAACGCCATCTAATACAACACGTATTTGGCAACTAGATAGGAAACTTTCAATTCATAATAGAAGAGGAGCGGAGAGACCAAGTGCTTTAAGTTTGGCTAAAAGGGCTGGATGCCAGACTCTATCAAAGGCTTTTGAAATATCTAGGGCAACGATTTTACACTCACCAAAAGTGTGAAAACTTCGGTTCCAACGTTCCGTGAGAAAGGTCAACTTAGTTAATTTTGAGTTAATGATAGATTCAAAAACCTTTGAAAGAATCGAAGTGATCGCAATTGGTCGATAATTTGAGGGATCGCTACCCTCTCCTTTCTTGGGAATAGGCTGAACGTGAGCTAGCTTCCAAGCAGTTGGAAATTTTCCTGTCGGATAAGACAAGTAGAATAGTTTGCGCAGAGGTTTAGCCAAGGATGAGGCACTGCTTTTAATTAACAGAGGCGAAAAACCATCAGGACCTGCGGCTTTGGAGATGTTGATCCTCTTAAGGACCCTGAACACATCCCTCGTACGAATGTGTATTGGCTCTTGTACACATTCACACGGGCGATGCAAAACAGGTGTTTGTGAAGTGGGTGGAAGTCAAGAATTTGAAGCGAATCTAGCAGCCAAAATATTGGCTTTATCCAGGGAGTCAACAATCACTTCACCATTATTAATTAGTGAAGGTATAGAGGAACTGGTGAAGTTGTTCCTGATAGTTTTGACCAGGGACCAGAAGCCTTTGCTACCTTTGCGGTTTGCCAAGATTCTTTGTCTAATATTCTGGTCAAAAATATTTGTCCGGATGAGATGTTAGAAACAAGTCGAGTAAATTAGCTTTATCTCCAGCTGTATCGGGAATTCGCGTTGGTGCATCCACTAGCTATTGTAAATTAAATGATTCACAGAAGAGTTCAACGAGACGGCCCGTAGGACTTGTGGTAGAAGAATGTCTGAGCCACGGTATATTATGAACATTAAAATCGCATGCCAGGACGATTTCGGAAGAGGGGGAGACAGAAAGCAAATGATCAATATTGTTGGAGATATTGTCAAATAAGTGTCGTCATCAGACATATTGGGCTGCGATAAAGGAAACAGAAGTATATGAAGTGCTTGTGAAGTTTGAACCTAAGCCAGATGTTATTAAACTCTAGATTGACAGAAGGAAAATCTTGAAGAATAGTAAAGGCAACATCATTCCGAATATAAACTGCGATCCCTCTATGCTGAGAAAAAAGAGGCACGAAGCTGTAACCAGGGACGTGATACTGATTAATATCAGTGTCAGAAACGACCTTGGTTTCACTTAGCGAAGAATTGCCGGAATTTTGAGTTAAGGTGGCAGTACACCGAAAACCGATTTGCTCTAAAATAAAATTATGCATGGTGAAGGCAAAAAGAAAAAAGCAAAAAAGAAAAAAAGCGACACACAACTACACAAATATTTGGGCGCCACCAGCAGCAGTCAACGACACAGCGAGGTAAAAAAACAACAATAGTGTTATGCCTATTGCTGCTTTCAATACCTCAGACCGTGCAGTTCATTGACCACAGCTGGGTGCAGCCGGATTGCTGATCAGTGACAAGTGCTAATGCATTTGCACTGATCACAGATGAAGAGAAGGAACGGAAACGTTGCCGTGCTGCTGGCTTATAGCATGTTGATAGGGCATAGAAGAGCCCTTCACTTGGCAGATAAAATTTATTTTGGATATTTATTAATTTAACGGTCGCGTCGGAATTTGAATAATTATAGTAATTGATTATATTGAAAAGTTTTAGCACAACACTGTCACTTGTGTTAAATTAATTGATTGGATATGTTTAGATTGATTTATTTGATCTACAACACGAGGCAACGTCCGATGTGATTGACTCCACGCACACATCTATACTTTGTTAAATTTATTTTATTTTTATATTTCGAAAAAATAATGCATATATTGTGAAATATATTTTAATATACCAAATTAAAAAATCCTTATTATATCTAGTTTACCATCATAGAAGCTTCTCACGGGTGGTTGAGGATATTCACTATAAATTCATTCGTTTTTATAATGAATGCAAGAAACATGTGCTAAATGGGAAATATTTCGCTCACTTAAATAGCCTACTTTTACACAATATGTATACTGTTATGTACGTAAATTATATACATCTAAAAAGGCATAAAAAGAAATAACGTAAAATAATAATAAATTAATTAAATTTGAGGAGGCATACATAAAAGATAACCATGTTAGAACATGATTAGCTTATCTTCAAAAACAGTTAAGTGAATCAGTTCTTCAAGTTTCTAAAAGCCCTTAAATTTAAAATATTAAAATTATATATTTATATATTTTATATTATAATTAAAATTATTACAATGGCATATTTTGCTGAAGGCAAAATTTTCCAGTATAAATAGGCAAAGTAAAAAATAAATCAAAAGACAAATCGTGCCTTCAATACGATTTGTTGCGAAAAATGCAACATGTATGTACATACGTACATACATATTGAGAAAAGAACTTCCGTGATATAAAATGCACGCCGCGAAAATACATTCGATGTATACGCGCGTCTCAATTTTAAGCGACGGGACGGTGGCTGATGTTTACAAAAGCATCAAAGTACATTTTTCCAAGCCACTGTCCATCAAAAATATTCTGGGCAAGCTTAACCATGTCCAGAATAAAAGCAAAAAATTTCTCAGGGTAGATAAGAAAATGCAATTAAGCACTTTCTACCCTGATCGACGGCTCTTCATCACGATTGAAGTGATCAAGAGTTGAGTTGATTTTTGGACTTGGTTTGGCGCGGTCGTGGTGATGTAAATACAAAAAGAAAGAATATAAAGAAAAAAATTTTCAATTGAAAAAAGTTGTGAAATTGAAATACGAAAAGGAAAATTGTTTAATTGAAGAAAAGTTGTGAAATTAAAATATGAAAAGTAAGAAAAAAGTTGTGATTATCGAATTTTGGAAAGATTGTGAAATAGAACAAATTAAAAATAAAAAGGGTTGTGTTTGTTTACAAAAGGAAAAGTAAGGTTGTTTATTCTCACAGCATAAGGTTGCAAAGGAGCACTGGCTACGACTCCTGCTTGCCCCATAAATAGGTACATAACAAATTGGTATATTTAACAATTCTATTAGTGTTTTATAAAAAAAATTTGATTCCATCTTCCAAACCTCAAGTTTTCTGAGTTTTCTTAGGTTAGGCAATTCGAGTACCTAACAAAGTTCCTAAGACGTTCTATTGTAAACCATATGCGTGCGAATTTATATGAAGGATTATCGAGAAAAATTATTGTGAAGAAGCTTAAAAATGTTTTAAAAAGAAGAAATGAATTGCCAAATGAAGAATAAAATTGTTTGTTGGAAGCCCCTTTTTCATATCTGGTCGCGTAATCCGAAAATAAAAAGATATTTCTTGAAAGTTTCTGGTTTTACTTCCCTAATTGTTAACATATATCACTAACATCACAGATAAGAAATATATAGGGTCAACGATAGTAATAAGAAAGTGATGTATGGAAGCGCTTAAACCTCAATAACTCACTGATCGCGGTATGAACGAAAAATGTTTTTAAATACAGGCAAAAATTCATTTCTGTCGACCATATTTCATCAGAATTTGTGTGCATTATTGGTGGCTGAAGACGATTCGTATAAGTTGTTTCTGGTCTCGGCTTCGTGGAAATTGAATTGATTTGATTGCTTGTGCTTGTTAGTTAAAAATGTTTATGAGCGTAGATCTAGTTAAATCAGCGCGGATTTTTGTCTCAGACCTTTATAAATTATTTTCAATGTAGGAAATAATTGATTTATTTCTGAACCTGAAACTTCTATCACTTTTTCCAAAAATTCTCTAGAATACGAGTTATTATCAACTTTAATTCCATAAGAATTAAACAAAATTATAGGAAATAATAGTTTTAAAATAATAAGAGTTCGTATTATTATTAAGACTTCCGCAATAACCATTATTTTTAATTGTTATTTTTAACTGTTATACAAAAAGAAATTTTTTAATAGTGTTTGGACAGTTTTATTTCATAAAAGTCTTTTTAAGAGCCTTTTGAGACGTTTATTTAATAAAAATCATTTTAAAAGTCTTTTGAGACTTTTATTTTATATAAGTCGTTTTAAAAGTCTTTTGTTATGTTTATTATTTAAATATTTACAGTATTTACGGTCTGATTTAAAAGAAAAAAAGACTCTTCCGCTGTTTATAACTTAATCAATTTTATCCATACGAGGATTCATATAGGATATCATAAGTATTGGTCTTTTAGACAAATTCTAGCCTTTTTACTTGTTTTTATTTAATTTAATTTTTTTGTTATTTTTTTATTTCCTTTTAATTTAAAAAAAAACATCCTGGGATTCGATCGCGTTACAGACAGACAGAGTCTGGACTTTTCTTAAGTTTATATGATATAAAGGAATTATATTCTACAAATGGATCAAATCGATTCAAATGTTATAACCGGCGGAAGAGGTTTTTTTTACATTTATTTATAGATTTAAATAAAAAACATAAAGAAAGACTTTTAAAAATATTTTTATAAAATAAAAGTCTCAAAAGACTCTTAAAAAGGATTTTATAAAATAAACGTCTCGAAAGACTTTTAAAAAGATTTTTATTAAATAAAAGTCCCAAAAAACTCTTAAAAAGGATTTTATAAAATAAAAGTCTCGAAATACTCTCAAAAAGTTTTTTGTTAGATGAAGGTCTGAAAAGATTTAAAACTTTTATTTTGTACAATAAAAATTTACTCTTAACTTTTACTTTTAAATATTAAAGGTCAAAGTATTATTAAAATTTAATTTTTAAATATAAAAGTTTCCAGTCGGAGTTGACTTAAAAAAATACTTAATGGATAGTTATTTTCAGGCTCTAATTTATTTTTTAGTAGTGAAATCGACGACAATTCGTGTGCGTTATTGGTGTGTGGTATTTGTTAAACTTTGCGGTTTAGCTTACTTTTGTTGTTCGATTACATTTCCATGTCCCCAATAAAACAAAAACCTTCAGAACCTTCCACATCTCAGAATTTTGAAGACTCCTTCACTAATCAAACAAGGACCTTCGAGAAATATTAATAGTTCTGAAACGGGAAAGATGTATTTTCCTCTACAAAATGCTCAAGCATATGGAATGAATTGCTACTCAAAAATTATAAGCTTTAAAGAGTCTACATATATTACAAACATGTTTGATATACATTATGTCTTTTTCTAGCACAGGCAACAGAAACGATAAACGCGAGCTCACCGAAAGTATGCAAATGCCATGAGGATATATTAGAAGAGATCAAACAGCTAAAGTCTGAATTGACCCTAATATTTACAGAACTTACCAGCACTATAATTGAACTGAGGAAAGAGGTTAGATCTATGAAAAGTAATATACAAAGTGAGCACAATGATCCTTTCGAAAATAACCTGTTGCCTTTTGTAACACTGAAAGAATTTTTGGATTTTGAGGAGAAGATTTCAAAAGATCCTAAAAAGTTCGATGAGTTGGTAGATATATCTAGCCGTGATCATTGGACATTTTATATAAAAGGTAGTTACTGTTGCAGCAACAAGTTTTTAAGAAAAAAGGTTATGGGGATCTTGTCAAATTTATAAAGAGCTCATTAAAAAACGAAAAAATCTGCTCGAAGTCTACGAGTAGTTACTGCTATTAAAAGTATGTATATGTGAATATTATTTTAATGACTTTATTTATAACTAAATATTTTTAGTTGCATTTCACAACAATTTCCCACAAACTCCAGTGGAAGTTTTTGATAAATTCGCAATGCGTACCTTCCAGTATGCAAGCAATCGCATAGGGAAAATATCAGGCAGACTTCAATTTTTAATTCTAATTAATTAAAAGATTGAGTTATTATGTTTATTATATTGCTTTTATTTGTTCTGAAGTTCATTCCTTTAGTCGTTAAAAAATAAGAAAAGTGAGTTTATACATTATTTAATTTGCAATGTTTCTCGTAGTTCACCAATTTAATCAATTCGATATCGCGTAGTTTTTCTGAAGTGTAGTTTAGTCATTTATCAAATTTCGAAATCGAGTCGTTTTTGCGAAGATATCTCGAATACATATAACCCTTATATATAACACCAGTACAAGCAAGCTCTTCGAAATAGTCCCGAGAATCGACGAATCGATGTCGAGTCATAATCTCGATTCGATTTAGCGTTCCTTTTCCTTCGTTTTTGGCTCGAAATCGAGTCGATAGCGACTTCGACTGAGCGAATCGTTTTCGATTCGATCTCTAATCGTAATGTGTGCTGGGCATTGACACGAAGAAAAAACAACGTTTGCTGTATGGGAATTTTTGATTGCATGACATGAGCCTTCCCAACAAATTGATATATACCTAAAATAATTAAAATTTTCATATAAACCTGAAAAAGGGCAAGAAATAAAAATTATATTCAATAAATTTTTCACATAAGCTACTCATGCTTAAAACATGATTAGCTTATCTACCAAATGAATAAAGAAAATTGCATCAGCAATTTTCTTTACATTCCACACAACTTATAAAATTTTTCCCGTAAAACGACTTGGGAAAAATAAAAGTGTCAGCTTTTAAGCTTTCAACCAAGTCGTTTTAACAGAAACAATTACCACGACATAAAATAATTAAATTCAAAAAGAAATCAAAAGGCAAATCGTACCTTCAGTACGATTTGCCGCGAAAAATATAATATGTATGTAAGTACGTACATACATATTACGTCAAAAGCTCCCACGATAAGAAATGCGCATAAATGCATTGTATGTATATGCGCGCCGCTATTTCAAACGATGGGACGGTGGCTGATTTTTTTTAAAGTGTAAAATTACATTTTTTGAAGCCACCATCCAGCGCGAATAATTCTGGACAAGATTGAACAAGTCGAGAATTGATCGTAAAATTTTCTCAGGGTAAGGAAATGCAACTAATCATTTTGTACCCTTAACAACGGCTCTTGTTGACTATGAAGGTGAATATTGTTAACAAAAAAATAAGATAATGATAATTTACCTGAATGGGGATGAAATGCCGGCCCTTTTGTCTCAGGTATTATGACGACATATTACAAACCTGTAAATGATTCAACTTAGGTAGGTATACCACTTTTTTTCTATTTTGATTTGCAGTTATTCAATGTAGCCAAAATGCATCCTCAGAAAGGACGAAAAGGACCAAATCGAAGATATCCTTTATCGTGTGTCTTTTTTAATGTTTGCCATACCAAAATATAGCGCGGCTTATGGTGTGTAACTTTAGTTACTAGCACTTCGATGATATCTGTGTGCATTTTCGAGAAAAATGGCAAAGGAACACGGTGCATCGAGTACAATTTGAGGTCTTATATCTCGATAATAAAGGATTAAACTGGAATAATTAATATAATATTTTCGTTTTAGTTTTATTGCGGAATTCAAAAATGCAATCTAAATGTAATGTAAATTTTTTTAATATATCGTTTCCCAAGTACTTTTTCAAGGACTTTGGCTATGCCAGTGGATACCTTGACTAACGATGCGTAACTTTTATTATTAGAACTTTTTCGAT
This sequence comes from Dioctria linearis, assembly GCA_963930735.1. Classification (NCBI taxonomy): domain Eukaryota; kingdom Metazoa; phylum Arthropoda; class Insecta; order Diptera; family Asilidae; genus Dioctria; species Dioctria linearis. The sequence goes on along the minus strand of OZ005742.1, from coordinate 149,694,918 downwards.
ATCTCCACACATTTTCGAGAAAAATGCTCAGGGAACACGTTTCGTGGGACACCCTGTATAGTAGGTGTACATATTTTAATTAATTTGTTTTGTTTTTTTTTTTTGAAATTTTCGCATATACGAAAATAAATAATATACTTATTATAAATTACTCATTTTTATGAGTAATAAATACAGTAAAAGAATACGAATAAATATAATTTTTTAGAAATTATTGAGCTATAGAATCAACGCAGTTGTAGATGAAAGTTTACTTTTACGTAATATATAGATATAGTCAATTGAAATTTGGTCGAACAGATATTGAAAATTATTATTTATTCAATAGGTTTTACAAAAGAAAAGAAAATAATACAAGTTGATTAGCCAGAATATATAAATATTTTTTAAACCAACCTTTTGAAATTAAATATACATAATCTACATATATTAGAATGAACTACAGAGTACCTACCTACAGTGGAAAATTTTTTTGATTTTCATTATTTCAAAACTTCACAATTCTTAATCATTAACAAGTAAAAAAGCTAGAATTGGTCTAAGACCAATTCTTATGATACTCTAGACGAATGCCCTTATGAAATTTCGTATTGTCACCCTTCTGTGCAAGTTTGATTTTTGAAGTGGTTCTTCGCATATATTTTTAGAGTGGTTTCTCGGACAGAAAAAATGATTATAACCAATTTTAGAGGATTACGCATTCTGAAGAAGTTTTTAGTACAATAAAAATGGACTGATCGTTTTCTCAGTATACGTAATAAACCTAAATATTAATACGGCAACACGAGTTATCCGATTTAGCCAATTTTCGAAATTCTATTTGCTAGTACAATTAAAATACCATATACCAAATTTCAGCTCTCTACGTTGACGCGTTCTCAGGCGCTGTCGAAATATATAGTGGAAAACGAAATTTTTGTATGGTAACCCCACGATGGAGTTGCCCGATTTGTCTCATTTTCGAGCTTAATTCTTGCGCACGAACGGACGGACAGACGGACGGACACGCAAAAATCAAAATAACTTTTAATATTATGCGTGGCTGTCCAATCCATTTTGCTCTAAGATCATTATTTCAAGGTGTTATAAACGGAATGACAAACTTAGTATACCCCTATAGATTTCATTTAGGGTATAAAAATCGTTTCCTCTCTTTTAGCTAAGACACAAAGAAGACACCAATATATAACATCGAATACATAGTAATATAAAAACTAAACCATATAAATATTTTCTTGTAAGCATACATATATTTTTAATTCTGACCGTCTCAAACCATTCCTGATTTAACTTTAAACTTCATATATATATGTCTTCATGTGGGGTGTGTTCAAGGGTAATTTTTGTGGGTTTTGATCAAGTTTCCTTGACACAATCATTTTGGGAGTGACGCTATCTGGAATAGGAATTGCACTCAGCTCTTCCTTTTCCGGGAGATGGTTTGTGGGTATTTCGGAAACTGCTATCGGGGTCAAGGGAATACTTACGATCTCTTGGGATCTTCGAGGAGTAGGGTATGAGATTACGGGCTTTAACTTTGCTTGAATAGTTTGATTTCTTTTCCGTAATAGATATTTTAGAACTACGCACAAAATTAATCCAGCGACTAACGCTATGGTTATTCCTATATTGGCATGGGTTTGAACTTCATGCCTCTTTCTTTCCTTATTTGACTTTACTGAATTTATTTCACTTTCCAAATCATCTAAATCTTCACTCTCACGAATGAGGACGACGTTATGATTTCTATGAGTATTAACCTTTAGACTTGCGTTAGTATTAAATTTACCTTGTAGTTCGTCATAAAGATCTTGTGTGAACGATACTTTGGGAACATTTTAGAGTTCGGGTTGGTGTATTGCCTGATTTATTTCATTGAATTTTGACTTGACTAGGGTAATTTGTTTTTCTATCAAGTGCACATTTTTAGAGTCTTGAGTCTCTGAGTTATTTAGTTTGGTATATATATGCTCGGCATCTCTGTCCGCATAGTGCCGAATAAAAATTTGCTCGTTAAGCGTCAACTATTCCTCGCTTACTTCTAACTTGCAAATAGAAATTTACATCTCTTAACTTATCCTTAACCTTGTTTACCTGCCTTCGTGGCTCGATTTACCATATTATGCATGATTCGGCTTCTTCATCCTTTAACTGCAGCGTGCACAGATGTCCTATTGTGTTCTCCCATTTTTCAATAAATCTTAATGCTTCAGTTTCATGCATCATCTGAATTTACGTATATATGACCTATGTGTGAATATACATATATGCTGGTGATGTCTGTTCGAACATTGTGCCAGTGGGATTTACGGGTATTACATCTGCATGGGTTGCCACTATGGGTAATATTGCAGAAACCCACAGTAGCATAATCTGTGGATGATAAATCGAATTTAGCGATAGTCACCATAATAAGGCTTTGAGGTAATGGTAAATCTAAAATGTTTTTAATCTACTGTTATGAACTCTGCGCAACTTATGTCCAATTTGTAAAGTGCAATTGACATCACTATTAACCTTGTTTATCTTTACGACCCATTCCAAATGGGTACCAGTTTATGTTTTTTAGTAGGGTTTCTTAAAAGAATTCGGTAACCTACATGAAATCTTAAACCTGGTGCATTCCTATTGTAGTTTTCTTTGAATTTAAGTTTGCTTTTTAACAATTCTTCTCTTACCATTTTATGAAGTAATTGCATTTTTCTTCTTTTTATGCTGACATAATCATCAAAGTTATAGATAGGTTCAGGTTCCTTTCTTAAGTAATCGTGGATCGTAAAATCCCCACAATGCTTCCATAGGAGCATGTTTTCTTCCTACGTGTGGTGAGTGATTACGCACGTGTACTGCTTCCTCGAGCCATTGGTCCCATTCCGTTATATTATCATCCACAATGTTCTTCAGGTAGTCAATTACAGGTCCATGCATTCTTTCCAGAGCACCATTTGCCTGTGGGTGGTAAGCTGTTGTTTGTAATTTCGTGACTTTGAATAGCTTGCATAGTTGTTTGCAAAGGTCGCTAGTGAAGTTTGCGAATTGGTCTGTGTACACTGGTTTAAGTATCTTATATTTCTTCATTAGTTTGTAAAAAGCGTCAGCTACTGTGATAGCCTTGCCATTTTTTAAAGGTTTGCAATCGAACACCCTGTTTGTGTCATTTAAGAGTGTAAGGATATATTTATTTCCATTGCGGGTTTCTGGCAGAGGTCCCGCTACATCTAAATACATATACTTAAAAATGGGATTTCGGCAACACTACTAATTACCATAGGTATATTGATGTTCTTTCCATGTTTGTTTTTACTATATGAAACACATTTCTTAATATGCTTATGGATGTATTTTAGCATACCTTACCATTTGTAGTATCTCCTTATGCGTATGTACGTCTTATAGATTCCCAAGTGGCCTCCGAGGGGTGCGTTATGGTAATCTCGTAGAAAGACATCAATGTCATTCCGGTTGCTCAGAACTGTTATTCTTTCTTCGTTGGTGGATTCCTCTGAACTAACTGAGCTAGCATCGAGATTCTTCTCGTCTAGCTTTCCGTTCCCCTTGGGTTTTGGGCTCCTAGTTTCCAATTCCGTGGGACGTTTCTCATTTACTTTTGCTTGTGCCCTGGTTAAAACATAACAGGATGGGTGACAAAAATTCGTTTCAACTTCAGAAACCATCTCATGGGGAACATGTGCTGTTATGGTTATCTTAATTCCTTCACGCTCTTTACTCATATCGTCACTGTTGACGTTGTCGTTCAAGGGAATTCTGCTGAGTGTGTCAGCGTTTTTATCAAATTTTCCTGTTTTGTATACTATACTGTAATCGTATTCCGAAAGCATATGATGAAATCAAAATAAACGTGAAAATGGGTCCTTACTATTGAAAGTGCCTTTTAAAGATTAATGGTCTGTGTAAATAACATCGGATAGTAGTTCCGTTCTGCTTTGTTTAAGGCTGCGCTTGCGTAAGCAATGGGTTGCTCTTCACCGATCTTCCCTTGAGCTAACACTGCACCCAATGCTTCTCTGCTGGCATCTGTCGTTAATATGAAGGGTTTGTCAAAGTCGGGATATATTATTAAAGGCGGTGAGATAAGCAACTCCTTGAGTTTTTTGAAAGCCTCTTCACATTGGTTTGATCACTTGTATTTAGTATTTTTTCGCAGAAGTTTGTTGAGGGGCTCAGAAATTTTAGAAAAATTATGGATAAATTTCCTATAATAATTTGCTAAGCCAAGAAAAGACTGAACCTGCTGCACAGTTTTCGATTGTGGAAAATTCTGGACGCAAACTACCTTTGAAGGTTCTGGTTCAGCCCCTATACTAGAACATTTTTGCCCTAAGTATACTACCTCTTTTCGTAAGAAATGACATTTTTCAATTTTCAGCTTTAAATTATTCCTTCACATTATTTCACACACATCTCTTAACTTCACGTTATGATCCGAGAAGTTCTTTCCGTATATGACAATATTGTCTAAATACACAACACATCTGAATCCTTGGAGTTCGGTTAAGACGTGATTCATTAAGCGTTGGAATGTTGCTGGCGCATTTTTTAGCCCAAAAGGCATTCTTTCGAACTCAAGTGTCTATGCGGAGTACTAAAAGCTGTCTTGGATTGATCTCTTTCGTCAACTAGCACTTGATAGTAACCGCTGGCCAGATCTAATGTTGTGAAATATCTTGAGTGATCTAGTTGATCGAATATGTCTTCAATCCTTGGTAAGGGAATGACACCACCTATAGTAATATCATTTAATTTTCGGAAATCAACAACGACTAGCCACTGTTTCTCTTCATTCGGATCATCCTGTTTGGGTACTACTTGAAGGGGTAAGTTCCACGGGCTGATACTCGGTATAATAATTTCATTGTTAAGCATTTCTTCACTTGCTCCTGGATAATATACCTCTGTCTCTCAGGTAGCCTATACATTTTCTGATTTACTGGCGCATGATCTTGTTTAATATGTATTTCATGCTTTTCAAAATTTGTGTATGATAAGTTATCTTCTGGTAATAAAAAAATATCATTATACTCCCGCAATGCCTTCTGTTCCTCTTTCTTGAGACTTTCATCCACACGATTTCCTTATCCAGTATTTTGTTCCGCCTAGTCTTGTCGGATATATAGTATATGCAGTTCTTAGTTTCCACATTTGATTTAACGTTAGATGTGTTATTGATTTCAATCAAGCGTTTCATCATTGTTAATGGAATTAAGTATTATAGTTGTGATTTCATTTTTTATTGCCTTTGTTAAACAATTTGCTAAAAATATACCAGGTCTTATCTCCTTTGACATACATACAAATTCCCCATTACTTTCCACTGAAATTCTTACAATTTTTTTTGAGCAGATTTCAGCTTACCAAGCTCCCATTTTGGAAAATGGACCGACTTTCTATTTTTCAACGTTTTGAAGGGACTATTTTCTATATGCAACCTCTTCTTTTCAATGTGAGAGTTCAGTGGTATAGCGATTTTTGTATTATTTAATTCTGAGACTGGGAACTCTAAACTTTTCTGTGGACCCTTAATATTAATGATAAAAAATTGTAGCCTAGTATGCCGTCGAAGGTACAATCTCGTTGTCCCTTACTGCATGAAATTCACATTCTTTTGGGCTTTTAAGTAGAAAATTCCCCTTGCATGTTCCTACTGTTTGACCTTCTCCAAAAGCGCCGTTGCAGTTTGTTTTATTACCCTGATTAATTTTAATATTATTTTGTAATGCCGACTTTTTTATTAAACTAACGTCAGCTCCCGTGTCGACTAAGAGCTCGACCATGGAAGTAGCTGCTATATCCAACGGTAATTTAACTGAGCACTTTAGGGCTTGGAAGGGCTGACACCGTTTTTTTTGCCTCTCCAAGCTTCCGCGGTGTCGTTGCAAGTCTACATCTAGTTTTCCGAATATTGGTATGTTCTTTGAGAACTTTGTGGTCTCTTGCTTTATGTCCCTTTGCTTTACAAAATTGGCATCTTTCGAGTGGTCTCGCAAAAAATGCTGCTGGCGGGACTGGCATTACATTAGTTTGCAACGAATTTATTTGAGGTTTTTGGTTAGTAGCTCACTTTCTGTATTGCTGGTCGATAAGTCCATGGCATTGACAGTTTTTGCAGAAACCTGCCTTTTTCCACTGGAAGCATTCAGCGAAAGTGTGATTTGCCTTTTTACAGAAACTACATTTTATGGGAGGCGGATTCCGGCTGTCGTTTTCTTGACGGTTATGTGCCGAATATCTTTTCCACTGTAAGAATTATACTCCTGAGGAATACTTGATAATATTTTGGCTTTTGTTGGAGCCCCATGAAGTTATTCGCAACTGGATATCTATTAATAGAACTCCCAAACGTCGACATTGCTTGCATATCTATCCCTTCAAGTTTTTTCGCTTTCTAGATTACTGCAGAGAATTCCTGCTTGGGTCTTGCATAAGATGAACCTTATAATTAGGGTTCATTATCCCTGTTCTAAACACATATATAGCCGTTTCCATAAGTTCAGTTCCTACTGCTTTAGCAGCATCACATTCATGACGCTCAGAAATATTTGAGACACAATTTCTATATAGCACTTTTACTCTGTGTGCAAAATCTATCAACTTCTCTCCATGCATCTGGTATAACATACGGAGTTCATTTACCAAGGTCAGATAGCTCTTTGTGCTAACCAGTTTTCTATGGATTTTGGTCTCTAATGCGTTAAATTTTTAAATTGTGTCCCCTCAAATGAGGTGGCTGCTCTTCCTCTAAAGGGTGTTGGGAGGAGGGTTAAAAAATGGGAATTTCTGCCACAGATAAGCAATTTATTACATGTGATTGTTCTTGGCTCTTTTGCCTCGATATTGCTGCGAAGAACTTAGGGTGTTACACCGTAAGTAGTGTTGTGGGTGCAGCGGCTCTTAAACCGGTACACCAGAAAGCTGTCGGAGTTACAGTGCCTCAAGCAGACTTACTTAAGGTAAAATTAAAAGTCTTGGTTCACTGTATTGTAGCAACAAACTAATTCTTTATTGAAACTCGCTTTTCATAATGTTACAAAAATGCCTAATTAGCTAAATACAAAAATTCAAAAATAACTTACCACAGAATTAAAGAATTTCTCTAGCCACAAAGTTCTCACGAGCATTCCTTCAATTATCTCAGCGGTGTCGACTTTCGTCTGGCTTTATCATTTCAAATAGAATAATTTTGCTGATATGCAAAATGAAATGCAAGAAGATATAAAGGTGAAACCATGTGAAAATCTTAGAATATGAGGCTAGCGAAATTCTTGCTGTGATAAGTTTTTACATGTATGTATGTGCGCACTATCTAAATATTTTTTGATGTTATGTTAATTACAGAAAAATTTAATGATGAACATCCTCCCCCGCGTTGAATGATGAATTCAACTGTTGAAATCTATGTTGAAATCGGGAACGTGTTTTTCTTCATCTTGATCTGGGGGCAATCCGCTTGACTGATGTATCGCCTCGGTGTGGAGTTGACTTAGTTGGCCTCCGGGAACAAATGCGGAATTTGTAAGTCCAAATTATGTAGATGATAATGGCAAATACCAATGCCCAACCCGTATAGCTAAGAGCAAATTGATGCACATCGTGAGGGTGAATTGCAGGAAGATCGACGTGGAGCTGTTGAATAATTCTGTCCCTTGCGCTTTGAAATCAGGTCCGTCTGATATGTGAGGACGTGGTCCCTTCAATTTCACTCGTTGAGCTAGATTTGTGGTAGGTATGTGTGACATCCTTGAGCTGGTCGGGAAAGTATTGTAGCCGCGTATGGTGACCAGAGGCTGTTTGATGATACATTCATTTTGAAGTCTTAAAATGGCTGATCATTCGATAATCATTATTTTGACTGTGTCTTCACATACGACATTGATCGTGGTCTTTTCTTTCAAGGCGAACAGCCATTCATTTGGATTATGAAGTTGAGTCCAGTGTGGGCCGTCTCCCGTTTAAACAATTTTGCATGTGGGGGATTGTGGTAGGTGGTTGATGAAATCAATCTCACAAGCACCGTGAGCAGATCCGTTGTGATATATGGGATGATTTTGCTTGCATAATTGTCGACCTCTGGTGATGGTGCGGCATGCCTGGAGACTATGTTCGGAGAGCGGGCATTATTGGTCTCGATGGAGATTCACCACGAAGTATTGAAATGATGGTTGTATGCCTAAGAACGCGTTGTTGATCAATGTCGGAACTGGAATGATGCTAAACAATTCAAAATCCTCGAGTGTACATAAAGTCTGAGTTTAAAGATGATGTGTTCGGCCGTTGGTCTTCCTTCGATCGTCATTAAATTGTAAAATTGCAAGACGTCATCTATTGTTAGTGGCAGCTTAAATGATGAAGGAAGAGGACCCTTGATTGTGGTTAATTCCTGACGCATCTGATCTGGCGTGATCTGTTGTGGAATGATTTTTCCGTTATAAGTATCCATTAGTACTTCTAGGATGACGGCTTGGATTCTTTGAAAATTTGAGGCTGTCAACATGACTTGCATTGCTAACGTGATGAAGACATTTGATAGTTTCTCCTGATAAATGGCTTGGTGTAGATCATTATTGTCTGCAGAAATCTTTTTCATATGAATCTCCCAATTCCTGAACTGGTTGTCTATCGTACCTTGCTTCCCCCGCATGATGTTGATGGTCGCATCAATGATTGAAGTTTGATTCTTGATAAGGGCTACTAAGTGATTCTCGTTTTGCTTGATTTCTTTGATCTTTTTAGACATGGCTTCTGCATATTCAGAGTCTAACACTCCGAACAGGGTTTTCGCGATATTACCTATGAAATTTATGGCACCTATTTTTGCTCTGGCTTTATTTGCTATTGGCAATAATAGCTCATTCTTTGCTGAGAGTTCGTTAGCTAGATATTGGAGGTGCTTCTGATTTGTTCACGCATTCCTCTCAATTATTTGATCACATAGGGTTTTCGGTATGCAACTGGAGTTGAAGAGTGCATCGAACTCTTTCCAGAATGGTTGCATGTCGTGATATACTACCAGGTTCCACTCGCTGGATACTATGATGGTAGAGCCTAGGCTTTCAAAATAAATGCCTGGCTGTGACTTGAAAGGGTTCGTTTCAACCGGTGCACTTCTATTTGTCGAGATTGTGAGACAGACAAGGTACAATGAAACGAATGCTGATCCAGCGGATCGTCGTTGCCGTTTTCTAGGAGCTGTGTCTGTTAAAGAAGTTTCCCTGGTTTGACTCGCTGTCAAATTAATGGAAACTGTCCTGCGATGCGGGTTACCTTGACTGCTCGCTGGTCAAGCAGTTTCTATATCATCTATGGTGTTTGGACGAGGCGTTTCGATTTCATCTTCTTTGTGATCCTCGATCATGGGTAAAGGCGCTAGTTTGTGAATAGGCATCCTAGTGTCCCATTTGTAGTGCGTACATCAGCGACGCGTACCAAATTGTCGGGTTCTGTGTATGTTTTCACAATTCGTCCGAGCGGCCATTTGAGGGGTGGAAGATTGTCTTGTTTGATAATCACTATTGTGTTGGGTTAGACATTGTGGCAGCGCTGCTTCCATTTGTACCGTTGCTGTAGTTGATTTAGATATGTTATGAATCCAATAAATCAATTTTACTTATTACCCAACCTCGGATTCATACCCCAAAACTAAACCCTAATTCTGCATTCATAATGCCTACAATCCTATCATCACTGTACCCCAAAATGCATTTCACAAGAATTCAAGAAATTCATTACAAACTCAAATTACGAATTCTTAAACACACCCAAGTGAATGCAACTAACAATAAATAACAGCCGACAGGTACCCGTAATTCTATTCCATTTGGCGCGTGCCTAAAATGATCATAATTTCTTCCACATGATAAAGGCAAAACAAAAAACGCAATACGATCTAGCGCCAGCATTATGATTCACTCATAAAGACGAACGAAGAAACAATTAAAGCCAAATACGTGACTACGTCACCAACCGATCTGAGACCGGCAAGCTTACCTAACAGGTGCCCCGTAAGGCCGCACTTCATTGCATTGATAAGGTGACGTGAAATTTCATGAATTATGATGACCCTGAAAGTAGTTTTGCATGAAATCGATCGTCGAAACTTTTTTCAATTGTTATTCCGTTCGATTTCAGGAATTTCGTTATTTCCACTCAAATTTCCTGATTTTATTCAAAAATTAAGCGATCAGCAATTTTTCTTCAGAAAATTGCTGAATATTAGATAATTTGTGGAAGGGAGTATCATCCCCATGTTAACCATTTTATATAAATTTGGTGATATTTGGACTAGGAATTTAGAGAGTATTCTACAGCAAACTAGGAGAGTCTCCCTACCAGAGGTAAGGCCTCTAAAGTTACCTAAAAAGTGTTAATTGCAAGTAAAGAAGTTAAAGTCTAAAAATTAAGTTGAGACCTGTGAAGAATATAGCCCAGACTTGGGAACCAAGGAAACAAAATAAAATAAATCTAATTCTTTAAAAAGTTATTCCAGGTCTTTTATTTTTGGTATATTCTGTTACCCTGAAGAGGAGTAGCAGTTATAACAAAATATTGGTGGCAGCGGTGCAGAATTTTTGCAAGGTTTGTAAGACCTGCAAAACAAAACCCGAAGAAGCAGCAAGAGTGCAGCAAAGTTTAAATTCTAATGTGCTGGCCCAGAGCAGAATCGCCCCTAAGAATAGAGGAGCCCCTATTTGTTGACGGCATATTGGACGACATCGCCTATTTTTCAAAAGACAGCGAAGATTTTGATCACTTAGAGAGCTACCTGAACTATTTCCTGGAGAGTTATTCTGACTCCCAGGAGCATCTGAGCTACATCAGCCCTCCTGACGACAACGCCACGGACGGAGAAAACTAGGTGGACCTGCTAATTGACGTCCTCATCGAGGACACCGACCGGACGCCCGAAAGCATCTACAACGAAATCCGCAGAGACATCCTGGAGCGAGAAGAAGAAGATACCAGGGACTTCGACATTTTTAATAAAGTGTGGAACAAATATCATGACAATAGGAGTAAGGTAAGTTAGATAAATCTTAATTTTAATAAATATATATATATAAATTTTAATTTTAATAAATATATAGTATTTAAGATCTAGATTAGATAATAAGTTGATCAAAAGAAAAAATTAAATATGTAGACAATGTAATATATATATATATATATATATATATACATATACTCTACTTCTTTGTCTCAGACCCAGCCATAATTTCTCTTCTCCTCTAGTTTAAATAGGTAAAGGTACTCTCTCCGGTGCTAGAAAATTTTTTACAATTCTTTTAACATCGGCAAATTCTAATATAAATTTTCTCATGTGGAAAAACGAATAAATTCCTATCAAAGTGGAAGGTATCAAAGAGATTATACTAACCAGATCGCAAAGAAGCGCTCGTGACACACTTCTATCAGGGTTAACTTCACACTGAAGGAAACCCACTAAGAAAACAGCACAACCAGTAAGAAAGCGATCTGGGCATAGCAAAATGGCAGAGCCAGAAACGCTCACTCTTAATGACGCCAAGTCATTAATACCCGAATTCGACGGGAATTCTGAGAATTTGCATAGGTTTCTGAACCTATGCGAAATATTTCAAAGAGAGAACTTAGCAGAAGCCTCAAAAGCTCTTTATCTACAAGTGATAAAAGCTAAACTAGTCGGAAGGTCATACGACATTGTTAAATATGCCGATATTAACAATTGGAAGGAGCTTCAAAAAGCCCTCCAAGACCAATTTCTAGAATCACGTTCTCGTATCTCTATCAAGAATGAAATTCGATCTATGAAGCAAAATTCTAAAGAAGAGACTAAAGAATATGCTTTTAGAGCACAAAAATTATTGGCTCTTTATAACGACGCCACTTCTAGCCTCACTAACGAGCAAACAACTCTAAAGAATCTTTTATTGGAAGAAAACAAGAGAATGGTACTCAGAGCTTTTGAAGACGGTTTAAAAGACGATTATATCCGTCTCCTCACAAAAGCCAAAAGATTCAATGAAATTCGCTATAGAGCAAGCCGAAAGGAGTAGTACTTTCAGTGAACGCCTCATTAGTTGTGCAAAGTGTCACAAAAAGGGCATACCGATGAAACTTGCTTTTCGTTTAAAGGAAGAACAGAGAGCCCCAGACTTGTTTGCTCATACTGCAAAACCCCCAATCATCACGTTCTCGAATGTAGAAAGTGTCTATTTCAACAACAACAATACAGGCAACCTGTAAATAATTTTGCGTCCAGATCGCAACAATATCCCCAACAGAATAGGGCTTTTCTATAGCAGCAGCTGACTAGAGTTCCCCCGCGACAATTTCCCTACTATCCACAAAATAATAGATCTCCACAGCTATCTACACCCCCTAACGCAAATAATCCTAATGGAAATCACAACATTAGGACCGGGAGCAATTGAAAAATCCCAAAGAGCAAAAAACAACAAACTCCCGAAATATGGAGAAATCGGAAAACGGTCTTCGGCGAGACGAGTTGATCGAGTCTCAGTCTCGCCTAAATCAATTGACTATCTCAGCATATATTCATTCCCAGCCAAGAAATCAACAACAGAATTAAATATCCCATTAATAAGTGATCACCATTCGCTAGTAGTGACGATCGCAAATTCAATTACAGCTTTTAATACTAGCACTTTTCTTATTGATACAGGAGCTGAAATATCAGTCCACAAAGCTACAAGAGCTCTAGGTGATACCCTAGTAAATAAAAATGAAAGCATCACTGTTTCCTCACTAGCAGGTAAACCCCTGTCCACGCTAGGGACAGCTGAATGCAATTTTAAAATAAACGGTGACGTATTCACGCACCAGATTCACATGGTTGAGGGCAATTTACAATTAAAATACGAGTATGTATATTAGGGCACGATTTTTTTAACAAATTTTCATGCTTGATTGATTATAAAAATAAAACATTGACATTAAAAATACCCATTAAAATGGATTCAATTAAGAAGGCAGATACAATTATCGAGTATGGAGGTTTGAAAGACCCAAGCTCAGAAGTATCCCCCAAATAAGAGTAAATAGCAGGTATGGAGGTTTGAAAGACCCAAGCCTAAATAAAAACCTCAATAAACAGACCCCTTCAAAGAAAGGCGAGTCACATCATATAAATATTCAAGCAAAACCGAATATCAAACAGACCCCTGTAAAGAAAGGCGAGTCTCAATATAAAAATTCTACAAATAAAGAAAGTAGATTAAATAAAAGCGTAGTTAGCAGTATTCAAGTACCAGCTCTCACTCAAATGGTAGCCAAAATAAAAATACCACAAAGAGGCAGTTTTCTTTGTGAACATCAAGAGTTGAAGTCAGGATTGTTACTACGGAGTACACTCATAGAACCTGATCAAACAGTTCATGTCAAAATCCTTCTACTCAACTCCAATCAGCAAGATGTTACAATTAATGAAGAAGAAATACGACCCTATTTGCACGAGTTAAGAAATTTTGAAATTATAAAATTAAACTCACAAAAGGATCCTATTCAAGGGAGACTCACTAAACTTGCATCTGAGTTAAACCTAAGTACTTCAGTACCTTGGACCTAGCTAATGGTTTCCATCAGATTCCCATGAGCGGAATCGACAAGGAAAAGACTGCGTTTAGTACACCTTACGGGCACTACCATAATAATCGGATGCCCTTTGGCCTAAAACGAGCTTCAGCCACCTTTCAGGGGCTGATGAATAATGTATTGGTAGGATTATAAGGCATCACGTGTTTTGTTTACATGGACAATATCATTGTCTATGGATATAATTTAACAAAACATAATTCTCGACTCCAGCACGTTTTCGAACGGCTCAGAGAACATAATTTAAAGTCGCATCCTGAGAAATGTCATTTTCTTAGCAGACAAATAGCTTATTTTGGCCATTTAGTCACAGAAAAAGGAGTTTGCCCAGACCCTTCTAAGCTCGAAGCAGTTGACCATTATCCAGTACCTCGAAAAGAAAAAGACGTTAAATCCTTTCTAGGTTTTGTCGGTTATTATCGTCGATTCATCCCTAACTTTGCCAAATTGGACAAACCTCTCACTACTTATTAAAAAAGGACGTTCCTTTCAAATGGGACGCATTTTGTGACGAAGCGTTCAAATTATTAAAAGAAAAACTAACTAACTCCCCCATTTTACAATTTCCCCGTTTCGATGAAGAATTTATTGTAACTTCAAATGCAAGTGAATTTGCAATCGGCGCAGTACTTTCACAAGGAAAAATTGGTACCGATAAACCTATATACTTCGCCAGCAGGACCCTAAACCCTGCTGAGACCCGATACTCGACAATTGAGTAAGAGTTATTAGGAATAGTGTTTGCGGTTGAACCATTTCGTCCTTATTTATATGGTCGCAGGTTTACTATAGTCACCGACCTTAAGCCCCTCACGTGGCTCATGATTCTAAAAGATCCCAGTTCCCGATTGATGAGGTGGAGAATCAAATTAGAAGAATACGATTATCAAATCATTTATGAACCGCGTAAAGCAAATTCAAATACTGACGCACTCAGTGGTGCAATACCGGAAACAAAAGCTATACAAGCTATAACAAGAAGTCAACAAGAGACTCAAGATATTAAACAAAATACCAATTCTACTCCAATTATCATTGAGAAAAACCCTCAGTGCATATTACTGTCTAAAGGTATAAAATATAAATATTTTATTCTACCCATAAATAACACAACTCAAGAAAATTTGCTAAATACATATCTGCCTAAAGATCTTATAATACCAGTCGGAGTTATAATAGAACACAGAACTAAACAAGATTTCTTTATAATCGCACCTGTACCTATTCCCATTAGGACCGCAACCGATAGAGATCAAGTCAGGAATGTTCTAAAAAAATTTAAAGAACACATTTCCATTGACAAAAATATTCGCATTTCAATACCTATAGTCAACGCATCGAGTTATCTCGAATTCAAATTATTATGGGCTGAGGAATTCCAAAATTCCAATAAGAAACCTATCTTCTTTCTCGACAAAATAATTCAATTGGAAGACCCTAAAATTATTAAACAAGTCATTTCAGATTATCATATCACTCCCTCAGGCGGTCACCAAGGAGAAGCAAAAACCATCAGTAAATTAAAGAAAATTTATTAATGGCAAGGCATAGCTAAAGAGATTAGGGAATTTATAAATAAATGCCCATCATGTCAAGTGAACAAATTAAGACCTAACAAGAAAGTTCCAATGAAAATTACTACAACTAGTAGCAAACCCTTTGAGAAAATTTTCTTGGACATTGTCGGTCCCTTACCCTCTAGTTACCAAAATAATAAGTATATGCTCACGTTCCAAGATGATTTAGCAAGATATTCGGAAGCCATTCCATTAAATAACGCAGAAGCAAATACGGTAGCGGAAGCATTCGTTAAACATATTGTTTGTAGACAAGGACTACCTGAAGCTATCCTAACCGAAAAGGTTCTAACTTTTTGAGCTCAGTGTTTATCGAAACCTGTAAATTATTAAAAATTCACAAGTTGCAGACAACTCCTTACCACCCACAAACAAACGGAGCGCTAGAAAGAAGTCATTGCACTCTAGCCGAATATCTTCGACAATACGTGTCAAATGATCCTCTAACCTGGGACACTTGGAAAACTAATGTACTAAAAGTAAACCCAATATAGGAAATATTTAGAAATAGATAGAATTAAATTCCACACTAAGAAAGTACATATATCTAAAATCAAATTGTATCTAAGGGCATATCAATCTACCTATCAAAAAATATATACAAATTATAGATAAAACCTATAAGTAACCAATTACCAACCTAAGTAGCATAAATTACCATGTAAACTACGAATACCTAGATCAAACACCATAACCAACGTGTAATTTCGATTCACCTCAAGAATACGAAATTCCTCAATAGGGGTAAGGTGCTATGAATCCACTAAATCAATCTTACATATTACCCAATCTCGGATTCATAACTCAAAACTAAACCCTAATTCTGCATTCATAATGCCTAACATCCTATCATCATTTTACCCCAAAATGCATTTCACAAGAATTCAAGAAATTCATTACAAACTCAAATTACGAATTCTTAAACACCCCCAAGTGAATGCAACTAACAATAAATAACAGCCGACAGGTACCCGTAATTCTATCCCATTTGACGCGTGCCTAAAATGATCATAATTTCTTCCACATGATAAAGGCAAAACAAAAAACGCAATACGATCTAGCGCCAGCATTATGATTCACTCATAAAAACGAACGAGAAAAAATTAAAGCCAAATACGTGACTACGTCACCGACCGATCTGTGACCGGCGAGTTTACCTAA
The DNA here is from genome assembly GCA_963930735.1 of Dioctria linearis. Taxonomy (NCBI): domain Eukaryota; kingdom Metazoa; phylum Arthropoda; class Insecta; order Diptera; family Asilidae; genus Dioctria; species Dioctria linearis. Next base: position 149,678,575 of record OZ005742.1, on the reverse strand, counting down.
CAGGTGCCCCGAATGGCAGCAATTCGTTGCATTGATAAGCTGACGTGAAATTTCATGAATTATGATGACCCTGAAAGTTGTTGTGCATGAAATCGATCGTCGAACCCTATTTCAATTGTTATTCCGTTCGATTTCAGGAATTTTGTTATTTCCACTCAAATTTCCTGATTTTAATCAAAAATTGAGCGATCAGCAATTTTTCTTCAGAAAATTGCTGAATATTAGATAATTTGTGGAAGGGAGTATCATCCCCATGTTAATCATTTTATATAAATTTGGTGATATTTGGACTACGAATTCAGAGAGTATTCTACAGCAAACTAGGAGAGTCCCCCTACCAGAGGTAAGGCCTCCTAAGTTACCTAAAAAGTGTTAATTGCAAGTAAAGAATTTAAAGTCTAAAAACTAAAAAGTGTTAATTGCAAGTAAAAAAGTTAAGGTCTAAAGATTATGTTGAGACCTGTGAAGAATATAGCCCAGACTTGGGAACCAAGGAAACAAAATAAAATAAATCTAATTCTTTAAAAAGTTATTCCAGGTCTTTTATTTTAGTACATTCTGTTACCCTGAAGAGGAGTAGCAGTTATAACAGATATTCGCTAGACCGTCTTCTCCAGAATTCATGTTTGAGATGAGAAACCAGTTTCCAACGGGTGATGATGTTTGAGTGTTGTGAGGTTGCAGTTGCGTCCATTGTGCTCGTCAGAGACTCTCCTATGAGCAAGTGACCTGGTGCAATGCTGTTAGATCGTTAGGATTCGTCGATAGTGGCGCTATCGGACTTGAATTCAAAATTGCCTCGATTTCAATGACGGTGGTTTCTAATTCTTCATAGGTCAGCGAAGCTGATGTTAGTGTTCGCTGCAAGAGAAGCTTTGCCGATTTTACAGCTGCTTGCCATAGGCCGCCAAAGTGTGGGGCTCGGGGAGGGATTAGATAGAAATCAGTGCCGTTTGTGCTGCAAGTTGGTGCTATTTTTCCATCCATCTCTTCACTTTCGAGCATTTTTCGTACTTCTGTAAGTTGGTTTCAGGCGCCCACGAAGTTCGTGGCGTTGTCACAATAAATCTTTCGGCAATACCCCCGTCGTCCCGTGAACCTTTCGAGTGCTCCAATGCATCCTGGTGTTGTTAGATCACTTACATTTTCTAGGTGGGTGGCCTTGGTCCAGATGTTGTGAGATCACTTAAATTTTCTAGGTGGGTGGCCTTGGGCGCGAAGCAGCAGAAAACAGCTATTTAAGTCTTTTGTGTTTGTTTTCCTCTAATTTTGAAATGGGTCCAAATGGGTCCGCAGAAATCGACCCCAGAGTTCACGAATGGTCTGGCCGGTTGCACACGGTGGGCAGGCAAGTTTTCCATTAATGGCGACAGCATCTTTGAGATTGCTCTTGTGCAATGAACGCAATGCTGGAGAACAGAGCGGGTCAGGATTTTTCCTTTCAGTGTCCAATATTTTTGTCTTGCAATTGCGACAAGAGTTTGTGGTCCTACATAATGGTTCTCCTTGTGTATATCAATAAGAAGAAGTTTAGTGAACTGATGTCCGTATGGTAGTAGCACAGGGTGCTTAGAATCGAACCCAAGTATTGATGCTTGCAATCGTCCACCAACTCTCAGAATGTCGCTGTCATACAGAAATGGAGTTAGACTGCTTAAAGAACTGTTTTTGCTCACCTCACCATAGCGTTCTATATTTGCAATGTCGTGCATAAAAGGTTGCTCCTAGATTGTTTTTATAATTAATGCTTGAGCTTCATCTAATTCTTCACTACTTAACGCTTTCCCGTTAATTTCTCTTTGATAACTTTTCTTCGTATTAGCTATGAAGCGTAAGATATAGGCCATGACACGTTGTAGCTTTCGGAATGAATGCCATGGTAGATTGCGCTATGATACTTGTTGAGCTGGGGGTGACTACTGCTGACAAAGCAGTTTGCTTATGTTCAACTGTGTAATCTGTATCATTGCTTCTGTATGGATTGGGCCATATTGATTCTGCTCCATGTAGAAACATGGGACCATAAAACCATAATGTTGACACGATTAATTTCCCTAGAGCAAGACCTCTTGACAATACATCCGCTGGGTGCTCCTTGGAATTCACATGGCGCCATTGGGTGGAAGTGGTGACATCTTGAGTTCTAGCCACTCGATTGGCCACATATGTGTGAAACGATGAGGACATGGAGTTTGTCCAAGCCAAGACAATTTCGGAATCGCTCCATATATAGATGGCCTGATTTGCGATGCTCAAATCTGTGATGATTCTTCCAGACAGCTCAGCTCCCAGTTTCGCTGCGCAAAGTTCTAGTCGCGGTAACGTTGTCTGATTTGCAGGGGCTAGTCTAGATTTCGCACAGGGTATTCGAACTGTAATAAGGTCATTCTTATCAACTGATCTCACATATGCAGCAGCTCCATATGCTTTCTCTGATGCATCTACGAATATGTGAATTTGCGTGCACTTCGGTATTCGATTGAAGAAATATGTCTAGGAAATCTTATGGTATTCAAAGTTTTCAAGCCCTCAAGAAATTTGGTCCACGACGTGTAAAATTCTTGGGCCAACGCGGCGTCCCAGTCCAACTTTAAAGTCCATAATTTCTTGAGAAATAGTTTGGCTACTACCACAACTGGAGCCATTATTCCCACCGGGTCATATAAATGGTCTATGGCTGAGTACGCTGTTCACTTAGTAATTCGTCGGCCATCGATCCAGGACGCCTTTATGCTGAGGTCGTCAGTCTTGGGTAGCCAGATCAGACCAACAGTTTTTACATGCTACCCCACCTTATTGGCAAAGTCTAACTGTATGTCTTTATCTTCGTGGGCTATGTCACTCATTAAGCGTGGATGGTTTGCACACCACTTTCGTAACTTAAAACCGGCTGTGTGCAAAAGTAATTGTAGTTGTCGCTGTGTGTCAATTGCGTCTGAGAGATTGTTTGTTCCCGTGAGAACATCGTCTACATGAAAATCATGCTTCAACAGCTTTGAAGCTAGTTGGGTGACTTTCGGCGTTTTCATCTGCTAATTTTTGTGGACATTTCGTGGCCAGATATGGGGCGCTGGTAGTTCTATACGTGACCGTGTTTAGTTAGAAGCATTTGATGCTCCGGATGGGATCAGCTCTCCACCAAATCAATTGATATTTTCTGTCAGATTATACCACATTGACTTGCTGGTGCATTTTCTCGAAAACGTAATAGAATGGAGAACAGTTCATCTTGTACTATGGGGCCCGTATGTAGGACGTCATTTAGCGATATGTTGGATGATAATTTGCCTGAGGTGTCGAATACCACTCGGAGTTTCGTCGTGCTGCTCTCGGGCTTAGCTATGCAATGATGTGGAAGGAAGTAGTATAGCTTCTCGATTCTAGCTAAGTCGTCTTCCTCCATATGTCTTAGCCTTTCGTATTCTTCCATGAAGTTGGAATATACTGCCTTGAGTTCTGAGTCCTTGGAAAGCTTACGTTCCAATGACAGAAACCGTCTATAGGCGATATCCTTTGATTCCCCCAATGCTGTGTTTTGACCTGCAAAAGGCAAATGAACAGCGGAATAGCCATATTGGTCTCTATAGGTAGTCTGAATGAAGTGTTCTTCACAATTTCTTTCTGCTGTAGTGAAATTGTTCTTATTAGCTCCTTCTGTGTCTTCCAGGCGCCAAAATTTCTCAATCGGCTGATCTAGAGATTAATCTTCGGTACATATCCCGAACGCTTCTTTACTCTGTCGGACACCATTAGTTTTGCTTGCTATGCCCCACCCGAAAACTGTATTCTGCATTGTTGGTAGCGTTTCTCCCAATTTGATTTGTCCCACCGACAAGATTGAATAATAGATATCTGCACCAATGAGGATGTCCATTGGGCCTGGCTGGTTAAAGTTCGAGTTCGCTCATCTTATGTTGTGTGGTACTGGCCATGTTGAAGTGTCTATAGATTTTGCTGGTTGTGCTGAAATAATTTTCGGAAGTACATGAGCTTCACTTCTAACAGCAAATCCACTTATTTTCGACTGTAGTAATATGCTCACTCTGCGTTCAGATTGTTGCTTGCGTTGGCCAATTCCTTCAATATATAGTAGCTCGGACACTCCAGATAGGTGTAGTTGGTTTACCATCTTGTCCGTCATGAAATTAACCTGTGAGCCGTAATCCAATATGGATCTACATTCCACGCATTTGCCCTGATTTTTGACCAGATTTACCATGACTGTGCTAAGAAATGCGTAGCCCTTTGTTGCTTGAAGGCCTTTCGACGTCAACGAGATTGATTTATGTTGGTCGTCAACTGATGTGGATTGATTAGAGGCTGATTTTGCCATCACAACTGTCATGTAGTTATTCTTGCTAGGCTGCTGTTCTGAGATGGTTGATTTTGGAGTAGGTGTCTCTTAGTGCAGTAACGTGTTGTGTCGTTTAGAGCATTTTGTGCACGTTCTTGATGGATAAGTGTCGGTCCTGTGTCCGGCCTTGAGGCAATTAACGCAAATCTTTAAATCTCTAACTACGCCGAAGCGTTTGCGTGTCGTTAGTTGAATAAATTTCTGGCAGGCAAAGATTTGCTGATTGCCTTTGCACAGAATAAATGTTGGTCCAGCCGAGACAGATGTCAAAGACCTGGAGGTGGTTGTCCTTTTATGAGAATCTTCCATTGATCTGCCCTTATTTCCTAGAGCTTCCAAAGAGTGAAAGCCTATCTCTAAGAAGTTTTGGAAGCCCTTGAGTGATTGCAATACTCTGCGCTGAGTGAGGGATTGCTCACAGAACGTGTGTGTTACTCTGTCCAATTTCTTGACCAATATATGCAACAACAATGGATCCTAATGGCTTGTGTTAATTCCTAAATTCTCTAGGGCAAGGAGGCATTCTTGGGTTATGTCGTGTAACGCCTCAATTGCAGGCGCGCTCTCATGCGTTACTGTTATTTGTGACAGTAATTTGTTCAACAATGCAGTTACCAGCAATCTAATGTTCTCGTAACGTTCCTTAATTATCTCCCATGCGGCAGTGCTTGTTTGTGTACCACTTCGTTGAAAAGGTCGTAAAATGGTCGCCACTTCAAATAGTCACCATAGAACTTTGGTAAGACTATTTTCGGGAGCTTCATGATTGAAGTTGGGTTACCATTGGTGCGCAGGCGATGGCGTGCTGACTTAAACTAGCATGCAACTCCAGTAAGACCTTCGTTGTATCCCTCTCTAGGCAGAAATATTCTTCAAACTCTGACGCGCTGGGATCTTCAACTGATTCCCATATTGAGTAGAATAACTATTGAATATAATGCCAGTATCTCTCAACCGTGCGTATTTTAAGTTGATAGAACTCTTGTGCTTGAGGCTGCTGGGTTGCAGCTGTTATCTCAGTGAGCATACTGCGCAAGCCATTCATTATTGTTTGCTGCCTTTGCTTTATTTTTGAGATATTATTGCTGGCGTCAAGAGATGTGCTTGCCTTAATGTTATAGCGAGGTTCTTCTACTCGTGGATTTTCCCCAGCTGGCTTCTCTTGCGTTTCTTGTTTTTTGTCCTCTGAGGTCGGCTGGTTCTACTTATGCTCAGCTGTACTACCGGGTTTTGACTTCTTCAGCTCTGTAAGTTTGTCCATAATGTCTCGTCTTGTCTTCTCGTATTTTTGCTTTATGCCTACATAATAATTTTGCCCCATACACATCTCGAATCTCAGTGTCTACTTCATCAAACTGGTTCCAGAGTTCTTCAAGCGTCTTCAACCTTACTTCAAGATACAGTTGGTTCTTTCGTGATGAAGTGTCCTTGCGATAATTGGTAACAAGAGCCTTTATGTCTTCTCCTTTGTTGTGCTGCTGAACTGCGAGCTTATCTAGACTCATGATGAGTGTTTGCGTGTGCTGATTATCTCTTCGTAAGAAATCACGTCGGGGTCACCAATGTTTGTTCTTGGCTCTTTTGCCTCGATATTGCTGCGAAGAACTTAGGGAGTTACAACGCAAGTAGTGTTGTGGGTGCAGCGGCTCTTAAGCCGGGACACCAGAAAGCTGTCGGAGTTGCAGTGCCTCAAGCAGACTCACTTAAGGTAAAATTAAAAGTCTTAGATTACTGTATCGCAGCAATTAACTAATTCTTATTGAAATTTGCCTTTTTTAATGTTACAAAAATGCTAAATACAATACAATACAATACAATACAAAAATTCAAAATTAACTTACCACAGAATTAAATTACTTCCCTAGCCAGAAAGTTCTCACGAGCATTAATTCAATTATCTCAACGGTGTCGACGTTCGTCTGGCTTTATCATTTCAAATAATGAAATTTAAGAAGATATACAAGGTGAAACCATGTGAAAATCTTAGCTAGCGAAATTCTTGCTATGATAATTTTGTACATGTATGTACATATGTGCGTACTATCTAAATAATTTTTGATGTTATGTAAATTACAGAAAAATGTAATGATGAAAATCATATTTACAACAGTTTATAAATATGCTTACTTCTGACTCTAGGTTTACTCCAATGTCACCAGTCAAAATGGGAACACTACTAAAAATCAATTGGTTGACTTTTGCTATGTCAACTTGTACGGTTTCCATATTGTCTTCTTTTGATAATCGCGGACAAGATTTTGATCGTATTCTGAATTCTTTTCCCGACCTTAACATAGACGCTTCCCCGATTTCTACCGGGCTGTTCCTTTTACTGAGGTCAGCGCTATCTGCATGCGACATTAATTATGAAGATTCACTTTCTGAACACAAATCAACTTTATCTTACTTGTACACCACTAAAAAAGTGTAATTTTGACCATGTTACTCACCTATGCGTTTATATCGCAGTATTGGACAAAAACTGAGGGAACTAAATATGTTCCGTTATGTGAAATTTAAATTGTACTGAAATTCTCTACAAGTGTGTCGCTCACTGAATTTAGTGTTGTAAGAATTGATACCAGATTCGTAGATTTATCTTCATTTGGCAGTTTTAGACATGATAAAAGATTTGTAAGTTTCCTCCGAAAAAAATTTCGAACTAATTGTTAATATACTTTTTCTATATTCGCCTGCATAAGGTTCTCTTTTTTCAATATCAGTTCAAAGATAGGGTAGAGGTTGAAATTTTCAGAAGTATGATTTTGTCTAAAAATATTGTTCAGTCCTCACATAAAAATAACCTTATTCTACCTCCGTTCTTTTGGCAAAATACAGGTCTCCAACATAACCTGGTTTCCACGAAATAATACATTTCCTACAAATACAAAAAAAGACACAAAGTAATCATTTTCCAATTAAATAAAATAGATGATTCTCCAATAAATAATCTACTTGCGATTATTGTCGCGGGATTCATCCGATCTATAAACAGACAAAAATTATTAATATCTAATAAATAAATCGAAAGGGTCAAATATTACCCAGGTTATAGGTACATTCCTCTGTATATGTACATCTTTGATGTCATCAAATGACAATACGTCAGAAAGCTGTCTGGGGTACATTCAGACATCGCAACAAACGTTGCTAGGGAAACACCACTCATAACTGGATGCGGCGGCTATATAAAGCCGACGAGCCGCAGCCTAAAATCATTCTTAGTTCAGAGTTCATCTGATTCGGAGACTAATGCGAGTAACAAGAAGAATATTCCCAACCTCATTATAGAAGATTAATTCTATATTTCAGAGACTAATCTGAAATTCTTATCATTCCTACACCTAAGCAGAAAAGTAATTCTGCGCAGAGATTAATCTGCAATACTCCTGCCAACACCTAAGCAGAAGAATAATTCTGCGCAGAGATTAATCTGCAATACTCCTGCTCACATTTTAAAGAAGAATAATTCTGATGCCAAGACGAATAATCTGCGCTTCTTCTTTATAGTAGCATATTGCTACACTTCTGCGTACGCGCAGAATACTTTCAGAGACTAATCTGACTCATTTTACCGTCTACAGCACTTTACTACCCTTGTGCCCTCACGTACGGACAAAGGTATTTTGCTGCCCTTGTGCCATCACGCACCATAAAAAGGCTAACACTATACAGAAAGATATTGATGCCACATTGGGTACAATAAATCTATATTCAGAGAATAATCTGAATTAGTTTCGTCTAGAGAAGCGTTTTGCTGCCCTTGTGCCCTCACGCACTAGCAGCATCAACATTTCCTTTTTCTTTCATTCTGGTGACAGACAATTAATTTTGGTCATCTTCTTCTTTTTTCAGAACTATAGGAACGAAGGAGACAGGGAGTTTCTTTGGAAAACAGAAAACGCAAACTTCATTCTAATTTGAATTTTAACTTTTTTTTCTTTATTTTTTACTTGAGGTTTTTTTTTAATTGTGTAGTTGTTAGTAGGTTAATTTTAGTTTTGGAGTTTTATTGAATTGAATTTACTGCAATATTTAGTTTTAAAAGCTAATGAATTTTAATAAAAATTTTATATTTGGAATTTCAAAAACTGAGTTGTCCATTTTACCTGCATCCTCCCTTCTACGTCCGAGAGTATATCTAACATTGGTCCTTCAAAACCGGATAACTCAGTCAGTAAAATATAAAATTGAATACATTGCTTAATACTATCAAGTGATTCAAGCCTCTCCATACAGAAGTAACGAGTCCGTTTCATCTGATGATGTTGACGAAACCATCGACTCTATGTCAGAGTGGGTTAAGTCCCAACTCGAGGTCAAAGATCTGATGGAAGGCATATATAAAAGGCATTCGAGAGAGGGAAAAAAGAAAACTGTCAAATCGACAGAAAGACGGCTACAAAGGTTCACCGCGTATTGGGAAAAATTGCAATCTCGACACAGTAACAAAAGAAGATCTCCAGGTGGAATATTTCACCAAAGAAATATTTAATGATGTGCAAGAATATTACATTGAGAAGGCAGCAGGCAGGAAGACATAGACAGAGTAACACCATCTGTCAGCAATCCGCCCTTCACACAGACAAATTCTGCTAGCAAAATGTCATACAATAGCGAAAGACTTCCTAGAATCTAGCTGCCGACATTCAATGGAGATGTATTTAATTCAGTAATACATAACAACAATAATTTAAGAGACGTTGACAAACGATATTTTGTAAATACAAAATTAATTGGAGAGGCTGAAAAATTGCTCAGGCAGTATTAAATATGCGACGCAAATTATCAACCGGATTGGGAACTCCTAAAGGAACGCTACTCAAATAAGCGAATCCTAGTCAACGTACAACTAAAAAAATTATTTTATCTTCCAACTACAAATCGTGTTACCGCCGAAAGTATCAAGAGGATTTTAGATCATAAAACTGAGGCACCATTAGCATTACAAAACTTACAAACAACTGGGCTCCAATAATTATATACTTGACTGTACAAAAGTTACGCCCAGACACACACCAATTATGGAAACAGAGCCTACATAGTAGCACTGATTTACCAGAATTAAACACATTAACAAAATTCCTAGAGTCTCGATTCCGAACTCTGGAAATGATAGGAAATAGAAATACATCTTTAAACATGACACAGAGGATACCATTCTCACCAAAACCAACTTAGGGATTCTTGAATAGAAACAAAAGATCAACACCAGTACACCCAAATATTAATACAAATAAAAACTTCTGCTGTCATTGGAAAGGCAATCACATAGTGTTTCATTGCTTTTAAAAATCTAACTACGCGACAGAGACAAGAAGTTGTCACAAATAAGTATTTATGCGAAAACTGCTTATCACCCAACCATTTAACCTCAAATTGCACAAGCAATAAAAGGTGTTACCACTATAGCAAAAGTCACAATATTCTGCTCCATTATGAGCAAAACAATTCAGTGGCATGTTCAACAAATGATTCCACCCAAAAATACAATATGTCGATTGTACCAAGCACACCCTTAGCTTGTAGAAATGATGAACAACAAGTACAAAATTGTCTAACCGCCAATATGAAAAGGGCTCTCCTCTCTACAGCTCTGATAAACGTCACCTCACCATCTGGAAGCACAATTACATTTCGGGCATGTATACACTCTCGATTTCAAGTGTCTATTATGACCGAAAAGAACTTTAAACTATTACAGCTTGAAGAATCTCAAACTCGAGCCGTTCAGCATGCCACAGTCACAATTAATTCTCTACACATTATTTTTAAAATAGCAAACAAGATGCTCGTGATAAGAAAAATCACATATTTGCTGCCTACCATTACAATTTAAGTGTCAAGCTGGAGACACATTACAAATCTCCCATTAGCAAATCCCACCTTCTCAATTCCAGGAGAAATTGACATTTTTCTTGGAGCAGAGGTTTACGCCGCCATTATTAAAAATGGAATTAGAAGAGGATCTAGCAATACATACACCCAAAGCCCAAAACACTGAACTGGTCTGGATTCTCGTCGGAGGAGTACCAGAAATAAGGAGCATGACTACGACTGTGCTATCTACCTACTACAACAAACTCTAAGTTGAACAAAAAATTAAAAAGAGTTTAGAAACACACTACTACGAGAACATTTTCAACGAAAGCTTAGCTCTGCATGGGATCAAGACAACGCTGTTTACTGAATTGTATATTAGTTTGTAGAAGAATTTTATTTTGAATTTTATTGAATTGAATTTGTGATATTGGGTTAAGCTAATTGAATTGTTGAATTTTTAAGAAAATTTTATACTTCATTTCATTTCATTTCATTTCATTTATTTGCATAATTTTGTATACAGCGATTTGTGTATGCTTGCCTAGTTACATTCATTGAAGGACAGTAAAATACTAGAGATTTGTTACCATTCTAATAATAATGATATATTTACATTAACTATTATTTTATATTTCAGAACGTAATTACATTTTATGTTGAGGAAAAGTCTAAAACCTGTTTTTCAAAGCTTAAAACTAAAAATTAAACTTAATCTTCTATATCTGCGGAAGAAACCTGCGTCTGTTATATAAGTATTCATTAGATTATACGTTGCTTGACTACTAAGTTTACGTTTAGTAATTATTATTAGATTGTATGTTTATAGTATACTGGGTATGCGCGCATTTATGGAATAAACTATGATATGCATTAAATTTTCAACGGACTATTTGCAGATCTTCTGCAATTTACATTAAATTTCCTTAGGTTAATTTGAATTAATACTTTTATCGGTTTTACATTTATGATTTCATGTAAACCTTCGGTGCAAAAATGCCAGGGGAGGTTCATAATCATTTTCAGTAATTTATTTTTTTGAACTTGAAGTTTTTTAATGTGTGTTTGAGCACAATTTGACCAGACAGGGGATGAATAGACGAAGAATGATTGGAATACCATTTTGTATATCAGTATTTTCTTTTCTTTATTGAGCGTGGATTTTCTGTTGATCAGCGGATGTAATACTTTAGTAAGCTTGCACGACTTTTCGATTACTTTATTTATATGGAACCTGTGGGTGAGTGTTATGTCTAGAAACATGCCTAGATATTTACAGTCTGTGGTCCAGGGAATGTTCTTGGTATTGAAAATCAATTCTCTCTGCGGGAGAAACTTACTACTTCTTTTCCGGATAAAAAAAGGGGCATGCGGTTTTAGATGGGTTGCACTTAATTTTCTATTTATGGAAAAATGAAGAGAGATTATCGAGGTTGGTCTCTAAAGTGTTAGTGATATTGACCGGACAAGTGCTTGAGTGATATAGTGTTGCGTCATCGGCAAATAGGCTTATTTTGCAGGTGATGTTTTCGGTTATATCGTGGGTGTATATATTGTAGAGATCGGGGTTTAGAGCTGATCCTTGGGGAACGCCCGCTTCAATTTGTACCAAGTTAGTTTTTAAGTTTCCTAGTAAAACGTGGAAAACCTATCTGCTAGAATCCTTTGAATATTTTTAACTACTCCTAAAGGGAAGTTTAGTTTCAACATTTTGTATACAAATCGTTGGTCCCCAGTCGGTATCAAAAGCTTTTTCGATATCTAGAGTAGCTATTCCAGTTGAATTACCTGGTTGCAAGTTATCCTTGATATAACTTGTCACAGTTTGGAACTTACGTTTAGTCAACTAATTGGTCTCTAGCTATTTGCTTCTTTAAGATCTTTTCCTCGCTTAAGGACGAGGATTTTTTTCGCAATTTTCCATTGCCTTGGAAAATAGGATACTTTTATACAGGCATTGAGAATGAAGGTTATAAATATAATAGCCTGCTTGGGCAGTTGTTTGTAAACTATACTTTTAATATTATCCTCATCGGCTGCTTTCTTGATATTTAATGAATCTATAAGCGATTTGACTTCTCTGGGAGTAAAATAGATTTTAGCTGTTGTCGTGGGGTTTGCTGTAATTAGTCCTTGAATATTTTGCTCAACAGTCGCTTTGGTTTCGAGGTCACTGTAATTTAGAGTTAACTTGTGTGCGCTGGCAAAGTTATCTGCAAGTACATTAGCTTTATCTTCTGAGATGACTAAAATCTTGTTGTTGTAGGTTAATGGAGGCATATGTCTTGATTGTTTTTTAATAACTGTTGTCAGATTCCAGAAGGTTTTCCTACCTTTTTCTAGGGAGGATACTTTGTTCTTCCAAGATTCGTTACGAAAACAAGCGTGAACCTGACCTCGCGTGTTAATCTGTGAGTTCGCGTTTTAGTGAAATTACTCTAGTGTTATGCCATTGTTTACGTACCATATTTTTTATTTTAATAAGTTTCCGTATGCTTTCAGGGAACGTCTGGTTTTTATGGGCTGCTGGGGCTTTCTTAGGACAGTTTTTGTAGTGTTTCGTGTGGATTGGTATATAGAAATTTGATAAGATCATCAATTTGCTGTTCTGTATGTATCGTATTAAGTGAAAGGATTTTGATGTTAACTTTATTTTTAACAATCTCTTGGAAGCATTCCCAGTAAGCTGCACTGTATTTATACTTATTGTTATCGAGACCAACTGGTTCCGTTTAAGTTTATGGTAGATAATACCGGCAAATGGTCGGAGGATAGCACTCCTTGACTGCGGGGGAAATTTCATTGGTGCAGTTCGCTATGAACAGATCTAGTACCGATGAAGTAAACAAATTGTTATGAGGGTGATATGTGGGGTCGGGTGGATATTAATGGGGTAGGTAATAAAGATAGATTGGAGAGCTTTCCCCCACGGGTTAGAACGGCGACAGCAGTAGTCGATGTATATTACTGAGTAGACGCTAAAAATCAAGCTCCTGGGTTTTCCGCTTAAGATTTCTATATTCTGAGTTAAGTGATCGGTATTTTATTTCTTTCAACTCTAAAATTCTATAATAAAGCGTGTTATACTTTTTCATACCGGCAATTACCTGATATCGGGGTTTATTTTATAATTTTTAATACTTCGTTCTGAAGAGTATCAACGGTATCCATTTCATTGATATAAAGTGGTTAAAGGCAACAATACAATGGCATCTGGGAGCGACGCTGGAGGAGAGAAATCTCGGAGCAATACTCCGGTTTCGCAACCTCAGACTCGGAGTGCGACCAGTGGAACGTGTGGTAGAACAAAGTCTGCTTCCCCTCATATTGACTACATGGATGTAAATACGGAAGCACTTGAGAAGAAACTTATGACAAATATTAGCAAGGTCATAACAGAATTCAAAAATGAAATTTCCGACAAAATTTACCAGGCTGTTACTGCTCTTCGAGGGGAAATTAATTGCGTCAGACACACCAATGAGTCTTTGTCACGCAGAGTTGCATTGCTGGAAAGTGATATTAATGATATGCATCGAATTCACCGTTTAAATGATGTCGTTATAAGAGGCATTCCCGCTCTGGGGAAGGAGAACACTTGCGATCATTTTGGTAAGGTTGCGGCGGCGATCAATTACTCCATCACGCCATACATTGATGCCTTTCGGTTGAAGATGAAGAGTGCTGGCGGATCCTCATCAGCTAATTCTGCTGCAATTATTGTAAGGTTTACGACACCTAATGAAAAAAGAGCTTTCTTTAAAGCTCTTAAAATTCATGCGCCACTCTTGCTGAATCAAATTGATGCTTATTTTACCTCCGAGAGTATTATTTACTTTAATGATAGCCTCACTCATCATAATCATGCTATCTTTCGTGAGGCACGCCAGTTGCGCTCTCAAAACAAGCTGTGTTCGGTGAGCTTTCGAAATGGATTTGTTTATGTGAAAAGGAGAAAAGATGATTCGTCACTCCGTATATTGAACTTAGAACATTTGTATACTTTGGACAGAAATTCTATGACTACAGCCCCAGGAATCTCGACTGCGTAAATGGATGAAGATGAGTAGCTATTATATCATATTTAATTTCTTCAAAGATATTAATGCATCTGATATGTGTGTCATGCTGTTAGTTTATATTTCATTAATAATATCTGGTGTTAAATTTATAGTTTTTTTCTTGAAGCTTTCACTTATTCTCATAGATTATCTACCATGAGTCTGTGCTGTCATTTCTAGGTTACACTACTGTATACTATTAATTATTCATCTATTATATTGTTTTTTTGCTAGTTTTTTTGTTGCCGATTACACACTCTTACTTTCCCTATTAAGCTGTGGCTTTCTGTATGTGCCCCTGTACACGTTATCTAAATTCAACGTTACGTAAGATATTACCATGGGCCAGATAGGAACTATGCTAAACATTTTTCGCTCAAGAGTGGATGGTCTACATGTTTGCTATTTGAATGCTAGGAGTTTGCGGCCTAAGATTGATGAAATGAGAAAAGCTTTTGTTGCTTCCGAAATACACGCTATTGTAGTATCAGAAACGTGGCTACATAATCATATTCCGACAAAATTGGTTGACATTCCTGGATTTAAACTACATCGTATTGATAGACAGGGTCGAGTCGGAGGGCCCGTTGGCATATATGTCAGAGATAGTCTTAAGTCGGTTACCATTGGCTTCTCTTCGTCCCAGTCTTTGGAATTTATATGTGTTGTAGTTAGGTCTACTTCTGATAGCTGCGTTCTTGTCGCTTCTTACTTCCTTCCTAATATGTTTAGTCTGGAGAATGCACTTGAATTTGAGAGCACCATAGCTTCAATCATACACCGCCATGATAATGTGATTATTGCTGGCGAGTAGTATAGCTATGCCTCTGAATTCCCAAAATGGTCCCAAAAGCTCTTCGTAGACATGGACGAGCATAGTTGTGGGTGATGACGTCATGAAAGCTCTAGGGGTTGGATTGTTAGGTTAGTGCCCCCGGCCCCCTCAGCCGTTTCAGTAGTAAGGGTCCCACCTCCCTATACTTTTACATTACGTCCGATAGAGACAACTGCCACGAGGATCCCACTCGCTGGTTTTCTGCAAGACGGTTCCCACCGCCGATAAGATTCTTGAGGAGGGAGTAGGATATACACGTCCCTGTCGCAAGCATTGGGAGGTAAAAATAAAAAAGCTGAGTTAACACCGAGTTGTGTTGTTGCAGGATGTTGGTTGGAAGAAGAGAGCTGATGCTCTTTGTGGTAAGACGGTAGATGGATCCCTGTCGCAAGCATTGGGAGGTAAAAATAAAAAAAGCTGACTTGATACCGAGTTGTGTTGTTGCAGGATGTTGGTTGAAAGGAGAGAGCTGGTACTGTCTGTGGTAAGGACGGTAGATGGGTATACATGTCGCAAGCATTGGGGCAAAAATAAAAAAAGTTGACTTGATACCAAGTTGTCTTGATACCGGCTGTTGGTTGAAAGGAGAGAGCTGGTGCTGTCTGTGGCAAGAACGGTAGATGGGTACTGTTTTGGAAAGGTCCAGTTGCTAGGATGGCTGAGCCTAGTGGGTGCAAGCAGGTGTACTATAGGCGGCTTACGTAAAGCATAGTAAAGTTTTATAAAATTGCACTACCAGGCAAGCAGATAACTAATGCACAAAATCTTGCACCCATATGTAGCAAGCATGCATGGTTTAAACCTGTATCGCTGTCTTCATATCTTCAGCGGTTATCGCGCCTCTTTTTTTATATTCCGTTCATTTTTTCTTCTACTCCAAACAAGCTTTGATCAGTTAGTCACACTTCTTCAACGTCATTTTTCCATACGAGTTTTAAAACTTGAACTTGACCGCGATGCGGTCACGAGTTGTTGTTTCTTTATGCATAGAATTTTAAATCTACCTGAATTGAAACTGCGAGACATGTGGGTGACTTTATTTCCGGAATATTTTTTGATGTAAAGGAAAAAAGATTAAGGAAAAATCGCAAAGAGCAAGTTCTGATGCTACTTATGCAAGGGTTCTTAATTCTTGTGGCGTTCAATACTGCCGCCGTATGATATAGAGCTGCAAAACAAGATTAGATCGACGGCAGTCAGTGAACTTGATGTGTGAACGACACGAATGTGGGTGAAGGTGAGCTAAAAGAAACGGGTTGCTTGAGTAAAATAAAAAACCAATTCGGCTGAGATGCCTTTATTAATGGTCTCGCTTTAATTTGTAATTCTTGCTTTCTGATTAAAGAAGTTCATGCTTGCCCAGTTATCACAGTTGATTCCATATATTCGTCGTCACTAACATAAACAGAAAAACAAAACCTGTTGTGTATGAATAACTGCAGCAGGGTTACTGACAATGCTATTAATAAAACTAAAAGAAGTTTAAGACTTTTTTAATAAAGATTTTTGCAAAGCGTTTGTTTGTTAAGCATTATTAGTGGCATGAGAACAAAACCAATTTTTGTTATGTAAAACAGGTTGTGTATAAAAACGGTATGTGCAAGGGATCTTTCAAGAAAATAAAAGCAAATCTTTGTTATTAATAGTATTTATTTCAATTGTACATAGTTTAGTACATTGTTTGTTTTAAAAGCTCTTCGTTAACGTAGCCAAGCATAGGTTAGTGTCCTCAGCCCCATCAGCCGTCTCCCCTAGGCTTTGCTTATGAATCGTCTTTAAAGGTTGATAACACTGCACAATATGCAAAAGCCATCATTAAAAAGAAAACAAACGTTATTCACTCTCGCTGCTTCAGACTTCGCTGGCAACGTAAACCTGATTTAGCACAAAACAAAAATTACAGAACAGCTCGTCACATCTTTCTGCGAATATATGTGCAATTACGCATTCACTTATTATTTGCTCCTGTTGCTTAGCTGCTACTGTTGCTTCGCATAATTTTTATATGAAATTCTGGATATTTGCATATAATCATTGATCTTGTCCAAATCACATTATCATATTTTCTTAACAAAATGACATCAATTTCCAAAGTAGGAAGGTAGCGTAAACAAAAAAGCATGACCTGCCACAATAACGAAAAAAAAATGGGTCAGATTGCCAGTATGTAAACAAGGGCTCGTGCCGGTAAAAACAGGTTGACGATTTGGTGAACATGAACTGAATAAACATGAAATGTATGCCATTTTAATTTGAAATATTTTAATTTTGGATCATCTCTTGCAGATTATAAATAAAAAGGTCAACATTAATCGAAAGAAATTTAAATAAATAATGCATACCTACTGCTCGCGTTTCAAAACGATTATCTTGAGATTAAAAGTCGGTTTTCAAGATTTAATTCGCTTTCAGAAACGTTTTCTAGATTAAAAATAAAAACTCAGCTGTGATGAGGCCGCTTCTCTGTAAAAGCATGAAATAATCTGGAATAAGAGATGATTTGCTTTTGTTTAAAACAGTATTTGCAAATTCTGTATGCATATATACATATATGGAGAACTAAAAAGAATCAACCTATTAACTTTATATACATTTTATTTAAATCATTGCTTCCATGATTTACATTTAAAATTATATCACCTACTTGTGACAATTCTGGTTTTATATCTAAAAACTGCCTACGGCGAAGCTCCATACAAACACGTGCCCAAGTTAATAAGCCTACGATTTAAAAAGATTATCTCGGGGTTAAAAGCCATCAATCTGCTTTTTAAATGAACTCTACTGCATTAATTATTTGTAATCGAAATTCATTGCATCAAAAATTAGATTTGCAATGCAATGCAATCTAGAATAAATTAAGTGTACATAAGAAGTTCGACTTGATATAAAAAAATCTTCAGCTCATTTTGATTTCATTTCGTTTAGGTTTATGTCAACTGGGTTTGCTTCTGTCTCAAGGAACTTTTTTTTGTGACAAACTTTTCCAGTTTTTCAAAATTTTTACGATTACTTCACTTTACTTTCATTTCGTTAAGTTTATTTGTTGTTTTCCTCTAGAGATAAGACTTATCTAAATTAATTGATAATGAGAAACATATGGGTGGGTGATTTTATTTCCTCAATATTTTTATGATAAATATAATATGTCTACTGGGTTTGCTTCTGCTTCATATCATTGTTTATTTTTAATGAATATTTGTCGCAAGAGAACTTTTTTGTTAGAATCATTTCCAGGTTTTTCAAAAATTTTACGATTATTTCATTTTGATTCCATTTCGTTTAAGTTTATGTCAACTGGGTTTGCTTCTGTTTCATGTCATTGTATATTTTTTAATGAATATCTGTCTCAAGGAACTTTTTTGTGACAAACTTTCCAAGTTTTTCAAAATTTTTACGATTACTTCATTTTACTTTCATTGCGATTAGTTTAATTTGTTGTTTTCCTCTAGAGATAAGACTTATCTAAATTAATTGATAATGAGAAACATATGGGTGGGTGATTTTATTTCCTCAATATTTTTATGATAAATATAATATGTCTACTGGGTTTGCTTCTGCTTCATATCATTGTTTATTTTTAATGAATATTTGTCGCAAGAGAACTTTTTTGTTAGAATCATTTCCAGGTTTTTCAAAAATTTTACGATTATTTCATTTTGATTCCATTTCGTTTAGGTTTATGTCAACTGGGTTTGCTTCTGTTTCATGTCATTGTATATTTTTCAATGAATATCTGTCTCAAGGAACTTTTTTTGTGACAAACTTATCCAGTTTTTCAAAATTTTTACGATTACTTCATTTTATTTTCATTTCGTTTAGTTCAATTTGTTGTTTTCCTCTAGAGATAAGACTTATCTAAATTAATTGATAATGAGAAACATATGGGTGATTTTATTTCCTCAATATTTTTTATGATAAATATAATATGTCTACTGGGTTTGCTTCTGTTTCATATCATTGTTTATTTTTTAATGAATATTTGTCGCAAGAGAACTTTTTTGTTAGAACCATTTCCAGGTTTTTCAAAAATTTTACGATTATTTCATTTTGATTTCATTTCGTTTAGATTAATTTGTTGTTTTCCTCTAGAGATAATACTTATTTACCTGAATTGTAAATGAGAAACAGGTGGATGCTTTTATGTTAAGAATATTTTTTTGATGCTTACTAACTACTTTTCTTAACGTACATAGAAGCATTATGCGGATTTCGAAATATTTCGCAATATGAGTTCAAATGACATCATCTGCGAGTAAGGTAGCACACATATATTTACATTTGTAGAAAATAGGCAACGTTCGACCCAAGATACAAATTTTGAGATATATCAAGGTAGCCAGATTATTAGAATTTTCCTTAAGTTGACAAAATTTCCAAAGCATTTTTAAATATTTCTCTACCAAAAATTAAGGAAATATATAAATATAATTCGAGATTGATGAAAGAAAATTTTCATTCATAAAATTCCTAACGATTTGCTGCCCAATTATACAAATTCTCAGCACCGATATATTTCTTTTAAGCGCTTTATTCAGAATTTTTCTTGTTCGAGGGGTATCCCATTCACAACAAGAACGGAATTGTTGTACATAAAACTTTAATTTCCAAAATTTCTGTGCGTTAGATTAAAATTCTAGTTCCTTACAATTAATATTTAAAATATTCATGCGCGTGGGTGTGGGTAATTAATATAAAAATTATAAGCATGCTAATATAACAATATGCACAACATAACAGCTACCTACCAATTGAATATCAAATAAAAACTGGGTGTTAAACAAATAAATGCAAAATTTGATGAAGTAAAACCTGGAAAAAAATTAAATATAAATTCCTTAAAAAATTATATATTGTTTTTTTGTTGTGAATCAGTTAATAGAAACTCTTATGTTTTCAGTATTTCCCAAAAAGCAGTTTACAATATTGAAATTACTTATTTCAGAAAAATCGTGAAATAACTAAGCCGTTTTCCAAATATTATATGTATTTGTAAAAACTTATGACTGCTTGTTGGTAAAATTTTTAAAATATCTGTCCGTATATCTCATTATATGTCCCACATTATTATATTAATCTTTCTTTATTTTTAAATTACCCATCAATTCTTAAACAAACTTGCAACAGCTTTTAAATATTTTGCAAAAACTCAGATTTGTAGAATTTTTATGTTAGCGTTGCAAAAATAATATTTACTTATCTTTTTTCCAATGATTACAAAGTTGTTATAAGTAGGTATTAGCATAAAATATATTTTTTAAACAATTAAGACAAACATTGATTTATGTAATTGATCACATTTAGTCCAGATCCATAATACTGAAATACCTCCAGGGTAGCGTTTCTAGTGAGTTAGGCTTCACAAACCGCTTCTTATCAAAGGGGTTAGGTGTTATTTTTCTCTTATCAGTGCTGAACAGTACATGATGATAAGATTTAATTCCATTCTGCTCGTGTGTCATTTCCATATTCTCAATGAGAGTTTTTTTACAACGTTTGGAACAGGAATGTTGCTTTTGGCATCGGTTTTGACCTTAGACCAAATATTCTCAATGCGGTTTAGCATTGGAGAATAGGGTTCTAGCCCCGCCACAATATGATATTAACAAAAAAAATTTATTTGTACTTTTCAGAGAGAGAAAAACATTTCTATGTTGTTAAATCTCCAGCTGGGTTTGTCAACAAGAAATATTTCTGTGTTTACTGTGATTGTTTATACGACAATAAATTTTATCATAAATGTGAAATGCGTTGCAAGTACTGCAAGTTTTCACACTTGGTACAAAAGTGCAGGGGGTGATTTGGTTTTGTTTTCATGCCACTAATAATGCTTAACAATCAAACGCTTTGCAAAAATCTTTATTAAAAAGTCTTAAATTTCTTTTAGTTTTATTAATAACATTGTCAGTAACCCTGCTGCAGTTATTCATACACAACAGGTTTTGTTTTTCTGTTTATGTTAGTGACGACGAATATATGGAATCAACTGTGATAACTGGGCAAGCATGAACTTCTTTAATCAGAAAGCAAGAATTACAAATTAAAGCGAGACCATTAATAAAGGCATCTCAACCGAATTGGTTTTTTATTTTACTCAAGCAACCCGTTTCTTTTAGCTCACCTTCACCCACATTCGTGTCGTTAACACATCAAGTTCACTGACTGCCGTCGATCTAATCTTGTTTTGCAGCTCTTTATCATACGCCGGCAGTATTGAATGCCACAAGAATCAAGAACCCTTGCATAAGCAGCATCAGAACTTGCTCTTCGCGATCCTTCCTTAGTCTTTTTTCCTTTACATCAAAAAATATTCAAAAACAGTACCCATCTCCCGTTCTTGCCACAGACAGCACCAGCTCTCTCTCCTTTCAACCAACAGCCGGCATCAAGACAACTCGGTATCAAGTCAACTTTTTTTATTTTTGCCCCCAATGCTTGCGACATATATACCCATCTACCGTCCTTACCACAGACAGCACCAGCTCTCTCCTTTCAACCAACATCCTGCAACAACACAACTCGGTATCAAGTCAGTTTTTTTTATATTTACCTCCCAATGCTTGCGACAGGGATCCATCTACCGTCTTACCACAGAGAGCACCAGCTCTGTCCTTCCAACCAACATCCTGCAACAGCACAACTTGGTGTCAACTCAGCTTTTTTATTTTTACCTCCCAATGCTTGCGACAGGGACGTGTCTATCCTACTCCCTCCTCAAGAACTTCTTGTCGGCGGTGGGAACCGTCTTGCAGAAAACCAGCGAGTGGGATCCTCGTGGCAGTTGTCTCTATCGGACGTAATGTAAAAGTATAGGGAGGTGGGACCCTTACTACTGAAACGGCTGAGGGGGCCGGGGGCACTAACCTAACAATCCAACCCGTATAGCTTTCATGACGTCATCACCTACAACTATGCTCGTCCACGTCTACTAAGAGCTTTTGGGACCATTTTGGAAATTCAGAGGCCCCTTTAAAAATACACAGGAAATTGCGCTAGAACCCGCATAGCTATACTACTACTCTGGCGATTTTAATGTAAATATCTTAGCTGATAATTCTGTTACTGATAATCTCCCACACATGTTTCAATCATTGGATTTGAAGAGGGTCAATACGCTACCGACATATTGTGGCGTTGCGAATACCTCCCTTCTTGACATGTTTTAGTGACAGAGGAAGATAAGGTTTTTTTCAACCAGCTTAGTCCACCAAGTTTTCTGGACCTTGATTTATTATTTTTAACATTCAGATTCTCATTAACTACAACAAATGTTAATATACTAGAATCATACCGCAATTATAGTCGTATAAATCATGAGGTTTTGTTAATTGATTGCTCAGAGCTCCCTTGGTCAACGGTTTATAAGTGCACTGATGTTAATGATCTGGTGCAAATTTTTGAGACTATATTCCACTATCTTCGTGATAAGCAGCATGCTCCTCTCCGAAGGGCGCGTAAACGCGTGCAGTCATTTCCATGGTTTTCTGAAGATATTGAAAACCTAATTTCGGAACGATAGTTTCTATTTCGGAGATATAAGAGGCTAAGAACTGCTGAGTAACACCGATTATATAAACTTTTACGAAATATTGTAACACTAAAAATACGGAAGGCTAAACGGAGATTTCTCGGAAGACAGCTTAATCCTGACTTACCTCGTAAAATATTTTGGGGTAATCTAAGGCGCCTTGGCATACATGGTAAGGAAGGTCGTGGCTGTGATCTGGATCCTGATGAACTGAATACATACTTTTCATCTATGTCTCATGAATCTGTGCCGGCTGATGGAAATAATGGTGATATTCTGCTATTTCCATCTGATGGTTTTACCTTCCGCTGTGTTACTGACGATGAGACGTTGATTGTCATTAATTCGATTAAGTCGAGTGCCATTGGTCCAGATGATATTCCTCCTCACTTTTTAAAGCTACTCGTACCTGTGCTGCTTCCTGTAATAACTCACATCTTTAATACAATTTTTACATCTGCTAATTTCCCTATTAATTGGAGAAAAGCTTTTGTTATTGCTATTCCTAAAAATAATTCTCCGAGTAGTTTATCTGATTACCGTCCTATCAGTTTGCTGTGATTTCTTGCCAAGGCTACTGAAAAACTTATATTGAAGAAAATTCATTACTATCACCTTTGCAATCTGGTTTTCGTCCAAATCACAGCTGTGAAACTGCTTTATTAAAAGTGAGCTCAGATATATGTATGGCGCTTGATAAAGATGATATGAGTATTCTAGTTCTACTACACTTCTCCAAAGCATTTGTAAGTCAAAATAATCTAAGGTCCAAGTTGATTGTATTCCGGGGAGTATGAGGTTTTGAATTTTTCCCATAGATATGAAATTTTTCTTATCGAGTTTAACGGTACTCATGATAACTTTGTGGCAAGAATTTATGATAATCTTCACAATCTCGATCTGCTTTATACAATTGTCTTCCTGGAATGACTTCCTCCGTCTCTCGAAATCGTAGTTGAAGTTCATTCTGGGAAGAATTTTCCTCGTAGTGAGCGTTTGCTGTTAAAGTAGACGCTGTGGAGATTGTGGAAGTGACTTTTAGATTCCCGAAAAGAATCCAACCGAGCAAATTAGTTTGCGCGATTGGTGTTCCTGGAGGACCTTTTCGTAATCCTTCTAAGAGGATTTCTCCGTATGCATCCGCTCCTAAGAGCAGGTTGATTTTTCCTGGCTTGAAAAAGTATGGATGGGCGAGTTGCAGATCACGTACATGACTCCATTCCTTGCTTGGAATGGTGGACGGAGGTAATATATCTGTGATAGTATTCACGATAAGGGCATTAACTGTGGTCGCTTTATTCGATGTTGAATAAGGGTGTATGTTAATTGTTGCTTGGTTTTTAACAAACGCAGCTTCTGACTATCCTAAGCCAATGATTTGTGTCGACGTGTTCACAATGTCCAATTGCAGCTTGCGTGCGGCGGCTCGTGTTATGAAAGTGACTTGAGAGCCTGAGTCAATCAAGGCTCGTAGAGTAAACATGTTACCCTTTTTTGATGGAACTTTCAGCAATGCTGTGGCAAGCAAGGCTTTTGTAGTTCGTACTGATTGATTTGCGTGAAGCGTGTGAAGATTGGATGTGGAAGGTGAATGTTGAACTTGTATATTTGGGTTTTCTGATGCTTTGATCAAACCCTGTGGAGTTGCGTTATTCCTATGGAGTAAGAAATGATGTTACCTTCCACATCGCTGGCATGTAAATTTGCTTGAGCAGAACTTTGAATTGTGACTTTTTGAAAGGCAGTTTATACACAAGATATTTGATGTGACGATTTTAAATTTAGCATCTACATCCCATTTTACAAATTTGGGGCAATTGTATAAACGATGTGGCTCTTTACAAAGTGTACATCTGTCACCATATGACGTAAAGTGAGTTGATACTTTTGAAATCTGAGCAGGTTTATTCATTAAATGTGGGTTCGTATCTGCGATTGCTTCTAGCGTTCGGAATCTTTTCTCTAGAAATTTCTTTAAAGATACAAGGGTGGGAAGCTCGTTTACGCTATTCACTTCTTACTCCCATAAACGATGTGTTTCTGCTGGCAAGTATTGCACTAGCATATAAATTAAGATTGTATCCCAGTGCTTAGTGGGAACTTCCAATGCTCCTAGTTCGTAAATACATTCGGAAGATTTGTCCAGCACTGTTTTTAGTGCCTTGGCTGACTCTTCTGCCGCTTTAGGTAGATTGAACAGTATTTTTAACTGAGCATTTATTAACACTCGCTTATTGTCATACCTGTTAAGCATAATCTTCCATGCGTTGTCGTAACTCGCGTTGGTCATTGGAAGCTGACGCAACAAATGTTCTGATTCTCCAGAAATATTTGATTTTAAATAGTGCAATTTTTGTACTGGAGATAAGGCAGAATTTGTATGCACTAGGGATTGGAATATATCACGGAACGACCTCCAGGACTCATATGACACTGAGATTCTTCGGATTGCTTCGAATGCATCAGTGCATCTCTGAAAATACCTCGAAACGTGTAGTATTTATTTTCCACACTTGAGAACTGATCGTTGGCAAAATTGTCGTATTTCTGCAATTCGCTATCCTCTAAAGCCTGAGTAGCTTGGATAATCATACAATGCGTATTCTTATAGTCGAACCAAATTTCGTTTAGGGCGATTAACCGCTCAGAAATAAGTCCTCTCGTTCGTTTTTCTTCATCAGTATTTTTGTAGATATTGACCGATTTTTGGAATATTGTTATATATTGTTATAACCCTGGTTGAAAGTCAGTATTTTCGTAGCTTAATTCTTCGGTTCACCAAGTTTACTACACTGTAACTCGCACTCCAACTAGATTTTTTTTAAATTCAATAAATGCTATAATTTGTAATTAATATATAATATATATATGCCTGATAATATTATATCAAAACCACAATTATAATTATAATTTATCTGTAAAGCTAAATTAAATATTGAATAAATGTGAAAGAATAAGTAAGATTAAATTAAGTTTATGTTTAGACAATTTTATTGTATCTGACAATGTACTCACCAGCTCAGTATTAGGCACTAGATCAGATTGGTTTTCTAATTTAAGGAGGTTTGGAATTGGACTATTCTTTATTCCAGTGGATATCCAGAATAAAGTGAGGTTATTAATTCTAACTGCAGTCGATACCCACAGAAAGAATCTTTATTCGGTCGAGACCCGTAATAAAGTGGTTTATGTTAGTAAATTTCTTATTCGGTCGATACCCGCAATAAGAATCTTTATTCGGTCGAGACCCGTAATAAAGTGATTTATGTTAGTAAATTTCTTATTCGGTCGATACCCGCAATAAGAATCTTTATTCGGTCGAGACCCGTAATAAAGTGATTTATGTTAGAAAATTTCTTATTCGGTCGATACCCTTCATAAGAATTTTTAATTTAATCGCTACTCCAAATAAAATCCTTAATCTAGTCGATACCCAGAATAACAATAATTATTTGAACTGTCAATTAAATAAAGTATTTAAACTGTTAGTAAAATTTATAGCACTTGGAAATTACACTGGGAAATATTGATAAAATTTAGAGCACTTGGATATTACACTAGGAATTAGAATACCAACTTGATCACTGCACTGCCAAACTGCAAAAGGAGAACGAGTCAAGTCAGATTCTGATTCATATGGCCATGGGTTGCTCACGGCACAAAAGACCGGCATTCAAAGGCGCATGGCATAGCAGCTGCACTTCGTTTTCTATTATTTAAAATGCAAAAAAAAAAAAAAAAAAAAAAAAACTTGTTTGTGAATTCTATTCAGTCAGAAATATTCGTTGCCTACTGAATTTTTTCTAAATAGATTTTTATTTTCAACTTACCAAGTGCAAATGCATTGTACTACCCGTGTACAGTTGTTTCTGGCTGGCTCACATCACTGCAGCGTTGATAATTTGAACTTCTGATGATAATTTGCTTTAGATCGATAAAAAAAATTACCATGCGTGAATGCAATGTCCTGCCGTGAGCAATTATCTGGCTCAGGTCTCAGCGAAATTGTTACAATTTAGATCCTAAACTATTTGTTTGTTTAGGTCGGTATATACATGTGTCAACATGGAATTTCGCTAATATTCAGGATTCGTATGAATCCTGAACAATGACAATCGCGACGCCTCCTCCCCTGGCATTTGTACGATCTAACCTATACACTATGTAATTAGGGATATAGAATGACATGTTTTGTTTTAACCAGGTTCCAGTGATTAAGGCAATATCAATATTATTATTTCCTAAATAGTCTAAAATTTCGAGATATTTATTTTTGATACTTTGCGAATAATTTTTAGTTTATTACTTATAGACGTAATTCAGAGCTACTGTAGTTATTACCTGAGATTTTTCTTCCCTGTTTCTACATTTTTTTAAAATTAAACATTAATTCTATAGTAATTTTTATGAGTTTTTCTGCTCTTAGCAGCTCGTTTTTATTATCGTTATGAGGTGGTGGGGAATGCTCAGCTAGGCTTCTGCCCCAATTTAGTTGAATTAAGTTCCATTGTGTAGTATTCACGTTTCTGCCTGGCGGCAGTGGTGAGTAGTTTGCATTATTGTTGGCTGGTGCTGTTTTGTTCAAGGGACGAGGTATATTTCTGCTACGACCTTCCGAAATTTTCCTTCATTGCTATGTACTCTGCACGCTTTGTGCAAGCCAGAGGAAACCATTTGTGGTCACCAACACAATTGCAGCATTTGATTTCAGTAGTTTAATTTCATTCCGAGGCGAAGTCCTTGCCTGAGCAGAAAGCACAGTTGGGCTTTACGTTGCAGTTGTCTTGGCCTTGCGCATACATTTGGCATTTGCGGCATTTTGTTATAGTTCCGCTCTTCTGTAAAAATTCCACTTAATTACGGTGTTGAAGATAGTTCTGACTTGACGTAGGCCATTAATTTTTACTGAGCCTTTTTTTAAATATATTAGATAGTTAGATTGCTCATCATACTTCTTCTTTGTAGTGGATTACAATGCGTGTTAGTTCGTCATAAATCTCTATGGTAGGCATGTAATGCAAACCAGACAAAACAATTTTTAGAGGTCCTTTAGCGTTCTGCCCTCACGATACCTTTCGGCTTTTTTTTGCTTTTTCCTTTTTTTCTTCTCATCTTAAATTTCTTTCCTTCTCTTAAATTTTCCTTATTATAATCAATCATTTTCCTTTCATTCATATCTCGATTTTTTCGGATACCTAAAAAGGTGCAAAAGGTTTTCTTTTCGTTCGAAAGGTAGCCCTTTTCTAAAAAAAAAAAGCAGCCCTATCCTGGTTTTCCTTAAGGCACATAATTGCATGAAAAAGAAAGAATGGGTTCAGCCAGGCAAGCGAAATCAAGAATCCGCACAAACACCAAAAACAACAACAAAAAAAATCATTTCCAAATGATTTATTCTAAAATGTGCAGAACGCGCACAAATTAAGATTTTTCGTTTGAATACCACCGTTAGTCACCAACTTCCAGGAGACGAAAACGGCAATTCGCCTAGCCGTAAAATATCGCGTGATATTCACATACAGCAGGCTCGCCCGAAATTCGCAGAAAATTCTGGCTAACAGCACACATTTTGCTGCTACCAAACAGCAGGCAAAACAATACATGCACACCCGCACCTACAGCGAGAAAGTTCTAGATATCAGCCCGAAAAAAAAGAGTGCGCGCCTGGCGGTGGCTGCTGGCAGGCAATCGTTTTGTTCGGATGTAGGGAGACAGCGCATGGGCAGTTAGTTGATTCTGAGTTCTGAACGGGTGCGGTAAGAAGATGAACACAGCTCATCCCGGGAGTAATCTGAAAACAAGATATATAGAGTGAAGAAGAAAGGAAAGATAGAAAGGCCCAACGGTTTTTTTTTTTTGGAAAATTGTGCCTCACGCGAAAGAAAATCACGAGTTTCCTTTCACGCGTGTTTCGGGAATCATCTCGCATTCGCCGATTGTGATTTATCTGAAAAAGAAACAGCTTTGAGTGAGGAAAAATATCTCACTGTGGAGAAAAATTCGTTCAGTTAATAGTTTTAAATTCATCGGAAGTAGAAAAGGTGCATTCCTCAATTTAGTTACCTGGAATAGAAAAATATTTCAGTGTGGTGAACAAATCGTTCAGTTAAAGATTTTGATTACTTACCTGCGACTCTTATTAAAAATTACCTGAAATAGAAAAGTATTTCAATATGGTGAACAAATCGTTCAGTTAAAGATTTTGATTACTTACCTCCGAATATTATTAAAAATTACCTGAAATAGAAAAGTATTTCAATGTGGTGAACAATTCGTTCAATTAAAAATTTTAAGTACATACCTGCGAATGTTATTAAAGTGCGTTTATCAATTTAGATTCATCTGAAGTAAAAAAATATCTCAGCGTGGAGAACAATTCGTTCATCCGAAGATTATGATTGCAGACCTGTGGATTTTATTAATGTGCATTCCTCAATTTAGAGTTACTTGGAATAGAAAAATATTTCAGTGTGGTGAACAAATCGTTCAGTTAAAGATTTTTATTACTTACCTGCGAATATTATTAAAAGTTAACTGAAATAGAAAAGTATTTCAATATGGTGAACAAATCGTTCAGTTAAAGATTTTGATTGCTTACCTGCGACTATTATTAAAAATTACCTGAAATAGAAAAGTATTTCAATGTGGTGAACAAATCGTTCAGTTAAAAATTTTAAGTACATACCTGCGAATATTATTAAAGTGCGTTTATCAATTTAGAGTTACCTGGAATAGAAAAATATTTCAGTGTGGTGAACAAATCGTTCAGTTAAAGAATTTGATTACTTACCTGCGACTATTATTAAAAATTACCTGAAATAGAAAAGTATTTCAATGTGGTGAACAAATCGTTCAGTTAAAAATTTTATGTACATACCTGCGAATATTATTAAAGTGCGTTTATCAATTTAGAGTTACCTGGAATAGACAAATATTTCAGTGTGGTGAACAAATCGATCAGTTAAAGATTTTGATTACTTATCTGCGACTATTATTAAAAATTACCTGAAATAGAAAAGTATTTGAATGTGGTGAACAAATCGTTCAATTAAAAATTTTAAGTACATACCCGCGAATATTATTAAAGGGAGTTTACTCATTTAAATTCATCTGAAATAGAAAAGATTTCAGTGTTGAGAACAATTCGTTTATTTAAAGAATTCCAATTACCTGTATCTATATGTTTACAATCAAGGTACGTTCGTCGAATTTAGGACTAGTATATATAAGTGAATTTTATTAAGTTTTGGATCTATCTGAAATAGAGGAGATTTCAGTGCGGTGAACAATTCGTTCATTTGAAGAATATGATAGCATACCTATATGTGTGGATATGATTATTAAGTGCTTCCATCAATTTTAAATTCATCTGAAATGGATAAGATTTCAGGATTATGCTTACCT
The DNA here is from genome assembly GCA_963930735.1 of Dioctria linearis. Classification (NCBI taxonomy): domain Eukaryota; kingdom Metazoa; phylum Arthropoda; class Insecta; order Diptera; family Asilidae; genus Dioctria; species Dioctria linearis. The sequence continues at coordinate 149,648,576 of OZ005742.1, read as the reverse complement.
ACCTATATAAATGAGTTTTATCAAAGTGCATCCATTGAAGTTAATTTCATCTGAAAAGAAAAGACTTCAGTGTTGTGAACAATTGGTTCATTTGGAAATTATGTTTACCTGTATCTCTATGTGTACCGTCAAACTGCATTCGCCGATGTGGATTATCTGAAATAAAAAAAGGGGTGTCAGTTTAGCGAACAATCCGTTCAAGTGAAGATCATCATTACCTGTATTTATACGTATATCATCCAATTACATCCATCAATTTGTACAACCGGAAATAGGGAGGCCTTAAGTTCGGAGCAGGCTTGTCCCTGTGCCGAGTACCCTCTTGAAAGCTACAGTGAGCAAGGAGCATCGGAATTGTAGACGACAAACCCCGCGGGCTCAGTAAATTCGAGGTTCGAACATACTGCAAACCATCCGCCAGTGCATGTGTCATGATTTTTATAAGGTAACCGTCGGATTTAATAGTATGATAAATTGAGTGAGTAAAACATATTTTATTTCCTTTTCACAAATTATGTTTTTTTTTGTTATTTTATTCATGTTCATATTGATTTTTTTTTTAGTATGCCTCTGATTGATTGTCAAGTAACATAAATTTTGGTGAGATAATACGAACTAGATATAAGAATCGGAAGGCTAGGTGATCGAGCAAAGTTACGTAGGTAACAAATACAATTGTTTGCCATTAGGTTTATGGCATTGTGAATTTGCTAGGTAGCCCACAAATAATTGCAAATTGTACCATTTTGTGTAAAACGCAAGAACTGGCCGTGGATGGTAGTAGCATCACCTAATAAAAGGTGAAATTGGTTCTAAAATCGTGCTAAAAATTATTTCTGTCCTTTCCAAATCCTCCTTTTTTTTGTTCCACTCACGGATATCGCCCTATTTTCATACATTGAGTGATACATATACACGCTTATTTGGTTTTGCTGGTCTTACTTTCCTTCGCCTTTCAGCGTTTTTGTTATTCTCCAGGTGAGGAAATTGGAAGACCGATGTTGGGGACGAGTGGTTAAATGGTAGCCTGATGGATGGTGGCCGGTCATGGCGGCGCGTCTTTTGATCACGCACAGGCTTTAAGGGATTAAATGGGGCTACGAATTTCCTGACTGATTGCGACGTCTTAGCCAGGGTGGATGGGGGGCGATGGGCCCAGATCATGTCCAGTCCGGACTCCGTCATTATCTGGAGTCTCCGTTCTCTCTCTCTCTCGCTCTCTGCGTTGTCCTTCTCAGGGTGTTATATCAAGTGTTCGGCGTCGTATGGACTTCCACTCTGTACTCTCTTTTGCGTTTCAGTGATCAACATCAACAGGAATTCTCAATTTTACTTTTTTTCCAGCTCCAGATCTTTTCATTTCAGCTTTTCATTTTTCAGGTAGCACCAGGAGAACGAGGCAATATTGATCCTTTTTTTTTGCTTTTTTTTGTCCGTCTGTCAGTCCGAGGTCTAGATGTAAATGAGCAATTTCCCTTTTATATTACTGCACGCATAGCTTCCAAGCACCGAAGGGGTATGGGTGGCAAGAACCACCCCAAGCCGGCTGACCGCTAGCGGCAACATGCTGTGCGGCCACCCACATATATCCCCGAGGTGATTTTGCAGCAAGAGGTGTCTGTTGTCGCACCTATCGATATTCATTGCACAATGAATGTAGGTAGGTCCCAAATTAGGTTTTTTTTCTTGCACTTAGTTAAGCTTCACTTGACTAAGGTGCAACTGCAAATTTCAGTATTATTTCTGGTCGCGCATTTGTTTGCTTCGCTACAAATGGCGCCCAAATTAGGTTTTTTTCTTGCACTTAGTTAACTTCACTTGACTAAGGTGCAACTGCAAATTTCAGTATTATTTCTGGTCGCGCTTCGTTACAAATGGCGCCCAAATCTTCGGTTTTTTTTTTATCTTTAGTCAAGCTTCTCTTGACTAAGATGCCAATTTTCTTTCGGTTTTCTCGGCTTTAAAATTTTTTGTTGTTGTAAAATTCTAACTTTGATGTTCACACCTAGTTAAACCTTTTTGTTTGTAGATCTATCGACACTATACTTTAAAAGTTACTTCGCTAGTTTCACCTCGTTTTGCCTCGCTTTTCTTTAAGTTATTCAGTACTTTCTTCTCAATTTCGATTTTTTTCAAATAAGTTCTATATTTCGTATTTCAAATCATTTCAAATGAAGGTCTTACCGTCAATTTAAACATGCAACTTTAAGCTGCTGAAGCGAGTTGTCTTGCTATGCTGCCAATGGCTTGGTCTACGAACCTTGCTTTCGTGGTAGTTCCTTTTTAGCTCTCGTTAGATCCGGCTTTGGAGGCTGGTGAGATGGCACGTGATTTCGTTCCATTGGTGCAACCACGTAAATCTCGTCGAATCACATTCAAATAATTTATGCATTTTTAATTTCTTTTTGATTTTTATAACCTCCATGATGAAATTCCATCTTCCTCGGTAGGTAACAGGTTTTGTACGCTAGGCGTACTTTCCGAGGCTAACGCTTCAGCCCGCGAACACTGGGCCACCTTTAAAGAGGCATGGCCGTATTTCAACTCCTTCGTCAAGTTGCTGGACGGCGTTCACCTCTTGATTTAGCGATGTCCTTGGCAATGGGTTTGAGTTGGCCAGCCGTAAATTTTCCACATCGATTGAAAAGCTGGTTCATGCTTTTTGTTTCAAATTTTGTTACTCTTCCGTCAGTGCCTGACGTGAGACATCAGCACTGGTAACGCATGACGATTGGATGGTCAGTGGACATTGAACGTTGTATGCGAAGCATGCCTTACGAGCCGTTCACAGCTGCTGGTTCCAGGAAGAAGATAGTACTTTTTTTTCTTGGTTTATTTTGTGGCAGTAATTTTAGTAGTTCGTCCATTTGGGACATGATTAGTGATGGTTTGTTTGTATCTTTGGGTATCTTATTATAAAAGAGCTACTGCTTCTTCTTGAGTACTAGTATCCACTGAACAGTCGATCATTAGCTCCTGATTTGGTTTGGCCCACTGCCTCGGTAAATTGATGAGCTACGTTCATTTTTACGACACCGGTCTTTGCTCGGCCAGTGTTGTCAGCCAACCTGTCTTAAATTTTTTTTTGTTCCTCGATAACTAATTCCCTACTGGTGACGGGTCCAAGGCCACCCTTGGACAGGGAGAGAGTTGGAGAGAGAGATTGAGAACGATTTGCTGTCGTTACAGCATCGAATTGCTAAAGTTTTGGTGTGTGTGTGTGTGTGTGTGTGTTCGGGTGGACTGCTTCGTGGCCAGGGCACCTCCTTCATATATTCATACGTTTTAAATTTTAATTTACGTACGATTTTTGGATCTTGTACTCGTAATTCACATTAAAATTATTAATTTTGAATTTTCTTTCGAACGAATGTACATATACTTGTCTATGCATTCCCCTTTTAGAGTATAATAAATATATTATCTTGAACTTTCTTTTGCACATTGTTCCGTCGCGGTACAATATTTTAAAAATATATAAATAAAAAACCAAAAACAAATGAAAAGCACTCACAATAAATATTTTCCAGTGCCACAAGTCCCGGCACTTTACAGGCATGCCTGTATTCAATTAGGCCTTGGCATTATATAAAAAGGGTTTTTCCTTTTCGTCAAGCCTTAGGCCTTGTATACCTAAAAGAAAAACGAAACAAACTAAGTATGCTACAAACAAAAACTAAAACTCTAAAATCATTATGATCTGAGACTTTTACAAGAAAATTATACTCACTTAAAACCGTGGAATCCACTCCCACGATATACGGCATTCCTCCTCAAAGGCCGCAGTACCAACAGTACGTCTAAAGCTGGAAATATAAACATAAAAATATATTAACGAAAATTAATACACAAAAATTGAAAAATCTTACCATTTTTATCACAGGCAGCTGGTACGTTTGCTTCTTCTTCCATTTGCTAATGGATATCTCTACTACGCCAACGACAACGAAAAATCTCCATGACGACGCGCTGCTACTGCATAGCGTCAAGGCAACGGCAACCGACAGACGAACTGCTCCCATTGTATTCCCGGCTATAAATAGCGAGCTGTTCGGCATAGAAATCACTTGCAAATTAAGGGGTCAACAAGACAAATCGGAAGCGATAAACCGAAACTTACTCTTGACTAACCAATAAGGGAAGAATTGAACCCTGTTTTTACTAATTAAATATATTAATTAAATTATATTTTTCAGCACCCCAAGCTAAGGTAGCTTTGAACCTGGCACAACTAATGAGCAGTGAATGAAGCTCATCCTGTTTGTACCCCAATTACAAATTCTTTCTAATATCGTTTTATTTTTATATTTTACAGGTTAAACGTGGAGTAATAGCGAATTATTATTTGGATTCTTAATTAGATTTATTTTTTGGATTTTATTTGAACTGTTATTTTGTATCATCTTGTTTGGTTTTGTTATTTTCATTTTTTCATTTTTTGTTGTTAGCGAGTAACCACTGAATTACTAGGCTAAGGTGAAATTTGTGAAGAATAAAAAATATATTGGGATTTAAAAAATTTGTGTTCACCAGTCTTATCCACCTCACCGTCACCTCCCCTTTTCATGTAAAGCCCATATTGGGACTTCACATTGTTCCTTCAAAGCCGGATAAGACTGGGAGAACAAAATGGCGCATCTCGATATATTGATTGTTACACAACAAGCTCTAAACGATCAAATTGATAAAGCCGGAATTAACCATGGCAAGGAAAATTCAGAAACCAAACAAGGAAAGAAAACAAGGAAAGAAGTATTATACTACTTGCATTCAATCTCTTGAAAAGCTATGGCAAGCATTCACAGAAACGCATATAGCAATCTGGTCAGCCGAAAACGGCGCTGACAGCGAATATGCCGAAGGCAACTTATACGTCAAGGTTGTCAGAGGAGCTAGAAGAGTCGCTCCCTACGTTACCTCATACTAGAGAACAACCTGCCACACAGACAATACGTCTACCAAAAATTGAGACTCGGCTTCCACCCATACAAATACCAATATTTGATAGCAATTACAAGACATGGCATACGTTCCATGATCTGTTCAATTCGCTGATGCACAAAGATCCAAACTTATCAAAGGTTCAGAAACTTCACTACCTAAAAATTAGCGTTACTGGGGAAGCAGAACGCCTGTCACGCCAATTTCAGGTAATCGATTCGAATTATATCCAGGCATGGGAACTCTTACAAAAGAGATTTGAAAACAAGAGAGTGCTAGTAAACACTCATCTAAAAACATTCCTTAGTCAAGCACCTATCAAGGCCGAATCAGCTCGCTCCCTTCTCGATCAAACATGAGAGAGTGTAATGCATCTGTAGTCATGCATCATAAATTGCATGTTAATCATATGCGCATCTCCCTAAAAGAAAATAAGTAAAAAGATTGCAGCTAAAGTTCGTATACCTTCTCAAAATGTAAAACTCCGAGTTCAATTAACTCATCGAGTAAACATAATTTACATACATACAGATTCGTATGTAATCATTTTGTGATTCATTTACACCTCGTTATGAATCAGGTAAAAGTCAAGCGCATCAAATTCCAGCGCAAGCAAAAAAAGCATAATATGCGTGTACAGTGCACCAAGTTGTAAAGAAAATATTACTCACGTGAGGTCACCGCTCTTTTGTTACGATACAGATAATAAGATAGGTAAATGATATTGATTGTAGGTAACATTTAGAAATTAATGTAAATTGCTTACTTAGCAATAACTATTGATTATAAATAAGGTAGCATTAAGAAAATAGTGAAGAATAAAGAATTGACTATAGCGAAGACAGGTTCTTATGCTTTAGATCGCAGAGGCAAGTTGGCCAGCGGCTCTAACCTTTTGGATGAAGAGGCTTCTCAGCCAAACATCGTTTCTAAAATACCGAGGCAATTAGCCAAGTATTTTGGCTCGATAGATCTTGAAGCACTCCAGCCATATAACTACTGCGGATTGAGGCATTTGGCCAGATCCACAGAATCTTGGATATTGGCGTATGCGCCATTCTATTGGCAATAAACATAACAAGAGTCTTCATGAGCTTCGATATTGTTACCTGAGGCGCCTTCCGACAGGCCTATTTCATCTGGACAAAGCCAACGGAGGCTACTAGTCCGTTTAACGGTGCCCACACGCCGAGAGTATGCAGGCAGAATTAGACTGGAGTACGCCTATCTACCACCTAGTGGAATCCATTGACCACGAAGCGCTCATCATGTTCCTTATGTAGCCAAGCTGGCTGCCGTATGGTCGGCATCACTCACAGGAGCCCTAACACAGAGGAAGCAGAAACAGAAAGAGACGAAGCAGAGTAAAGAACACCATACCGATAAGTAATCTTATTAACCTGTAGATAAGTATTAGCTAGTAAGTCCATATATACGCCTAGACTATGTCAGGGTTCAGTAGGGCACTAACCGTTAATTCATTGTAGCTAATTAGTAGATATTCGAGGTAGTCTCTATAACTAGTTCGGCACGGGGTCCATGTGAACCACCCAGGAACGAAGTCTGAGAACAAAGATAAACAAAAAAAAAAGTAACGTAAACGAAAAAGAAAAAAAAATTTAAATCGACATTTTTCCAAATAAGCGCAAATTAAGTAACCGAATTGACTGCCGGCAGCTGGGATATTTATTAATGTACTATTTGTTTAAAAGTTTATTTAGTATACCCTAATCTTATTTTTTTACAACCGTGATGCACACCCCTTGAATGCGGGGTCTCGTGAAACAGACACTTTACTTCAACTCAATCTGTCAGCACTGCACACGTAAATACGGGAGTCGAAAGCTTAACCAAAATTCGAATCAATACATCAACCCGACAAGTAAACATGGTAAAATCCCCCCAGGTTGAACGTAAGCCAAAACTTTTCCGTGAGATGTCGCGCGCCGTTTGTCCATTTTTCGAAGATCGAGAATGTTCGACGACGTGAAACAAGATTTAGAAAATGAAGGCTGTGCGAAGAAAAAAAAAGAAAAAAGAGGAGTTTTTGACGTGAGCAGAAAAAAAAGAGTTTTTGTAAAATTTTGTGGATAAATTGCGAAGAAAGAATACAAGGATTAGCAGGAGAATTATAGCAGCAAGAAAAGCTGAAAAAATAGAAGAACAAAACTAATTAGGACTAGGAAAACTTTCCACGCGACTCTGGATCTCTACCGCTGGAAGCCTTACTCTAAAGGGAGCTGCGCCGGCCAAACGTGAGGCCTCTCGGGAGTAGAAGCTAAGTACCCAAATTTAATTTATATTCCTAATAAATTCTTGCATTAGCGGTGTCATGCCCAGTTAAATTACAAAACCAATAATTTACATTTTCAATCATTATCACTTGCGTTAGTGGTGTATTTTCCAGTTGAATAAAAGACAAATTTTGATCTATAAATAATCAGCTACCGAATCATCGACGTGAAAGAACAATCCATTCACGAACTTTGTGACAGCCTCGTATTGGAGTTCTTAACATTTACTAAGTACATAGAACCTAGCCAACAAATTCAGGTGCAGCAAAGTGTGAATTGTATGAGCTGAGTACCCAGCATTAAGTTAAATTTGTTAATCCTTATTACTTGCGCTAGCAGTGTATTTCCATGATAAATTCTAGACTCTAAATTCTCAGCTACCAAATCATCGACGTAAAGGATCCCATAAATTCAGAACTCTGTAGCAGCCTTATCCCAGGTTCTTTTGAGGCCGTCTTGCGTTAGAGTTGTACCGGGACGCTGTGAATTATGTCGTTCCTGGGTGGAGCCTCAGTTGATTAAGATAAGAAATTTTAGACTCTAGCTTACGATCGATGTAATAATCCGCCACCACAACAAGTGACTAGGAAGATCCAATGAATCTACATACTTGGTAACAACCCGGTACTTTGGTTTCCCACATTTTAAGAACTAGAACCTAGCCAACAAATTTAGACGCTTGCAGCGTATTTTGTTTAATTTTTTTCCCCTCCTATTTTTATGTAGATACACATACTCTTATAAGAAAATCGTTCTCAACCCGATTTATGTACCCTGTCGTCTCATATTATTCCTAGGACATATCAAGTTATTGTTAAAAAAAAAAAAAAGATTTGAATAAATAAATAAATTTTGTAACGATTCAGAAATGACAAATACGTATATTCCAGTTGAATATTGGGACGCCATACTGATATACCATCTTGTTCAACGCCTCCCTCCAGAAACACATCAATTGTGGGAGCATTAGCAAGGAACAAGAAACAAAATTTCCAAATATTCCGATCTGTCAATGTTCTAGAGACAAGTTCCCCACTCTAGTAGCAATCCAAGAGTGTCACAGTACCAAGACACAAGAAATAGCACGTCAGTACAAAAATAAAGCGAGGCACGTGTTCGTGCTCGAGATTCCCGCAGCGGGTATCAAACCTCAAATTCCCCAAAGAAACTACCCTAATTAAAATGCATACACATTTTTAAACAAATCACAGACATGTGGAATGTGCAAACAGAATCACACTCTTTTTCACTGCACTTCGTTTAGAAAATTATCTCCAAAGGAGAGATTAAATTTTATAAATTGCAACAGGTTATGCAAAAACTGCCTTGCATCAGGGAATAACCTCAATGGCTGCCCAAGCAAAAAATCGTGCCTCCAATGCCACAAGAGGTACAATACTCTCATCCATTTAGAACCGCCATCCGAAAAAGAGAAGGTATCTACACATAATCAAGGACAAGCTGAAATAATGCTTAAAGAGCCTAACAACAGTAATGAGCCAGCCACAAAGTCGCTCTTTTCGACAAACGTCGATATTGAGAGTCCAAACGGACAAACCCACACAATGAGAGTTCTAATAGACTCGGGCTCGCAAGTATCATTCATTACTGAAGCTGCCAGTAAGCGTTTAAGGCTACCACGAAAATAAAAACTCAAACCGCCCACGTGAAGTGTTTGTGCCTTCACTCAAGTTGAAATCAATCAACACGAAATTTGAAACCAAGATCAACGCTCGGCTATTGCAGAAGATCACAGATTTCGTACCAACTGACACCATAGACGTGAAAAAGTTGCTCTATCTACAACATCTGCTACTCGCCGATCCCAGGCTCTACAACCCTGGTTAAATAGACTTACTGCTGGGAGCAGATGTGTACGCCGAAATTATTGAGAGCGGAATCATAAAGGGCGCCCCTGGAGATCCAACTGCTCAGCATACCCAAGTAGGATGGACCTTAATGGGAAGCACAAGCAGCAAAACGCCCAGCACAGTCAAGACGCTCACTGTTCAAATAGAACCAGAAAGTCATTATCAGGTTAAACTACCCATTAGAAACCCAAACGGACCGGAACTTGGCCGCAGCCGACATGTGGCATTGAAACAATTTCTCCAATTAGAGAAACGCTTTGAAAAGCAACCCGAGCTTAACACACAATAGAAAACATGCATCAGGGAATATTTACAGCTAGGACATATGACAGAACTAACACTGCTTCTTAATTGTCACACGTTAAAAAATTTCGCTGATAAATATTACTCAAAATAAACTATAAATCGATTAATTTTTATAAAAAACTTGGCTGGTTTAGAAACTCGAAATGCCCAATTAAATAAGTTATTAAAGTTACCGCGTAAGATTTAGTGCTCGATACATATTTTTCAACCTGAACTGAAGAAACCTAAAAGTCAATGACGGAAGGATAGGCGAGAACCGTAACAGGGCTGCTTGGAGACAACAAAAGTACAATATCTTCACCCAGGTAAAAAACATAAGTTTTAGATACCTAGTATATGCTTCTGCCGAAGAGAAATTACAACTCGCACAAGCTAACACAGTACTTTTTTTTCACTTGCATTCCACTGGAGCACTGTGGACACCTGGATGACCTGTGGATCTAACAGGTAGAATATAGTATCTCCCATCGCTGGAAAACTAAAATCGTATCATCGTGACTCAAATATAACTAAGGGCTGGATTGTAATCTGGTAATCAAACGAAAATATAATTAGTACACTAGAACATAAGTAACCAAACCGCTAGAACCTAACCTAACTTTCACGGGACATCGTTGAATAAAACACTGCACATCAGCACTGACAGCCTTTCGCCAGATTTACAGATAGTACAATTGAAAGATTTGATGAGTAACCGAACGGAAAGTGCAGTAGGAAAAAGGCGCATTGAACAGATATCCCCAAAAAGTCACGCCGATGGAATTCCAAAGCAAATAAAGACTATTCCCAAAGCGATGGATATGAACCTTCTAATTGAAGCTCTTAAGCAAGCGATTAAGTCTGAAGGGTTTGCCACCAAAAAAGACATTGCGATAATGCGAAATGATTTTGCAGAGATTAGAAGCGAATGCGCACAGCTGCAGTCAACAGTCCAATCGCTTAATAATAGAGAGAAAATGTTGCAGGATAGAATTGATCAACTGGAGGGGCGGCTGAAAAGAAAGAATTTGGTTTTCATGGGACTTGAATTAAAATCGAATGACAAGCTAGCTGAAGCTGTTCAAAATCTGTGCAGAAGTTTCATGGGTATCGCAGAACCCTTAGGAATTGAAACGGCTTACAAAATAGGGTCAAGGGACAACAATATTCCACCTATTCTAGTAGAGATGAATTCTATGAATGCAGCATCGAGAATTTTGTTCGAAAGTGGGAAACTGAAAGGTACCAGATTTCGGATAGATAGAGACTACTCAATTGCGGTGAGGGCAAAACGGCGGATCGTGCACAAAATAAGAAAAGATTTACATGCCATTAACACAGAAAAGAAGCTTTGGGTAAATGGTGAAAGGCTGGTGATAGCAGAAAAGATGTTTGTGTTAATTGATGGAAAACTGCATCACAACGAAGGAGATGGTGATGCTGTGGAATGGATTGTAAACTGTTTTGAATCTATGGATAGAGTGCGTGAAATAATTAGGGATGCTGAGGCTAGTTTTAATAGACCGAAAGAAAAAAACGGGAATGAAGCACCAATTAGGTTAGATTAGGAAACCGAAGTCTGTCGAAGTTTAAAATTAAGTAGTTATAATGTAATGAAATGTAATAAATTGAAAGATGAATTCCATTATTTAAATATTTTATCATATAATATTGCAGGTTTGAAAAGCAAGTTAATGTTTCCAGGTTTTTTTGAGCTTATTCATAAATTTGATATTTTCCTTTTATACGAAACGCATGTAACTGAAGTTGAAATAGATAAATACAAAAAATATTTTGTAGGGTACGAACTTTGCTGGGTAGATGCAGTAAGATCGGCGTCTTTTGGAAGAGCGAAAGGAGGGTGTGTATATGGGGTGAAAAAAGCAGTATATATAGTAAATTAGTCAAATTTCAACACATAAGTTATAATACTATACTGTCGCTTAACACGAATAAAATAGTTATCTACATAATACCAACCTATCTAAATTGTAATAACTGGGGGCCAGATTTTTCAGCCTTGTTGGAATGTGTAGAGACTATGAATGCTGAAAACCTAGTAGTTTGAGGTGGTCTAAACGTGAGAATAGGTGAAGAGCAGGATATCGCTCCTGAGATTAGGATATCCAATTTTAACCTCAGAACGATGAGAAAATCTATGCACAAGATCATTAATAGCAAGGGTAAGAAGTTTATAGAACTGTGCGAAGATCAAGGATTAATTATTTTAAATGGGCCTACACAAGGGAATCTTTCCGGGGAGTATACATTCATTAATGCGAATGGATCCTCGGTTAACGATGTGGTAGCTGTCAGTCATACTCTATCAACATTAATTAAAAGTCTTACTATATTTAGTCAACCATACTCTGACCACCTTCCGGTGGAGTTAGTATTCACTCTAACCAATGAGCTCAATATTACCCGTTTGGGTACAGAGTTGAGGTTACTGCCAAAACTTCAATGGAAAAGTCAAAATGCAAGTCTATACATTAACAAAATATTCCATATAAATTTTTCAAACAAGCCCCATTAGAATACTGGAACAAACTTATAAGAGCTTTTAATAATATATTTGATAGTCAAATTATCCCAGACAGCTTTACAAACTCGATTGTATTCCCCATTCATAAAAAAGGAAACCCAAACTTGCCTGAAAATTATAGAGGACTTTCATTCATGAATGTGATTGCAAAACTTCTGACTGGCATTGCAAACAACCGGCTTGGTTTATGGGAACAAAGTCACGATGTTCTAAAGGAGTCACAAGCAGGATTCAGACCTGGCTACTCTACTACTGATAACATTTTTAACATCTTTAGCATAATTAAAATCAAATTAGCTAAGAAAGGAGGAAAAGTATACGCGTTTTTTGTGGACTTCAAAGCTGCTTTCGACACCATTAATAGAGGTGCGCTTTTCTATAAACTCTACCAGCTTGGAATATCGACTAAATTTATAAGATTTCTCCAAGGGTTATGCCAAAATACTAGTGCACAAGTATGGAATGGCGACGTTCTCTCAGAAAAGTTTTATACTAACACAGGGTTAAGGCAAGGGTGTTTGTTAAGTCCCATGTTGTTCGCATTATTCATTAATAATATTGACGACAGTCTGGAAGGGGGAGTAAATATTGACAGCTTGGTTGTTAAAAGTTTGCTATACGCAGATGACTCAGTCCTAATGGCTGAAAGTCCGGCAGAATTACAGAGCATGATAAATCAGCTGGAAGGATACTGCCAAATATGGAATCTGATACTCAATCTAGAGAAGTCCAAAATTATGATATTCCAGAGAGGGGGTGGTATGAGGGCAGCCTCAGAAAACTGGGTATATCAGGGAGTAGAAATTGAAGTGGTTAAAAAGTTCAAGTACTTGGGAGTACCCCTGTCCCCAAAATTATCAATACGGGAACATCTAAGGGAACGTCTAGTTGCAGCAAAAGGAACACTCAACAGCACGTGGAATAGTTTCACAAGGAACGAGCAGGTAAATCACTCCTCTAAATTTAGGATGTATTCAGCAGTTTCAACATCATTGATGTGTTATGGGGCACAAGTTTGGGGATTCACGGAATACGAAGAGGTGTAAAAATTGCAACGGTTTTTTATTAAAAAACTGTTGTTTTTACTTAATAAAACTCCCAACTACGTGCTGACGGTAGAAACAGGTTTTCCGAACCTGTATATATACACGTTAAAATACCATTTTGCATACATGCTTAAAGTCTTGGGCTCTTACAAGGAAAGTAGATTGCCGTACATATTAGCAAATAAAGCCATAGATAGCGAATTATATTGGTATGAGGAGTGGTTAGATCTCGCTGAAAAGCATGGAATACATCTCGATTGATGCCTGCAGAGCACAGAAACTCTGTCACCAGTTCTGTGTGAAATTTTGGAAAAGGAGGAAAAGTGGTTATGGGAAAAAGCTCATGAGAGGGCTAGACAGACTGTACGTCACGGACTTTATGACAAATTAGACTATAATTTGGTGGAATTGAGCTACTTTAAGGATAGTTTCTCTACTATGAAAATACGGCTAATTCTAATCTATAGGAGTGGTATGTTATCACTAAATGCCAGTCCGTGGCGCACAGATGGTAGCTCGATTTGCTCTCTTTGTAATTTAGAAGAGGATGAAGACTTACTACACTACCTGGCTGTTTGTCCTATTCTGCAAGAATTTAGAATTCTAGCGTTCGGTAAAACATATCTCACAGAAGACGAGGTAATTACAATTCTGCACGGAAAAAATTTTGAAGGTCTTTTCCAATACGCCAAGCTAGCCTGGAAAGATCGACAAATGCTCATAGAACAGTACAATAACTAGCAAAACTATTTATGTATGTATTTATCTACGACTCACTTATAGAGGTTAGAATTGTAATTCATTTTCTAGAATAGTAATTCATTTTCTAACTAGATTTTACTCAGGCTTAGGGACTTGAATTAATATGGAATGAATCTTCAATGAATGTCAATATATGTACTCAGACTAAGCCAGATAGTTTTTCTTCTTCTTTTTGTTGTTATTAATAGGATATTACTTAGTTATACATTAGTCAGTATGGTATGAATTTTTTTTATATTGTTGCCAACTCGACAGACAATCTCGGGTCATTATTGATGTTTATTTTAATATTTAATTATGGGTATCTGGAATGAATTAGATGAACTGTTAAATAAACTTATTATTATTATTGTAAAGAGTGCGGACGCGTCAATTTTGAGTCCGTGAAAATTGGAGAAAACGCGCAAAAATACAAGTGAAAAGGTGCAATAAGTGAAGAACAGTGTGTGAGTGTGTTGCTCAAGGAGTTTTTTGTGTCCTTCCTTAGAAAACAAACTGCATAAAAAAGCATAAAAAATTGGGAAAAATTAAAATTTTCTGACAATCAGAAAAATTAATTAATTTAATTTCGGTCGTTGCCATGACAACATGGCAACCTTAAAATTTCTAGTCTAAATTTAGAAATTGAAAGCAAAAAAATAGTGACAAATAGAAACTATTTACAAATTAAAAAAAAGGAAAAAACAAAACAATCTTATAAATTAAAAAGAAAGTTCAAGTTGCTCTGTCGTACTCAGAATGAGTACGAGCAGCAACAATTCGGGGGGGACAGGTGATCCTCTGAAATTAAGTGGAAGAAGGAAGAAGACCACAAATGCTTCTTCTTCCAAAACAATTCGCAAAGGACCCACAGAAAAGTCCATCAAGGGCCCTACTGAAGAGGTCAAAGGCAAAAACGTGCAACCATCTCCATTGGAGAAGACTATTTCCAGCACAACCGAGATTGTCCGAGAAGAAACTGGAGTAACAGATCCAAAATCAACGGATATTCCTGCAGCATCTGTAGCTTTCGCTATAGCAAATGAATTGCCGAGGAATTCAAGCCCAAAACGCCCAACGCTGAAGGAAGTCGTTGAAACGATTTCGGCTTCAGCGCCAAAGCCTACCGGTCTTGTCATGAGGCCACCGCTTTCTGAAAAGGGGGCAGTCGTCTCAAAGAAACAGCCGGCAACACCAGCAGCAACAGCAGTGAGCTCAGCAGCAACACCACGAACCCCGTCGTTAGCCGCAGGCTTATCTTATGCACAGGTAAATGGCAGTTCCAATAAGGAGTCATCTATCGAAATTATAAGTAAAGGCATCACTCCTCGTCCAGCCCCACTGGACGCGGGTAAGCCTCGACTCAAGACCAGCGCGGGCCTACAGGGCTTCTTCGACGGGAGATGGCAGGATGAGAGCTACGGTATCCAGCTCGAGCACATCAGAGAATGTCCTCAGAGCGCATACCTGAAGGCAATCTTCCGCGTCGTCTCCTGTGAGCAGCTATTCTCCATGGGGATTATAGCTGGAGGAATGGTCGAGGTGTACACCACGACCCTCGAAAGCGCTACCAAGCTTATGCTTGAGGGCATCGAAGTGGAGGGTAGAAACCTTGTTCCATTGCCGCTAAAAGAGAAGCCCACGAATCTCGTGTTTTCGCGGCTCCCTATGCGAGCCCAACATGAAGACCTCTCGAATTTCCTTGGGAGATTCGGGAAGGTTCATGGAAAGGATCGCGCCATTCCCATTAAAATTGGGACGAGGGTCTCGGGCGGGGTATCCCCGGTACTAGCCGTGAAGCGTCCATCACTTTAAATAACGGGTGTACGCTTCAGTCAGGCCTTTACCTGAGCTTATCCGGCTCGAGGCACTGGATAGACGTGGGCACCGAAGCGAAATGCCATGCTTGCCATTTGGTAGGGCATTTTATTGCTGACTGCCACAGGAGAAGCGGGAAGAACGCTGATGAGAGGGCTCTTTCGAAGGAACCCACTGCTACAGTAGTGGCTCCGGAGAAGGAGTCTTCGCCCGGCACTCAACCTGCTATTTTGGAGCAGCCAGTGGTTAAGGTGCCTGAAGTTTTCTCAGAGGCAAAAGAAATTATGGCTATAAACGGTGCCACGTCGGCACGTGAAAACACGGCTTCTTCCGACGAGGAGTCGAGTACCTATTTAGGAAAAAAAAGAGGACGAGGAGGAAGACGAAGGTGGACAGGGTGATGCTGCCTCCTCCAGAGCCAGCAAAGCCAGTCGCTGCAAAATGGCCCCACTCGGAGGAGGACCATAGTGGTGCCCGCAGTTCGAAGGTTGTTGTAAGAGAGGCGGAAGCATCTCTCGAACAGCTTTCGGACTGCGAAATGGCCCGTTTGGATGAGACTGGTCTCTCGAGCTTGAGTGCCTACGAGTCGTGTGGTAGCACCATTTCGACTGATAGCCAATTTGAGGTCTCGAAGGGGATGGAAAACATTCCAAGGGAGAAGATCCCTGAAATTCTTGGCCAGCTGCAGTACAAGAAGAACTCAGGTAAAATCTGGAGCATTCTTGTAAAAGAGAGGCCAGAGTAGTTACTTCCTCAACTTCGAATCCTACAACAGGAGTCCAAGAAAAGGAGGAAGTACAACCATGCAGCTCGCTTAGATCGTCTCCATAGGAAGGTGGAGGAGTTTGCTTCAGGAGCATCGCTTGGCTGATTCTCCTCGTCAGTAGATGTCGAACATTCATCGTTTGAGATTTTCATCTCTTTGAATGTGTAAGATAGGCTCTCTCAATACCGGGGGTTTAAGTGCCCATACAAGATTACACAGTACTATCGAACATGTCAAAATGTTCGATATAGACATTACACTTCTGCAGGAGACGAATTTCACTCAAGACACATATACACAACTTGAGCGCTATGCTTATTTACACACTGTCGAAAATAACAATCGGAGAAAGCGTTGAAGACTGAATAATTAAAGAACACGGATTCTAATTAATATAAAATGTTTTATTATCTAATGTACAATATCTAGGCTTATCTATACGAGTTCACGCTAGGAAGTTCTGTACTAGACTGCCAGAGTGATGCAGGAGATTGACTTATGCTCGCTGGCCTTTGATAGTATTGGTATTTTCCACATCCTCCGGCCCGACGATACTGGTGGACTGCAGGTGTAGCTCCAGAGGGTAAAGCAATTGCATAGGTCGTCTCATCCTGACCCCATTGTGAAATCGTACCTCACATGCACGAATCCTCCCATCCCGTCCAGGAAAAGTTGTTTCAACGATCGCTAGCTTCCACAAAACCCTCGGGAGTGATGCATCATAAACTAACACGATGTCACCGGCTCTCACATTATAGGATTTTCCTCATTTTGAATTATGAGCCGAACGTAGTAGCTGGATATACTCGGACTTCCATCTCTTCCAAAAATATTGCGATTCTCGTAACCTACAATTCCAAAATTTGCGAATAACTTGAGACGTTGATTCACTTTCATTAAATGTTAAATTGCTTGCGAAGCTGCCAGTTAAAAAATGGCTAGGCGTCAATGGAGATAAATCCAGTGGGTCATCGCTCACGAAAGTTAATGGTCTACTGTTTACAATTGATTCCGTTTCTGTAAGCAAAGTACGAAGCTGCTGGCTATTTAACACAGATCGACCTATCGCCGCCTTCAATACGTCCTTGACGCATTTCACCAAGCGCTCCCAGAAACCTCCCCACCAAGGGGCACGTTCTACGATGAACTCCCACTTTATTCCCTTATTTACAGCAAAACCTTGAAATTCTACAGACGTTATTATTTTTCCGAAATTAGCGAACTCCAAAGAAGCTCTTTTAAAGGCTTTCGCATTGTCTGACATAATTGTGCTGGGAATACTTCTCCTTGCTATAAAACTTCGTAAACCTAGTAAACAGTATTCTGTTGAGATACTAGGAACAAGCTCAAGGTGAACCGCACGAACTACGGCACATGTAAAGAGCATTATATATACTTTGGTCTTGTCACATTCTGTGGTGGACGTACGAACATATATTGGACCAGCAAAGTCTAGCCCCGTTGTGTCAAATGGCTTCGAGATAAGAAGCCTTGTTCTCGGTAAAGGTGTTACAGTTTGTGTTGCTGGCTTACCCCTGAGTCATTTACATACTATGCATTTATTCGTTATTGATTTTATTAGCTACCTTGCTGCAGGAATCCAAAATCGCTTTCTTAGTTCTGGTAAAATGAGGTTTGTACCACCATGCTGTACGGTTCTATGAACTTCATTTACGATCAATTTCGTTAGATGCGATGATTTAGGTAAGATTACGGGGCAAATAACATCGAATTCTTCCTCCAGAAAATGAAGTCGACTTCCAACTCGTAAGATCTCGTTGTCATCAAGCACTGGGTTTAAATTGTGAATGCTTGAACCTTCTTTTATGAATTTATTTTGGCGCAAAGATTTAATTTCCTCGTTATATATTTGATTCTGTACAATTTTAATCCAGTATTCCTCAGCTCGTAGAAGCTCAGAAGCCTTTAAGTAACCCGTTATACGTTGTTTATTTTTTATTGAATCAGCAAATCGTTGAACATAGGAAGTAACACGAAGCAAACGACGATAATTACTATACTTGTGGATGTCAATTACCGGTGATATTAAAACATTAGAGCAATTCTCTGAGTTGTCATCATGCTGGAAGCAAGTTAATACAGTAGAAATCGACTCAATTACCGAATTCTCCTTCGGCCACAGCTCATCAGTGCTCTACAGCCATGCAGGCCCTTTTAACCATATAAAAGAATCCTTAAGCGCTTTCGCGGAAATACCCCTCGTTAGCAAATCGGAAGGATTTTCATTACCAGGACAGTGCCTCCAATTTCTGACATTAGAATTATGATGTATTTCCTTAATGCGGTGTGTAATATACGGCTTCCAATTACGCTTCTCTCCTCGAATCCAATATAAAACTATTTTAGAATCAGACCAAAAAATGGTCTCGTTAACCTCTATCGCTAAGGACTTAATCAAATATGAGCCTAGACGGGATGCAATCAAGGCCGCCGTTAACTCTAGCCTTGGTAAAGTAAGTTCTTTCACTCCAGACTACTTCAGCGGAGCGACTCTGTTTTTTGAAGCAAGATATCAAACGTAAATATCACCATTCTCGTTGATACATCTAATATAAGCAACAGTACCGTATGCTTGTAAGCTGGTGTCTGCAAATAAATGAATCTGCTTGATTACAGGCACACTCGTTTTCCAAACACATCTCGGCAGCGAAACACCCTCTAAACAAGAAATGTCTGACAGGCATCTCGTCCAAGTTTCTTGCAGTGGACTAGCAAGCATTTCGTCCCATGTAAGTTTGAGTCGCCAAATATCTTGAAAAATAATTTTTAACGTAATTAGGAACGGACCCAGCAAACCCAAAGGATCAAAAATCCTCGATATAAGTGCCAACCATTGATGTTTTTAGAAAATTTTCGGCAGGCTCTAAATCTACAGCAATTTCGTCAGCCAATACATACCACAAAATTCGTAATACCTCTTGAACAGGAGGACAATCTTCAAAACTATTAAAGTTCGTTCTTACTTTGTAGCTATTACTGTTCCACTTTCGTAGGTTCATGGATGCATCTCGCATTAACGCATATGATTCATTGTACACCTTTACTGCAAGCACTTCATCGTTTACACTGAATATAAGATCGTCCATATAAAACGATTCCGGCAATAACTCACAAATTTCAGGATATTCCTTCCGTTTTTCACCGAGATGTGTACGAATAGTTTTTGCTAATAAGAAGGGGCTGCATTTGACTCCGAAGGTGACACGCGTCATTCGAAATTCATGGATAGGTGGAAGAATTTCAGTAGACTTGATTTTACCCGCAAACCAGAACAAACGATGTACGTCACGGTCTTGCTCTGCTATATGAATTTGCAGAAATGCCTTTTCAATATCTGCAGCTAGTGCGATTAGGCCCGCTCGAAACGTGAGCAAAACTTTTAAAATGTCTGTTATTAAATTAGGTCCCGCTGCCAGATGATCGTTAAGAGAAAGGTTGTTATTTGAACAAGCAGAAGCGTCAAATACAATTCTTAACTTTGTCGTTGATTTGTCTTCACGATAAACTGGGCGATGTGGTAGATAAAATAAGCGATTGCACAATTCTTTTGGGTCCTCCGCCCTTTCAGCTACACCCGAAGATATTAGTTCAGTCATAGCATTTTCGTAATTTTTTAATTTATTTGGATCCTTTAACAACTTCCTTGTTAAGTTTCTAAACCTTGTTAGCGCACCTTCACGATGACTATTTTATATGAAATCGTTATTTTTCCAAAGCAACTTAGCTTCATAATATTTATCCTTTTTTTAATATAGTTTTCCAAGTTTTCGTTAGATAAAAACTCGTTTTCACCAGTGCTCCCATTTATACCTATACATTCCAGGTCCCACATGTATTTAACATCGAATTGATTATAAATATCACAAGAACACAATGTTGTTGTTGTTAAACAGCAGTTATCAGAAGAGCGGTCTGACGTAGCCGGACCTTGAATTGCCCAACCAAGCAAAGTTTCAACAGCAGTCAAATTGTCACTAATTCGTTCGTACGCACCTGTTACAAAACACCAATAATAATCGGATCCTATAAGCATATTAATTCCTTCTTCTAGCTCATTATTTGTGGAACGATCATCGGCTAATTTAAATTTGCAAAATTCAGGAGTTGTCGCTGTGGGCACTGGTAGCACGTCCAAGCAAATAGTGGGTACTTCAACAGCTGAAATTTTAATGGTCTTGTCATTGTGTTGACTTTTCAATGTTACACTCACTCGATTAAAACTTTGTTTCGGTTTTCGTTTATCGTCTCCAAATGATAACAAGGAAAGCCTTTGTTTTCCTTCAATAGGTAAATTTAATTTTCGTGAGGCACTTTCTGTGATGTAGGAATACTGACTTCCCCCGGCGAGAATAATACGTACAAATGCTGAAGATAACTGTCCTGGGCGAGAGATGAAAGCACAAGCAGTCTGCATGTATACGTTCGTTTGCGGAATATCACTTGTTGTATAAAGGTTTGTTGTTTGTGCACCACTTGACCTACCGCCACTTTCGCTTTTTTTGACATTACTTTGTGTTTTTGAATTCGCTTTGAAACTTGGATCACACATTGAACTGGCATGCTTGTGGTTGCACTTAACACAATGAACTTTTTTATTGGAGCAGAATTTGGATTTGCGACCCTTTTTAGTACATCGAAAGCATCGTCTGTCTCGTTTGAGAAGTTCTTTCCGTTGAGCTACTGAATGAGAGCCATTACAATCAGATGTCGCATGTTGTGAAGAAGAGCAGAAGAAACATTTATCTCTGTCCATGGCTGCAATGAGCCCCGCTGCAGTGCCTGCCATCCTTACATTAAATGATGTTTGGGTTGTTGGAGATTTTAGTTCTGCTGATTTCTCGAGAGATTCGACCTCTCTTTTCAAAAACTTTAAAATTCTGCTTACTTGTCTGTCCCCTTCAAATGCTATGGATCCCTCATCGTTTGCGGCTGTAGATGTAGAGGCATCATCATTGTTTTCGTTGCGTTTTTGCGTTTGGTTGGCAGCTGAAGTGTTGAAATAACTATGATAGTTGTCGTTGTCGTTATTATAGCGATGAAAATCTACTCTCAGCTCATTTGGCATACATTTAAGCAGGACCGTTTTTAGCATTACAGAATAATGCGCCGATCGAACACCAAGAGCCGTTAATGTTCTAGTGCATGATGTAATGCAATTGTAAAGCCAGCGAAGGTTAATTATGTCTTTTTTCGACGAGACAGGCTGTATGGACATTAATTCAAGCATATTTTTGTCGATTAATTTTTCCGTGCTGCCGTATTCTTCCACAAGGAGCGCTATCGCCGCATCATAGAAGGTTGCCGTTGGTGTGAATCCGGCAAAACTATCTGCAGCTTTTCCAACAAGCACCGATTGCAGATAGTTGAACTAATCCGCACCGCTGAGGCTTTGATTCTCGTGCACTGCTGAACGAAATTGTTCCCAAAATGGAAGCCATTCGTTATGATCACCATTGAATTTTCTTAGGCTGAGCTGAGGTAACTTAAGAGAAGTCGATTTTGTGGAACTTCCAAGTGCAAGGTTGTTGGAAATTGATTTACCTTGGATCTCCCGTATTTTGGCGAGACGCTGATTAAGGCGACAAATAGTTCCCACGGCTTTATCCTCATAGTCTGCTACTCCCTCGAACTCCTCCTGAACTCCTCAGGCTTTAAAGTGGCACATATTTCTTCATTAGTTTTATTGAGATTCTCGCGCGCGGCTCAAATTCTTTGTATAAAAACGGTAAATTCCTCTTCAATGGAATCAAACTCGTCAACGTTATCTGGGGATGCGCGCGATTCCGATAATTTAAGATAGTCAGATGCAGAGTTTGTTAATTTTGTGATCTGACCACGGTAAACTGACCGATTAGCGATTTCCATTTTAATTTTTCCGGAGTATACAAAATTCGCGTTAAATAGATAAGCCTCGTTTTAGACAATTGCGTTAACCACGTGTTTTTCTCGTTTTCGTTTATTTTTCCAGGGTTTCGGCACCAATGTCGAAAATATCAATCGGAGAAAGCGTTGAAGAATGAATAATTAAAGAACACGGATTCTAATTAATATAAAATGCTTTATTATCTAATGTACAATATCTAGGCTTATCTATACGAGTTCACGCTACGAAGTTCAGTACTAGACTGCCAGAGTGATGCAGGAGATTGACTTATGCTCGCTGGCCTTTGATAGTATTAGTATTTTCCACACACACTGGCTATGCAATGTTTGCCACACCTGTGCCTCGCCGAGGCTCAAATTTACACTATCGTCTCCTATCTATACAGATACCTTCCCAGGCTTCGCTTCTTCCTTGGACTTTGTCATTCAAGACAAAAATATCAATGTAGTGAACGTGTACCTTCCTCATGTCCAGGATATTACAAGACAAGTTCTGGATAGTGGTCAGTCCTGTCTGGTGAATTTTAGCTTCGAAACTGTCCTCGGAGGTGATTTCAACTGCACCCTGAATCCCTCAATGGATCGGCACTCTGGAGTTGAGTTCAACTCTGTTAATGCTACTCGATAGAGGAATTTTCTCGGTGTTTTCAGACTCGCCGATATCTATCGTTGGATGCATCCTACGACTAGATCATACACGAGGGTCTCGCGAAATATCCATGGAAGTCTCGCAGGCTCCAGAATTGATAGACTTTACGTCTCACCTGGAATACTAGAACATTTCGTTGGTGTCACTCATGAAGTGTGTTCCGTTAGCGATCATCTTCTTGTAGTGGCAACCAGCACTCTAGTTGAAAGACGAACTGCATACTGGATATTCAACAACTATTTGTTGAATTCCGAGCAGTTCATCAATGAGTTCACTGAATTCTGGCACGATTGGCAAGAGAGGAAATTTGACTTTCCTTTCCTTAGTCAATGGTGGAATGTTGGAAAGCTCCAGATTCGGTCTTTTATCGAGACGAGTTTCAATCGAAGTGCCTATCAAGCTTCTAGCTTGTCGGCCGAGGTCTCTCGGGTGGCAGCTCTTCTCCCAACTCAGCCGGAGTTGATTCTTTATTTCAATGGAATAAAGGAACGCTTGGCGACACAGGCTTACAAGCACAGCTTGGAGTTTGTGGTGCCCGGCCAATCGCGCTGGCTGAGAGAAGGCGATTCTCCAACCGAGTACTTCTTTCAGACGACTAGACGTCGTACTGCTGCTTGTGGGGTCGAATCTATAATTGATGAATCTGGACAAGTCCTCAACGGACAACAGCTATCAGAATATTCTCGAGACTACTACAGTAGTCTCTACTCTGAATCGACGTCGACAACATCCTCGACCACTCATGAATTTCTTGAGAATATTCCCACTTTCGCTGAAGACAGTAAGGAGCTCCTGGATGCAGTAATCACATTGGAGGATATGATTGCTGCGACAAAGGATCTAAGACGACACACTTCACCTGGTTATGACGGCTTGACTCCAGAATTCTTCATACGTTTCAGGGATTTATTAATTCCTGACCTTTTGGAAGTCTTCAATTCGGCGGTTGAGACGCATTCAGACTTTCCTTCTAGTTGGAGGAGATCTGTTATGCGCTTGATTCCAAAGAAGGGAGATTTGCAGAGGATGGGGAACTGGAGGCCAGTAATGCAATGTGGACTACAAAATCGTCTGCAAAGCATTAGGGTCGATACTCCGCTCAGTGATTGCTTCGGTAATACACCCGGAACAGTCCTATTGTGTACCTGGTCGTAGTATCTACGACAACATCGCGGTAGCCAAGCATTTGTTTGCCTACCATGTACAGACAGGTACACAAATGGCCATGATTTCACTTGACCAGCAAAAGGCTTTTGATAGTGTCTCGCACGAGTATCTCTTGACTGCTCTCGAGGCACTTGGGTTTCCGCCCAGGTGGCTCGACGTCGTCGGGAAACTGTATAGAGATTCAGCAATTTTGATTAAGCATCAAGGACAAGCTCTGGCTCCTATCTCGTTTCATCGAGGTATCAGACAGGGCTGTCCATTGTCAGGTATGCTTTATGATCTTTCGTTGGAGCCGCTACTGGTGAATCTTCGTCGAATGCTCGGACAGTATGCGGTTCATCTGCCGTTTACCAATGTGAGGCCTCTTATGTTGGCGTATGCGGACGATCTGTCTATTTTCGTGACAAGAGATGAAGCTTTCCCGGTCGCTGGTGCTGTTTTCGAACAGCTCAAACGTATAGCGGGCGCTTAAATCAACCTTAGTAAGAGTCAAGGCTTGTGGTGTGGAAGGTGGAGAGATCGTAAAGATACTCCACTGAACTTCCAATGGACTAATACTTGCCTGAAGTATTTAGGTGTGTATATCGGACGCGAGAGTGAATCAAATAATAGCCGCATCGCTCTTGAGAAACTCTCTAGAGCTGTAAACTCATGGCGTAGTCGACTGTTTCCATTATCCTTAATGGGTAGGTCAGTCGTGATAAACTATTTGATTACCTCGTCCATCGTTTATCTGCTAAAGTCTGAGACGTAGGTCTTCTTCAAGCAAAAGCGATAGACGCCGTTTGGTGCGGAAGACGATGGGTTGCTGAAAGCACGCTCTGTCTACCAGTCAAGATAGTTGGATTCGGTCTCACTAATGTGGTTGTGAAATCAAGGTGTCTCAAAGTGCGTGCATTCCAAAGAGTGTTTTGCCAGAGAGACAGCTTGATTTCTCAACTGTGGGTGAATGTACTGGGAGGGATCGGCATAGGGTAGTATTACTACCTACTCTCTGTTCGACCACCTTATCCTCGTGACTGGCCACAGGATCTAATCTCAACGATTCAGACCTGGGGCAGAATCAGGCCAGCATTTCACCTTCAGTGGAATGCTCTACGGTACACGCAATTCGCGTCGGTTCCAATCAGGTTTAATACTGCATTAATAGATTCAGTGTTCAGTAATGATCGGGGTTTTGAAGCTGACACGCATACACTGACGGTTCTCGGAGATATTATTGATATCTCTGGAAACTGTCGAATAAAAACTAACACTGCACAACTACACGACCTGTTTCTGCGCGGGAGGGATTTCACCAACTTGGGACCAGTGACCCTGGCACTAAGTTGGAAGATGCTTTCGTTCTGAACAGCCCACCACACACACCTTTCAGCACACTTACAACACGTGTGCTCCGTGACGTGCTTATGTCAATAAGACCTTCGGAGTATACAGGATACAACAGATGGCGAACACACCTCGGGGTGAATATGGGCGTGATGGGAGGGATAACTTGCAGAGTAATCTACAGTTATCCTTCTAATTACAAAGATGCTGATGTAGCATTCCAATTGCTGCATCACAGCCTTGTGCATCCTAATCTGTTGTCACATATTGACCGGCGGGTTCAGAGGATTTGCATAGTTTGTGCTGGTGAAGGCACCCTGTTTCACAGGTTCTTCACTTGTCCGGCTTTGCAGGGTCTAATGGATCTCGTGCGCGGTATATATCAGTTGATCCACCCGAATTTCGTCATTACTTAGACATCGTTTCTATGGGAACCAAAGGTCTGTAGTCGAGTGAATTGTATGATTAGCTTTGTGTTGGCACTGGCCGAATCTACAATTCACCTGTACTACATGAGAGTCGAAGATGGGAATTAGAACTCTGACCCACAACACCACGCCCATGCACTTAAGCGCCACTTCGTTGACAGGTTGAAGAGACGTCTACGTCTCGAATATCTGGCAACGAACGCAGACACATTCAACTGCACATGGCAACCAAATTCGTCGGTGCAGGATGGAGCTCTTGTCTTTCGCTGGTGAGAACAGGCCACAGCATTTGCAAACTAGTCCGCGGGGCTTCTCCCCGCTTAGGAATCGTTCCAAGTACTGTGGGAAGGACAAGCACTCTGTTAGAGATGCTAAGCTGGAGGGATGATGAGAGCAGTTTGTAGAGGTCTATGATACTACAGGCGGCTCTCGTGGGACTCTATAATGGTATCGGGTAAATTTTTTCGTTCGTTCGGTTATTAATTTTTTATTCGTTTTCGGTTACGGTGCAAAAATGCAAAATTTATATGTTGAAATCTCGATCGTTTAGGAAATTAGCTTTTGTTAAATTATTTCGGAAATTTGGAGCTTAGGAATCGTTCCAAGTACTGTGGGAAGGACAAGCACTCTGTTAGAGATGCTAAGCTGGAGGGATGATGAGAGCAGTTTGTAGAGGTCTATGATACTACAGGCGGCTCTCATGGGACTCTATAACGGTATCGGGTAAATTTTTTTGTTCGTTCGGTTATTAATTTTTTATTCGGTTTTGGTCTCGGTGCAAAAATGCAAAATTTATATGTTGAAATCTCGATCGTTTAGGAATTTAGCTTTTGTTAAATTATTTTGGAAATCTGGAGCTTCTTGGAACTGCCACTTACCTAATTGTCAAATTTGGGACTAGTTCTAAATTCTTATATATCCTTTAGATCTTTTTCAAAATTCTTGTATCCATTTTTTAGTCTCTTTTGAGAATTTTGTGTCATTGGTTTTTACATTTTTGTGTTCTTTTTTTTTACATATTGGTTTTGATTGTGTTGTTTTAAATGTTTTTATTTGTCCCTATTGACTTTTTACAACGTTTAGTTTATCTAGCGTCTTTTTTTTTGTTACACTTTGTTGAGCCTTTTGCCACCTATTTTTAGGAAATATTTAAAAGAGCCAGATAGCCGCTAAATAAAGAGCTGATTTAAATAAAAAAATAAAAAAAAATATTATTCCTGTGACCGGACGTGTCAAATTGAGCGCCGCGAATTTTAAGAAGAATTACAGCAGGAATATAGCTCAAAAGCGAAATAAGTGAGAATAGTGCGTACACGAACATTCGTGTTGGGAAAATATAATTTGAGTTAGTTAATTATTGTTTCAAAAAGTATAAGAATTCTGGAGAAAATAGTGAAAACAAATCAATTTTGTGACATTTGTGAAAATTATTTAAAATTTGACCGTTGCCATGGTAACATGGCCACCTTCAAAAAATCTCAATTTTGAAGTTCCCAAAAGTAATAAAATTACAAAATAAATTAAAGTCGTAATAGTAAAAAATTCATAAAAAATTAATTCATTGCAAATTATAAATTTATTAAATAAAACAAAGAGGATACAATCCTGTTCTGCTGCACTCTCAATGAGTACGAGCGGCGACGATGCTGAGGGGACTGATGATCCCCTCAAATCAATGCAAAAGAGGAAGAAGAATAATAAGCCTTCTTCTTCCTCTTCCAAAGAAAACGCGCAAGGGCCCACTGAAAAGGCCAATAATGGCCCAATTGAAGAGGCCAAAGTTCGAAATTTGAAGCCAGCTCCAATGGAGAAGAATATCCCCAGGACAGGCACGGCTGTCCGTCAAGAGTCTGGGGTAACAACTCCAACACCCACGGATATTGCTACAGCATCAGTAGCTGCAGCTGTAGCAAATGCACTGACGATGGCTCCAAGCCTACACGATCACCCTACGTTGACGGAAGTAGTCAAAACTGCTTCGGCTTCTGCGCCAAAGCCCAGCGGAGACATAATGAGGCCACCACTGTCTTCAGAGAAGCCAACTTGCCAGAGCAAAAAGCCAGCAGCAACAACAAAACCAGCAGCAGCACCACGATCCCCGGCGTTAGTTGCAGGGTTTTCTTATGCCCAGCAGGTAAGAGGCAGTTCCAAAAAAGAGTCTGTTATTGAAATTCTAGGTACAGGTCCAGCCCCATTGGACGCAGGTAAGCCTCGGCCCAAGACCAGTGTGGGACTCCTGGGCTTCTTCGACGGGGGATGGCAGGATGAGAGCTACGGTATGCAGCTCGAACACATCAGAGGATGTCCTCAGAGCGCATACCTGAAGGCAATCTTCCGCGTCATCTCCTGTGAGCAGCTATTCTCCATGAGGATAATAGCTGGGGGAATGGTTGAGGTGTATACCACAACCCTCGAGAGTGCTACCAAGCTAATGCTTGAGGACATCGAGGTGGAGGGTAGACACATTGTGCCGTTCCCACTCAGGGAAAAGCCCACAAAAGTCGTGTTTTCACGGGCCCCTATGCGAGCTTGCCATAAAGACCTCCTAAATTTCTTGGGAAGATTTGGGAAGGTTCGTTCCATTCCCTTAAAAATTGTGGACGAGGGTCTCGGGCGGGGTATCTTCGGTACTAGCCAGGAGGCGTCCATCACCTTGAATAAGGGGTGTACTCTTCCAAAGGGCTTTTACCTGAGCTTATCCGGCTCGAGGCACTTGATAGACGTGGGCACCGAAGTGAAATGCCATGGTTGCCATTTGGTAGGGCATTTTATTGCTGACTGCCCCAGGAGAACCGGGAAGAAGGCTGAACCGAGGGTTCCCTCGAAGGAAGCCACTACTACAGTAGTGGATCTGGAGACGGAGCCTTCGGTCGGCACTCAAACTGCTATTTTGGAGCATCCAGTGGATAGGTTGCCTGAAGTTGTCCTAGAGGCAAAATAGTTATGGCTGTAAACGGCGCCGCCACGTCGGCACGTGAAAACACGGCTATTTCCGACGAGGAGTCGAATAGCCATTTCGGAAAAAAAGAGGAAGAGGAGGAAGACGAATGTGGACCGGGCGATGCTGCCTCCTCCGGAGCCAGCAAAGCCGGTCGCTCCAAAACGGCCACACTCGGAGGAGGACGATAGTGGAGCTCGCGATTCGAAGGTTGTTGTGAGAGAGGCGGAAGCATCTCTCGAACAGCTTTCGGACTGCGATATGACCGGTTTGGATGAGACTGGTCTCTCGAGCTTCAGTGGCTACGAGTCATGTGGTAGCACCATTTCGACTGGTAGCCAATTTGAGGTCTCGAAGGGGATGGAAAACATTCCTAGGGAGAACATCTCTGAAATTCTTGGCCAGCTCCAGTACAATAAGAACTCAGGTAAAATCTGGAGCATTCTTGTAAAGGAGCTGGAGAGGCCAGAGTTGTTACTTCCTCAGCTTCGAATCCTACAACAGGAGTCCAAGAAGAGAAGGAAGTACAACCATATAGCTCGGTTAGATCGTCTCCATAGGAAGGTGGAGGATTTGCTTCAGGAGCATCGCTTGGCCGGTTCTCCTCGGCAGTAGATATCGAACATTCAACGTTTGAGCTTTTCATCTCTTTGAATGTGTAAGATAGGCTCTCTCAACACCGGGGGGTTTAAGAGCTCATACAAGATTACACAGTACTATCGAACATGTCAAAATGTTCGATATAGACATTACAATTCTGCAGGAGACGAATTTCACCCAAGACACACGTACACAGCTTGACCGCTATGCTTATTTAAACACTTGCTATGCAATGTTTGCCACACCTGCGCCTCGCCGAGGCTCAGGGGTGGCAATCATTGTATCCAGCAAATTTACACTATCGTGTCCTATCTATACAGATATCTTCCCAGGCTTCGCTTCTTCCCTGGACTTTGTCATTCAAGACAAAAATATCAAGGTAGTAAACGTGTACCTTCCTCATGTCCAGGATATTACAAGACAAGTTCTTGATAGTGTTCAGCCCCGTCTGGTGAATTTTAGCGGCGAAACTGTCCTCGGAGGTGATTTCAACTGCACCCTGAATTCCTCAATGGATCGGCACTCTGGAGTTGAGTTCAACTCTGTTAATGCTACTCGATTGAGGAATTTTCTCGGTGTTTTCAGATTCGTGGATATCTATCATTGGATGCATCCTACGACTAGATCATACACGAGGGTCTCGCGAAATGGAAGTCTTGCAGGCTCCAGAATTGATAGACTTTACGTCTCACCTGGAATACTAGAACATTTCGTTGGTGCCACTCATGAAGTGTGCTAGATTAGTGATCATCTTCTTGTAGTGGCGACCAGCACTCGAGTTGAAAGACGAACTGCATACTGGATATTCAACAACTACTTGTTGAATTCCGAGCAGTTCGTCAATGAGTTCATTGATTTCTACCACGATTGGCAAGAGAGGAAAGCTGACTTTCCTTTTCTTAGTCAATGGTGGGATGTTGGAAAGCTCCAGATTCGGTCTTTTATCGAGACGAGTTTCAATCGAAGTGGCTATCAAGCTTCTAGCTTGTCGGCCGAGGGCTCTCGGGTGGCAGCTCTTCTCCCAACTCAGCCGGGGTTGATTCTTTATTTCAATGGAATAAAGGAACGCTTGGCGACACAGGCTTACAAGCACAGCTTGGAGTTTGTGCTGCGCGGCCAATCGCGCTGGCTGAGAGAAGGCGATTCTCCAACCGAGTACTTCTTTCAGGTGAGCAGACATCGTACTGCTTCTTGTGAGGTCGAATCGATAATCGATGAATCTGGACAAGTCCTCAACGGACAACAGCTATCAGAATATATTCGAGACTACTACAGTAGTCTCTACTCTAAATCGACGTCGATAACATACTCGACCACTTATGAATTTCTTGAGAATATTCCCACTTTCTCTTTGATTACCTCGTCCATCGTTCATCTGCTAAAGTCTGACACGTTTGATGAAGGCTTCGTAGGTCTTCTTCAAGCAAAAGCGATAGACGCCTTTTGGTGCGGAAAACGATGGGTTCCTGAAAGCACGCTCTGTCTGCCAGTCAAAATAGGTGGATTGGGTCTCACTGACTTAGTTGTAAAATCAAGGTGTCTCCAAGTGCGTGCATTCCAAAGAGTGTTTTTCCGGAGAGACAGCTTGATTTCTCAACTGTGATTGGCCACAGGATCTAATCTCAACGATTCAGACCTGGGGCAGAATCAGGCCAGCATCTCACCTTCAGTGGAATGCTCTAAGGTACGCGCAATTTGCGTCGTTTCCAATCAGGTTTAATCCTGAATTAATAGATTCAGTGTTCTGTAATGCTCGGGGTTTTGAAGCTGACACGCATACACTGACAGTTCTCGGAGATATTATTGATATCTCTGGAAACTGTCGAATAAACACTAATACATCACAACTACGCGACCTGGCTGTTTCTGCGTGGGAGAGATTTCGCCAACTTGGGACCAATAACCCTGGCACTAAGTTGGAAGATGCTTTCGTTCTGAACAGGCCACCACACACACCTTTCAGTCAATAAGACCTCCGGAGTAATCAGGATACCACAGATGGCGAACACACCTCGGGGTGAATATGGGCGTGATGGGAGGGATAACTTGCAGAGTAGTCTACAGTTATCCTTCAATTACATAGATGCTGATGTAGCATTAAATTGCTGCATCACAGTCTTGTGCATCCTAATCAGTTGTCACATATTGACCGGCGGGTTCAGAGAATTTGCACACTTTGTGCTGATGAAGGCACCCTGTTTCACAGGTTCTTCACTTGATCCCGTGCGCGGTATGTGTCAGTTGATCCACCCGAATTTCGGCATTACTAGGACATGGTTTCTATGGGGACCAAAGGTCTGTAGTCGAGGGAATTGTTTGATTAGCTTTGTGTTGGCACTGGCCAAATCTACAATTCACCTGTACTACATGAGAGTCGACGCTGGGAATCAGAACACTGACGCACAACACCACGCACACGCACTTAAGCGCCACTTCGTTGACAGATTGAAGAGACGTTTACGTCTTGAATATCTGGCAACGAATGCAGACACAATCAACTGCACATGGCAACCACTATCGTCGGTGCAGGACGGAGCTCTTGTCTTTCGCTGGTGATAGCAGGCCACAGCATTTGCAACACTAGTCCACGGGGCTTCTCCCCGCTTAGGAATCGTTACACGTGCTGTGGGAAGGACAAGCACTCTGTTAGAGATGCTAAGCTGGAGGGATGATGAGGGCAGTTCGTAGAGGTCTATGATACTACAGGCTGCCCTTGCGGGACTCTATGACGGTATCGCGCATATTTTTCGTTCGTTCGGTCATTTATTCTTAATTCGGTTTGGGTTTCGGTACAAAATTGAAAAAAAATATGTTGAAATTCGCTCGTTTATGGACCTTTTATATTAAATTATTTTGGGAATTTGGAATTTTTGGAACTGCCACTTACCCAATTGTCAAAATTGGGACACGTAATAATTAATTTATTTCCTCGTATTTTAGGCATTTTTCAAAAATTTTGGTAGCCGTTATATACAGTCTCTTGTGAGAATTAAGTGTTTCATTTTTTTCATTTCGTTTATTGTTAGTTTCTAATTTGTTCTCGTTGTCCCTTTTGACCCATTTTGTGTTATTTTTAGATTAGTTATTGTCTGTCTTTTTTACACATTGTAGAGCCTTTTGCCACCTAGTTTTATGATTTTGAGAAGAGCCAAAGAGCCATAAATAAAAGAGAGATATTTACATAAAAAAAATATATATTATTATTATTATATGACAGAACTCAAATCAACCCAAAATTCAGCGAAACAGAACAACATCTGTCATTATTATCTGCCACATCACGCAGTCATTAAAGAAAGCTCGACGACCAAACTGAGGGTAGTTTTCAACGCCTCCGCAAGGTCAACAAACGGAAGATCACTAAATGAGCAAATGTTGGCCGGACCAACAATCTAACCCACTTTATGGGCCACTATCTTAAGTTGGCGCCTATACAAAATCGCTTTCACCGCTAACATAGAAAAAATGTACAGGATGATCCAAATGCATCCTGAACATACCAATTACCAAAGAATCCTATGGAGACATTCACCAAAGGAGCCGATAAAAGATTATCAGCTGACAACAGTCACGTTTGGCACTACTTCAGCTCCATATCTTGCCATCCGCACCCTGCATCAATTATCAAACGACGAGCAAGACAAGTATCCAATTGTATCCCAAAGCCTAAAAAACGACTTTTACGTCGACGACCTAATAACAGGGGCACATTATACTAAGTGGGTTAACAATACAACCAGAACTAATTAACGTCCTTTCCAAAGGAGGCTTTAATCTCCGTAAATGGACTGCCAATCATCCGGAATTAATTAAAAACATTCCTCAACAACACAGAGAAATCAATTCTGTTCTAGATTTATCAGAAAAAGATACAATTAAAATGAGAAAAAGATGTTTTGTGGGCCTTCGATTCCTTTTAGATATGGAGTGCATGGGATTATACGACCCGGTGATCCAGTTTATATTTTAAGAAAACATCATATGGTTCTTTAAGCCACTTTTTTATTTTTCAGAAAATATTCCGATATTTCGGTCTTTAGTTTAGACCATTATCAAGGCTAATAAAGATACAAATCAAATAGTTAATTTTGCAAACAATTTCTTATTAATGTAAGTGATTACCTAAAAATTGGTATGTCAAAGTTGCTTAAAATGGGTTACTAAAAACCTTATGTCACAATGTCACAGATTAAAAAGAAAAAACAAGTTTGAGAAACGAAAAACGATAGAGAGACAGAGAACCACACTTCAAAAAAGAATATCACATAATCAATAACAATATTATAACTATTAACAAGTCAAACATTTTAAAAAATTAACTAAAAATAGATAAATAAATAGAAACAACAGTCAAAGAGAAGGACAAACTAAAAAACCAAAAGACGGGGACTATCGAACTAAAAATACGAAGATATGAACTAAAAACTTACCTGAACAGGTACCAATTTTGTCCCACTTGTGTGAGTGAATGTATTGTGTGTCGAGCTTGAAGTTTGTTGCGTTAGGTTTTCTTGATTGTATGTAGAGAGCTTCTATATTTTTCCTCTTTTTCCAATTTGGCTCTCTGTGTAGGATTTTGGGATTTTCAAAATCAAAAGTGTGTGTGTTTTTAATTGCATGCGAAAGACAGGCCGCGCCATAGTTCCGCTCATCCTTCCGTTGTTGGCTGTTATTCTGTGTAAGTTTAGAAGTCCTAATAAAATTATTTCTGTGTTCACGCATGCGTGCTTTTATGTCTCTTCCTGTTTCTCCAATGTAGACCTTGTTGCAATTATTCGTCTTGCATTTTATTTCGTATATGACGCCCTTCGTTGGTTTTACAATATTTGTTTTGGTGTCTGTGTACAACATTTGTCTTAATTTATTTTGGGGCTGGAGCCCCAGTGTAATGTTGGTATTATTATTTTGTAGAGAAGGAATTATTTTGTTGCTTATATGTGGGGAGTATGTGAGTTTTTTGTAAATCGGGATTTGTATGTTTTGGCTACCTGCATTATCGGTTGTTTTGTTATTACTACCTGGAGCATGTTTGACTTGTTTTATTATTTTGTTTATGATGCTGATGGGGTAGTTATTTAAGGCCAAGATTTGATGAATTTTGCTGTAATTTGTGTTGTGAAACCTTTTGTCACTGAAAGCTTTCACCCTTTTTGCAAATGAAAGGGCTACATTGAATTTCATGTTGTGGGGGTGAGCTGATGAGAAATTTAATAGTCTCCCCGATGCCATAGGTTTGCTGTACCAATCTGTTAAGATTTTGTTACTTTCTCTATATAGACTCATATCCCAGAAAGGAATGCTTTGTGTGGTAGCATCCTCCTTTTCAATGGTGAATTTTTTACGGGAATGTTTATTGTTGAAAATTCCTAATGTTTCGTCTATGGAATGAGTTGGTAACACTGTTATTATGTCATCCACATATTTTTTAATAAATGATGGCTTGTGAGGTAGGTCAGAGATGATATCATCAAGTAGATCATCCAATACAAATTCCACCAGGATGCCTGAGAGGCTGGCACCCATAGTCAGTCCATGTTTTTGTTTATACAAAGGTCCCTGGTACCTACATGAAATAATTGTTTTCCAAAATGCATGAGTGCAAAGCTTTAGTGAACATGCATTTGGAGATTCGGGTGACTTGTTTAATCTTGGGCCACCTTGTTAGTACAATTCTAATCGCCTGGGCATGCGGGATGTTAGTGTATATTTGTGTAACATCAAACGAAATTAAGCGATCGCTAGGCGAGATCTGTGTGCTATTAATGAAATCCCTGAAAATGTAGGAGTTGGGCACATTATATTTAGTAGTGTCACGGACCTGTGCTAGTGTGGTAGATTAGATTAGATTCGTAGAGGGGTGTGTAGGCGTCAGCCTCGCAATCACCGCGACCTAAAAGATCTATTGTGAGTCCCCGTTGAATTTATTCCCTTTCTAGGTTCAGACTGTTAATAGAGTCTAGGGTCCTTCTGGGATTGAGGTTCCGTACGTAGTTAGGTGTAGGAAAAGCATGTTCGAGATGGAGTAGTCTCCGCCTGGTCAATGCTTCGCAGTTGCAGGGCAGGTGCTCCGAGGTGATACCTCAAGGGGCAATAGCCTGAGAAGAGTTCTGTAATTATTTTGAGCTCTGTTTTCTTGAGGAGTAATAGTTCTTTTGTTTTTCCTCCAGAGGTGTCGATAAACTTTTTTGCCTGACGAAGTCCCAGTATAGGGATTTTTGTTTGTTCTCCCAGTTATTTAGGACAGCTTTGAGGTAGCAATTTGAGGTACCATAGAACGGCTCCGGTCCGACAAAGGGAGTTTCCGCTCCTCTTTTGGCTAGGCCATCAGCAATTTCGTTGCCTTTATGGCCCTCATGTCCAGGTACCCACATGAGGATAACTTTGTTTCCTCTTGATAAATCTTTTAGGGTTTGTAGTAGACACTCCCAGGCTATCCCTGACTTGATGGTGTAGGACTTTAAGGCCTTGAGGGCAGCTTGACTGTCCGAGAGAATATTAGTAGTTGAGCCATTTATGGCTCTTTTAATGCAGGTATTGGCGCATTCTTCTATGGCCAATACCTCGGCCTGGAATACGGTAGGGGTAGAGCCCAGGGCCTTTGATATATGGCATCTGGGGCCGTATACGCCCAGTCCGACTCCACTGTTCGTTTTTGAATCGTCTGTATACCACACCATCGATCCTTGCTGAAAGGACGGTTCAGTGGAACGCCATTGCTGTCGGTTTCCCAAAACCACATCGAATGGTCTTACAAAATCCACCTTGGGTGTGATTATATCAGATATTGTCGTCATTTGCTCAAAGCGTATCTGTTTTAAGATACTTAAATGACCAACCAGATTCCCTGGTTTTAACTGTTTCTCCTTTTGCAGTCTAATAGCACTGGAGAGTGCTTCCTTTTTCACCTGCAGATGTAGGGGTGGAAGGTTTAGTAAGGTTTCCATGG
The DNA here is from genome assembly GCA_963930735.1 of Dioctria linearis. NCBI lineage: Eukaryota > Metazoa > Arthropoda > Insecta > Diptera > Asilidae > Dioctria > Dioctria linearis. The sequence continues at coordinate 149,612,308 of OZ005742.1, read as the reverse complement.
CTGCTGAAGGACAGGTCCTCATGGCACTAGCTATTCCTAGACAGGCAAGCCGTTGTGTTTTTTGAAGCAGAGCCTCAGCCTTCTTTTCATTAGTTTTGGGCCACCATGCGAGGGCCGCATAGGTAACCATGGGTCTAACAACCGTGGTGTACATCCAGTACATCATTTTTGGCTTCAGACCCCATGTTCTGCCAATGAAGCGACGGCACGTGTAGAGAGATCCTATCGATCTTTCCGTCACTCTAGACAGATGCGAATTCCAGGAAAGTTTCTTATCTAAGGTGACCCCCCAGATATTTGACTTCTTCTGAAAATATCAATTCCGTGTTATCGAGAAGAGGAGCCTTTAGTGAAAGCTTTGATCTTCTCGTGAACGGAACGATAACCGTTTTGTTTGGGTTTACACTGAGGCCTTTGGTTAAGCACCAAGTGCGGACTTTAGAAAGGGCTTTTTGCATGAGGTCGGATATGACTTGGTCATGCTTGCCCCGTATCGTGACTACTAGGTCATCCGCGTAGCCTTGTACGGTAAAACCCGAACTGGTCAGCTTCTCTAAGAGATCATCAATCACGATCGACCATAGGAGTGGAGAGAGAACACCTCCTTGTGGGCAGCCTTTAGCTGCAGTGATCGTGACTGAACAGTTTCCTAGAGTAGTAGTTATCCTCCTGCTTCTAAGCATGGAGTCTATCCAATTAACCGTGGGGGGCTCGAAGCCCTTGTCCTCGCCAGCTGATTTAATTGCTTCGAAGGAGGTGTTATCAAAAGCACCTTCTATGTCTGCAAATGCACATAAGGCCACCTCTTTTGCTTCAAGAGCTTTTTCGAGGTCTTTAACCAAAGTGTGGATGGCAGTCTCGGTAGACTTGCCTGCTTGATAAGCGAACTGCTTAGAATGAATTGGTGATTTAATCAAAACTTCACTTCGAATATTTAGGTCTAGGATTTTTTCCATGGATTTAAGTAAAAATGACGAGAGACTAATGGATCGGAACGATTTGGCTAGAGAGCTAGCTCTTTTTCCTGCTTTGGGTATAAATACCACCCTGACGTCTCTCCAGCATTGGGGAATATACCCCAGAGCGTAACTGGCTCGAAAAATGTTTTGTAGTGGAACAAGTATTTCTTCAACCCCTTGCTGTAGTAAGGCAGGAAAGATGCCGTCCCCTCCAGCAGATTTAAAGGGTTTAAACGTACCAACGGCCCATCTAACCTTGTTAGGAGTGAAGATTCTTCCCGCAAGGCTCTTACTCCTGTTAGAGACCCTGTAATTGCCCACCTCAATTGGGTCTGGAGCTACTATTCCTTGAACGGGACTGGTAGAGTCGGGAAAGTGAGTTTCTAATAAGAGCCTGACTGTTTCCTCAAAACTCTCGGTAAAGTTCCCATCTTCTTTTTGAAGTGAGCATATACCATTCGTGTGATCCTTCAAGAGTACCTTATGGAGCCTGGTAGCTGCGGACAGTTGATCTATTCCATCGCAGAAGGTCCGCCAGGTTCTTCTTTTAGATCTCCTTAATTCTATGTTATATTCCGTTAGAGCCTTTTTATATTCTCCCCAGGTACCAGAGAGCTTGGCTCTGTTAAATAGTTTTCTGACTTCTTTTCTTTTCAAACTCGGTTCCCTATTCCACCAAGGTACCTGCCGATTACAAGTCTTTTGCTTCAGAGGGCAGCTGTGTTCGAATGAAGTCAGTACAGCTGTTTGTAGCTGCGTAGTGGCTGAGTCCAACTCCTCCGTTGTGCTAATGCTACTACCGGAAGAGTTAACTACAGCCTTAAGATGTTGTCGATAGAGTTCCCAGTTAGTTAATTTAGGGATTCGGTACTCTAGACTTGAGTTAAGTGCGGCTTCTATATCGAACCTGATATGTCTGTGATCGGACATGGAAATCTCGTTCGATACGTACCACCTGCTTATTTTTGTGCTTATGAACATACTTGCAAGCGTTAAGTCCAGGACCTCTTGTCTGATAGTGTTCATACAGGTTGGTTTATTACCTCGATTTAGTATCTCTAAATTATTAGATATTAAAAAATCGTGGAGGTACTCACCCCTGATGTTGGTATCCGTGCTGCCCCATAGCGTGTGATGTGCGTTCGCATCGCATCCAACGATAAATTGCTTTCCTCTTCGTTTGCAGTAGCTGATGAGTCTTTTTAGCTCTGTAGGAGGTAGTGTATCCGCATCTCCAGGAAAATAGACTGAGGTCACTACTACCTCGTGACTACCTCCCGGAGTTGGTACCTCGAGAGCTACTGCAACTACGTCCCTCGAAATGAACTGCGAAAGAGGAATAAAATTTAGATTAGTGTTGAGCAGCAATGCTGCCCTGGGATATTCGTGCTCATTACTGTAAATTAACTTACATGATTTTGTGGGAAGTCCTTTAATGCGGCCTTGATGTACCCAGGGCTCCTGTATGAGCGCCAGACTAAGTTTCTCCGAGACAAATCTCCTGCTAAGCACGTCTGATGCCGCTTTGGCATGATGGAGATTTATCTGGAGGCAACTTAGATGATGATTAGTCATGACTAGGATGACTTTTTATGGCCGCTAGCAGCCTTGATAGGAGATCCTTTCGGATTTCCTTTTTTGCCCTGGAGGAGGCTTCTTCTTAGTACCTTCGGACTTGTTTGCGGAAGTCCCCGGCTTAGCCTCTGCAGTTCCGACTGCTTTACCGGCGCCAGCCTTAGCCTTGACAGAAAGTTTAGGCCTGCTGGTTCCTGATGTCGTTGGCTGAGGCTCATCAGTCAGAGTTTTAATCTGACCTTGGCCATCCCCAGCCTCCGCCACAGTCTTTACTGCCCCACCCTTGGGCCTAAGTTGGACTGAGCCGAACTTGTACCCAATTGTGTAATGAGCCTTTTTTAGCTCCTCCATGGACGTATGGTCCACGGAGAAGGTTAGCTCTGTTACATTTGATTTTTGTGTCTTACGTAACACAATCCACTCTGACACCTTTAACCCCGCGTTCTGACCCTCGATGTAGTCGAGAATCAAGTCCGTAGGGTCCTCAGCGCTGTTGGCAAAGTATCCCACAAGAACTTGTGGGCGAGGAATTTCACTTTCCTCGACCAGGACAAGGTTGGCTCCTTCCCAGGGTTTTAGCTCCCCAACTACACCTTTTAGCCACGTCACGGTGTCCTGATTGGCGCAGTTGATGACCATCCACCCTGGTCTAAATGTGGAGCCCAGGAATCTTGGCTTCAGGGGGCTTTGTTTTCTAGCCGCGATCTCTCTCAAGATAGCACTCTGTACGGACTTCAATTGAGCCATGTTGAGTGCCACCTCAGGATAACCGACGGGAAGAATACCCACCCGAACGCTCTCTGCAACATCTTTATAGGAGGGCTGCTTACGCAAAGGCTGGGAGACGTGCTTCTTTGAAGGATTCTCCGTTGCTGCCTTGCTGCGTTTAGCACTAGGTTGCTCCACTTTAGGAGAATCGTCGTCAGAGCGAGTCCGTCTTTTAAGAGTCTCCTCATTCCGCTGTTCTATCTGAAGTGCAGCAATCCTTCTAGCCTCTGCCTCTGTGTGGCCATGTTTTAAAAGCCATTTAAACCTTTTTTTGGCCGCGCCACTGAGCTTTGGCTTGCGCTCTTTGGATGTGGGAACTTCAGTATTCCCGCTGCCCTGTTGGCTATGGTCTGGTGATCTAAGGAGATCCTCCTCGTCTAGGGGGAGTGTATTCATCGCATCGCCGTCAGATGAAGGACTTGTAATGTCCTGGAAATTTTCGGGTTCGTTAAGAGCCCGGATTGGGTTTTTGGTACATTTAGAGGTGCACCTCCCTCAGAAAAAACGGGCTTATCAATTTTGGTCCCACGAGTATGCTCGGAAAGGTTGGTCCATCTCAGCAGAGCCGGCATGCCTAGATAAGGCTAAGGTTGAAACAGGAGGTCGCCTGGTATCCTGAGTCCATCGTTATAAGACACACTCACGCAGTGCCATTCATCCCATAGGCACGATTGTTTACACCTGGGATTGCGGGTTTTATCGAGTTTTCCTCTCTCTAGATCCGCCGTATTCAGTCAGGTAGCCAGCTGCTCCCCAGGGGATGCCCACCAGCTGCCTGTGCAGGAACACCTCGGGCAGGATGTGACTCTTCGTCACGTACGGACGGTCTTGACAGAGTGCCTTGCATGGCAAGGTCCTCCCCTGGTAGGCGTTTACGTAATTAATCACCTTTACCTTCTTCCCGTGCTAGTATGGTATTCATAAATGCTGCTAATGCATAAGCTGGTGTGTCACGTGTGGTAACAATAGGTCGGATTGCGTGGCCTTGCTTGTGTGCTTTAATTGTTCCATAAACTCTAGGTGGAATAGCATGCGATATTGGCAATTTTGTGAGGTCAGGTTTTTTTATATATTTTCTTTGTGTGCAATTCAGATACTATTGAATTGTTTTTCTGTATGAGTTGTTTAATCAGGTTAGTGTTATGATGGTGCATAACTTCATATGTGTTTCGATCGCCCAAGTTTTCACTCATTCTTTGCTCGTACTGTTGTCTATTTATTATCATTGTGCGGTTACCCTTGTCACTATTAATAATAAGCACCTCTTTGTTGGTACGTAGGAAATTGCGCGTTGTATTTAAAGCCTTATTTATTCGTCGGTCTTGAAAATTTAAACGCGGTGGTTTCTCAATTTGTTTTGTCAGGGTGCGTGTTATGCAATTTCTCGCATTAAGCATCCAGTTCTCGTCAACGTTGCTTTCTATGATGTCTTCAACATCCGCTATGATGTTTATAATTTGTTTAGTGTCTGTTCTCAATTTTGTGGCAAATTGTGGTCCCAATCCCAGTATAAAAAGCATGTCTGGAGGAATTGTGAGTTGTGTGAGATTTATACATCTGTCAGTGTTCATCATACCGAAACTTTATAACTTTATCGAATCCAAGTGGAAGGGACCATCATGGTTACAGCAATCCAGAGAGGATTGTCCGAAACAGCCCACGTTTCACAAGTGCTCTGAACTTGAGATCCGAACAGTCAAGGCATTGACTTGCACTGTCCTAGAAATTGAATGGTTGACCAGGTATTCCTCGTTGCCTAAATGAGTAAGAATTGTCGCTTATTGCAAAAGATTTTTCAACAACGGCAAATCTAAAGGCACAACCAAGTAGTCTAGCTATCTCACATGTTCCGAGTTACAAGAAGCTGAGAATATTATCGTGTCCATTGTACAGCAAATAGCATTTCCAAATGAGTTCCACTGTCTTAAATCAAATAAACCAATTTCAAACACTAGCCGCATTCTCACCTTCAATCCATATTTAGACCACAAACAATTAATCCGAGTCGGCGGCTGACTCGAAAATTCTATACTGACCTACAATCAAAAGCACCCAATCATCCTAACAAACGACCATCATGTGTCAAGGATTATCACTGATAACATCCATCATTGTGTATTACATGGGGGTATACAACTTACCCTCAATTTATTACGTAACAAATACTGGCTGCTAAATGCCAGAAACACTGTTCGTCCGCAATTACGAAAATGCATCCCCTGCTTCAAAACAAAACCACCGCCATCTATAAAGATTATGGGAAACCTTCCATCGCACGAATCACCACTACATTAACCTTCGAACACACTGGCGTCGACTATGCCGTTCCCATTGACATTAACACGTCAAAAATAAGAAACGCTAAACTCATGAAGGGATATCTAAGCATTTTTGTATGCATGGCGACCAAAGGCATTCACATTGAAGTCGTGTCGGATTTGACGACAGTGGCATTCATCGCTGCGTTGAAGAGATTCATAAGCCGCCGAGGCTTATGCGCCCATATTTACTCCGATTGTAGCACAAACTTCGTAGGCGGAAGCAGGGAATTGTCTAATCAAATTAAAACAATTTTGAAGACATTTCCACATGACAGTTCTACTATCACAGAATTTGCAAGCATTACGTGGCATTTCAAACCACCGTCAGCGCCACACTTTGGCGGATTATGGAAGGCAAGAGTTAAGGCAGTAAAAACGCACATGAAGCCAACCCTACAAAACGCCATTTTAACTTTTGAAGAACTGTCAACCGTAATCTCTCAAATCGAAGCTTGCGTAAATTCCAGACCGCTGTCACCGCTTTCCAATGATCCAAGCGATTGTAATATTTTAAGTCCTGGACATTTTTTAATTGGTCGAAATCTAAAGACAATTCCAGAACCGTCTATCACTAATAAAACGACTTCTGTCAAACGTTGGCAATATGTCCAATGGTTGACAGATCAATTCTGGAAAAAGTGGTCAAAAGAATATCTTCAAGGTTTACAAGCTCGTAAAAAATGGAAAACACCTGAAGATAACCTCAAAATAAATGACTTAGTTTTAATACAAGATCATCGTTGTCCAAACACAAAATGGCCGACAGGTCGAATAATAAAAATCAACCCAGGCCAGATCAAAAAGGTCAGAGTAGCAACTGTCAAAAGACAGAATACTCAAATAGTTCGGCCAATTATTAAATTATACAAGTTACCCATTTAAACAAAACTATAATTCAACAAAATTTTCACATCGCAAATCAAAAATAAATAACATCCCACACGAAGCACAAACGTTCCCACACGGTCAGCACGAAGCACGACATTTGTTTTTCTCAGCCATACAAACATGCCTCAGCAAAGCGCAAGTTTTGTGCTACGCTTGCGCCCAGACGCAGCAACACAATAACTTTCTAATTAACTAATTTACATCAATTATTGGAACTATGGATTCATTACCGTGCCTGGATGACTGTCTCTGGATCGACGACATTCCCGAGCTAGAGACTGGTTCAATAAAGGACAAACTACGGGCAACAGAAATGCCCAAAAAGCCAAAGGAATACAAACCTCCATTCGAAGCAGTTCCTGCCACAAAACAAGTACAGACACTTGGCAAGCATCCAACCACAAGAGTGTATACAATTCCTCGTCGACCTCCCACTAGAACAAAACGGAAAAATCTCATTGAGCATCATATTCAGGGTGCAAGTTCAAAAAGCAAACGTTCAGAGGCACCTCGCACAGACAAATTATGTCAAGAAGCACCTCACACAGGCAAACTAGCAAAGACAACAATTTGTCAAAAGGACAAAACCAAAACATGGCCAAATGAAAGGGAAAAAAGTGGAGAATGTGCGAGCGCATCGCCAAAATAATTCAAGCCACCCCCACAAGTACCGCTTCATCAAAAGCCTTGTCCAAAAACCCCATGGCTAGCTGATAAACCAGGTCCCAGCTCAGCTCCAAAGGGCAATTCCAGAAGTGAAGGCAATTGAAATCGAATCGCGTCCAGGGGCATCATGCCTAGACAAAACATACGCAAAACCACGACCAGTAGTATTTTTTCAGGAAGCAATTCTGCCTTCGACAAATTTCATAATTGATCCACTTCTGTGGAGTGAGATCCGCAGGCAGCCCATACCATGGGAAAAGGCCCTGACAGCAAGAAAATGCTTCAGGGTGCAAACCCATGAAGGCGACACTCTCCGGTTTATCAAGTTATCAGATGGAAAAATACGCATTCGCTCACAGGTCAAGAAACGTATATTTTTAAAAAACAAAAAAACCCCTTTCTAATCCTGGTACTAAAAAATAATAGAACAAGGATTGTTAAATAAGAAACTAACCATGTTTTAATATAAAATTAATTAAATCAAAACAATTCTCCAACCACTTCCTTTTTTTTTTGAGGGGGAGGATGTTCCGTCGCGGAACAATATTTTAAAAATATATAAATAAAAAAACAAAAACAAATCAAAAAACACTCACAATAATTATTTTCCAGTGCCACAAGTCCCGGCACTTTACAGGCATGCCTGTACTCAATTAGGCCTTGACATTATATAAAAAGTGTTTCTCCTTTTTCTTAGGCCTTAGGTCTTGTATACCTAAAACGGGAAACGAAACAAACTAATTATACTACAAACAAAAAGTAAAAGTCTCATATCATTACGATCTACGCGCGGCACTTCTTCGGGAGTTCAGGAAACAGGAGACAGATTACGAAATACTTAAACTAGAAGAGGATCGTACACAAGGTCCTCGAGAATATTTTAGCGACTATCGCTTGGCAATTCATGCGCTGGTTTCGAAAATGTCTCGCCCGATTACCGAAGAGGAGCTCGTGGAGAACCTTAGGAGAAACATGAAGCCGGCTTTGCAAGAGGCATTGCTGCTACACCACACAGCGAACGTTCTCGAACTGGTCCCAGACAAAGCCACAGTCTCGAGAGTTACAGCCACGGCGATTAGTTCACGAATTATATTCGGATAGTCAATATCTGCCAAACCACCCGGAAGTTGAAACATATGCTGTTGTAGCAGCTTTTCAAGCTATGCCACAGAGGGATTATGAACCACCATCCAGACCAAGGCTCATCTGTTGGAACTGTGCTGCAGAGGGCACGCCCATCACGCCTGCCTGTGACCACGGCGAATATTCCGCAACGGGTGTGGCTCAGCAGGTGTTGTGAAAAGCAAGTGCCTAACTTGCTCGTCGGGAAACCTTGGGCGTAGTCAGAATTCAGTGGGAACTCCGCGAATTTCAAGACTTTCCATCAGCGAAGCGGCAACCAACACCGAACCAGAGCGCTTCCGCTAGGTCTGCTGCGTGGGGGTGATGAATGCGTCTCGCCCAAAGGCAGGCCAGTACAAGTTCATGACGTACCTGAACATAACCCGCTCCCAATAGTGACTAAACCTGCACAGTCGTTCACGGCACCAATAACCACATGCGATGTGGCTGTCCAAACAATCCAGACACTACCAATGGAGGAACCATGGAACTCCGAGTCCTGTAGTTGTACCTCCTCCGAAAATACATCAGCAGATTCCGACAAAGACTCAGATAATGGTTCTAGTGAAGAACCGTGTTCCTTTATCAACACAATTCTTTATCCGCCCAGGACCGAATCACGCACCTGCCGTTACCACAGCCTGCGCAGAAATATACAGGCTGCTGTCGCTCAAACTACGCTGCCAAGTAGCACAGACCTCCGGCCTTACCCTGACGTCTTCATCCAAGGCCAGCGAATAAGGGATCTATTAGACAGTGGTGCCAGCGTGAGAGTGTGAGGTTTCGGGGACGAAAAATTTCTAGAAAGGGCAGGGATCCGCTTCCACTCCATGCCGTCTAGCATATCGACTGCGGACGGTCAACAGCAACAGGTGTTAGATCACATTCGTGTGTTAATGAAGTATGGAGAGAAGACGCGCATGATGCGGCTCCATATTGTTCCCTCTCTACAACAATCCCTGTATTTGGGGATCGAATTTTGGAGAGCTTTCGGCCTAGCTCCAGTCATAGTAAGCGAGCTATATTCACTACCTAAGCCCGCACCCGTGTGCTCTCAGAAACATGACCTGTCTGATGAAAACAACCAACGCTTGCAGACAGTGTTTGAAGCCTTTCCATCTTTCAGCAAACACGGCCTCGGTCGCACATCTTACTTTGAGCACGAGATAGATGTCGGTGCTGCAAAGCCCATCAAACAACGCTATTGCGCGGTGTCCCCAGTAATACAGAAAGCAATTGACGACGAGCTCGACCGTATGCTAGCGCCCGGAGTTATCGTGGAGAGTCAGAGTGCAAGGTCTTCTCCTCTCACCTTAGTGAGAAAACCAAATGGGAAGGTCCGATAATGTTTGGAAGCTCGCAAAATAAATTCTGTGACTCTGCCGGACGCATTTCCTTACCTCTCATCGACGGGCTTTTGAGTTGATTACAAGAAACTCAGTTCATTTCAGCCATCGATCTGAAAAACGCTTTCTGGCAAATTCCACCAGCAAAACTCTCCCGCGAGCAGACTGCGTTCGCTGTTCCAGGGCGGCCGTTGTATCAGTTCACAGTACTCCCCGTCGGGCTCTGTAGTGCTCTTCAGACGATGTGCAAGTTAATGTGTAAGGTAATTCCACACCAATTGCAGGACCCGGTATCTGTCTACTTAGGCGACTTGCTCATTACCTCCTCCACATTTAATGAACACCTCAAGCTGCTTAGTGAATTGATGAATTGAGGTACCTTGGTTTTGTAGTAAGAAATGGCTGTATGAGGGCAGACCCAGACAAAATACCTGCCATTCAGAACTTTCCAAGACCTAACACCGTCAAGAAGGTCCGAAGCTTCCTGGCGGTCTGTGGCTGGTACCGGCGTTTCATTCCGCAGTTCGCGACAATCGCTACTCCTCTCACAGATTTGGTAAGAAAGAACGTCAAATTCGTGTGGAACGAGCAGGCTGAACAAGCTTTAACGCAGCTGAAGGGGTGCCTTACCACTGCGCCAGTACTCGCTAATCCAGATTTCTCTCGGCCGTTCTTTATACAATGCGACGCAAGCACGACGGGAGTGTGGAGTGTGCTCTTGCAGCGATCTGCTGATGGAGCAGAACACCCCATTGCTTTATATCGCAAAAGTTGAACGCGGCACAAAGAAATTATAGCATCACCGAATTAGAGTGCCTGGCGGCAGTACTGAGCATCAAACGATTCCGACAATATGTTGTGGACCTGGAGTTTACGGTCATCACCGACCATGCTACTCTTAAATGATTCATGGACAAAGAGATCTATGCGTCAGGCTAGCACGGTGGTGTTTTAAACTCCAAGCCTTCACCTTCAACATCGAATATCGAAAAGGCAAGAAAACCTGGTAGCTGACGCTCTGTCCCGCTGTTTTGCTGAGGAGTTGATAAGTTCTTTTATGGGGAAGGACGCTTGTCCTCCCGCCATTGAATCAATCGTTCTAGACTCGCGGGCACATCTTAAGACTTCTTATGTCGAGCGAATTCAGAGAATAATCTCTAACCCAGACGCTTTTAATTACCTCCGAGTCACAGACGGCATAGCATATATATCGTTTGTTTCTCCCAAGAACATCGTGGGAGGGGGTCAAGTCTCATGGAAGCTTTGTGTGCCTGAAGGGCTCACCCCAAGACTGATTGACGAGGAACACACCTCACCAACATCCGCGTATTTTGTGATTGCCAAAACTCTCGAAAATCTGCGTCGTCAGTACTATTGGCCATCTATGGGGCTCGACGTACAAAAATTCGTCAATCAGTGTGAAGTGTGTAAAAGCGTGAAACCGTGCAGCTATTCTCTCAGACCTCCTTTAGGAAAGCGACGATACACAGAGCTACCTTGGCAGCGCGTGTTCTGCGATTTCTTGGGTCCTTACCCACGAAGCAAGAAAGGGAACAAAATCCTTGACCACCTAACCAAATTTGTGCTATTGAAAGCAATGCCAGAAGCCACCTCCGCGCGGGCCGTAAGCTACTTAGGGCAAGAAGAATACCACGTGTTCGGGTCCCCGAATTACTTCATTCTGACAACGGAAGCCAGTTCACCTTTTTATTCAGTCGTTACAGAAGTATGGGGTTGAGCACTATCTCTACCCATCCTATTCTCCCCAGTCTAATGCGTCCGAGCGAGTTAATTAAACAGTACTCGCCGCGATTCGCGCTTGTGTCGGAGATGATCATCGGAACTGGGATGAACACCTGAGTGAGACAACGTTCGCTATCCGAAACGTGGTGCATGGTTCCACAAAGTGCTCCCCGTACTTCGCGATGTTCGGAAGACATCCTGTAACCCATGGGAACTCCTACCAATTATTGCGAGATCTGACCTCGGACAGAGATGGGGCTCCTGAAACAATCCCAGTAAATCAGAGAGTGCACTTAGTACGGGACCAGATCAAAGCAGATTTGGCTGAGGCTTACAAAACATACTCCGCAGGCTACAATTTCCGAACCCGCTTGAGAGCCTTTCAGCCAGGGCAGGTCGTTTTCGTACGAAATATGTGCAGACAAGGGCGGTAGATCGGTTCGCTGCTAAGCTGGCTCCAAAATCATCAAAGCGACTGTCGCGGAGCGCATAGGCCGCGTTGCATATCGTCACAAGATCGACAATGGTCTCCGATCGGGGTCTACCATGCCCACGATATTAAGTCCTGACGCAACCTGGATTAGTCCTGGTAGCCCTAAAAAGGCATCCTGCCAGCTTAACTGGTAATTACAGGTTACCAATGCGCCGCTTAGGACCCGCTCAGCCTAGCGGCCGGTATACCTCTTGTTAGCAGGCCAACCTTTTTCACACTTCCTCACTTGACAATGCGTCTAAACCCCTCCCACATGGTACCCTACGGAGGCAACGCCACCGTTTTGCAAAAGGCCTTCGAAATTTTAACCTATTCTGTGCCAACATCTGTGCTGATTAACATACGCCTCCGGAGACCCGATCTGGGTGTGGGGGGGGGGGGGGGACCTATCGACGTCCCTACGGACGAGCTTTGTTCTGCGGTTAGAAGGAAATACAATCGCAGGAGGGGTCCTGCGTCAGTTGGTTAGATTGCTGGTTGCAGAGACGTCTCCGGCCTGTCCTGGTGCGGAAAGGAGAAGGCGGACGAACAGACCGGTTTGTTAGGTTGCTGGACTGCGAGAACGCCTTTGGCTACCATGGACAAAATAGGGCTCTAACCAAAGACTGTGGCGACTCCCGGGATGCGTCCTTAACTCGCCACGCACAGATCGAGTCCGAGGAACACTTAAAGGTTTCGGTAACGCTGGTACTGCATCATCTCTACCTTTAAGGAGTAGATATTTCACCTCTAATACCGTGTGAATTAGCCTCGATATGAGGATTTTATTCTTTCCTGTCTCTTCATCATATTTCCAAATCGGTGGTGGCCGAGCGACAATTTTGCAAATGGACAATGATCCTAGTATAACCCATCTCTACCTTTAATGAGTAGATGTTTCAAATCTAATCCCGTCTGGATTAGCCTCGATATGAGCATTTTATTCTTTCCTGTCCCTTCATCATATTTCCAATTCGGTGCTGGCCGGGCGACAATTTTATTAATGGACAACGATCCTAGTATTACCCATTTCTGCATTTAACGAGTAGATGTTTCACCTCTAATCCCGTCTGGATTAGCCTCGATATGAGGATTTTATTCTTTCCTGTCCCTTCTACATATTTCCAATTCTGTGGTGGCCGAGCGACAATTTTATTAATGGACAACGATCCTAGTATAACCCATTTCTACCTTTAACGAGTAGATGTTTCACCTCTAATCCCGTCTGGATTAGCCTCAATATGAGGATCTTATTCTTTCCTGTCCCTTCTTCATATTTCCAATTCGGTGGTGGCCGAGCGACAATTTTATTAAAGGACAACGATCCTAGTATAACCCATCTCTACCTTTAACGAGTAGATGTTTCACCTCTAATCCCGTCTGGATTAGCCTCGATATGAGGATTTTATTCTTTCCTGTCCCTTCTTCATATTTTCAATTCGGTGGTTGCCGAGCGACAATTTTATAAATGGACAACGATCCTAGTATAACCCATCTCTACCTTTACCGAGTAGATGTTTCACCTCTAATCCCTTCTGGATTAGCCTCGGTATGAGGATTTTAACTCTTTCTATCCCCTCTCCATTTTCTCCCTAGTGTTTTGTTTTCTCGGTATGATGCGGTACCATATCGAGTGCTGGCTGTAGAACCAGGTGTGTGAGGAATGCCCGGCTTGAGATTCTGGTGGGTCGTCCCCACGTTGGGCGCTGCTACTAATAATTTTGCCTAGTCCTCCCGCTAGCAAAGAAAAAAGAAAAAAAATTTGGTTTTTGTTTTGCCCGGCTTGAGACGCCTTTTTCGATGGGTCGTCCCCACGCTGTAGCGTTCTGCCCTCACGATACCTTTCGGTTTTTTTTTTGCTTTTTCCTTTTTTCATCTCATCTTAAATTTCTTTTCTTCTCTTAAATTTTCCTTATTATCATCAATCCTTTTCCTTTCATTTATATCTCGATTTTTTCAGATACCTAAAAAGGGGCAAAAGGTTTTCTTTTCGTTCGAAAGGTAGCCCTATGATACCCTTCCACGTGAAGACCTAAAACACCTGAAAAGGGGCCAAAGATTTTTACCTTTTCTTTGAAAAAAAGCAGCCGTATGCTGCTTTTCCTTAAGGCACATAATTGCATGAAAACGAAAGAATGGGTTCAGCCAGTCAACCGAAATCTAGAATGCGCATAAACACCAAAAACAACAACAACAACAAATATTTCCAAATGAAAAATTCTAAAATGTGCAGAACGCGCACAAATTAGAATTTTTCGTTTGAATATCACCGTTAGTCACCAACATCCAGGAGACGAAAATAGCAATTCGCCTCGCCGTAAAATATCGCCTGATATTCACATACAATAGATTACAGCAGGCCCGCCCGAAATACGGAGAAAATTCTGGCTCAGAGCACACATTGTGCTGCTACCAAACAGCAAAACAAGATATATAGAGTGAAGAAGAAAGGAAAGATAGAAAGGCCCAACGGTTTTTTTTTCTTAGAAAATTGTGCCTCACGCGAAAGACAATCATGAGTTTTCTTTCTTTGCGTTTATGTGAAAAACCGCGCTTACCTGCACACGCGTGTTTCGTGAATCATATCGCATTCGCCGATTGTGAATTTATCTGAAATAGAAACAGCTTTGAGTGAGGAAAAATATCTCAGTGTGGAGAGCAATTCGTTCAGTTAAAAGTTTTAAATTCATCGGAAGTAGAAAAGGTGCATTCCTCAATTTAGAGTTACCTGGAATAGAAAAATATTTCAGTGTGGTGAACAAATCGATCAGTTAAAGATTTTGATTACTTACCTGCGAATATTATTAAAAGTTACGTGAAATAGAAAAGTATTTCAATGTGGTGAACAAATCGTTCAGTTAAAAATTTTGAGTACATACCTGCGAATATTATTAAAGTACGTTTATCAATTTAGAGTTACCTGAAATAGAAAAATATTTCAGTGTTGTGAACAAATCGTTCAGTTAAAGATTTTGATTACTTACTTGCGACTATTACTTAAAAATTACCTGAAATAGAAAAGTATTTCAATGTGGTGAACAATTCGTTCAGATAAAAATTTTAAGTACATACCTGCGAATGTTATTAAAGTGCGTTTATCAATTTAGATACATCTGAAGTAGAAAAATATATCAGTGTGGAGAACAATTCGTTCAGTTAAAGATTTAGATTACTTACCTGCGCCTATTATTAAAAATTACCTGAAATAGAAAAGTATTTCAATGTGGTGAACAAATCGTTCAGTTAAAAATTTTAAGTACATTCCTGCGAATATTATTACAGTGCGTTTATCAATTTAGAGTTACCTGAAATAGAAACATATTTCAGTGTGGTGAACAAATCGTTCAGTTAAAGGTTTTCATTACTTACCTGCGACTATTATTAAAAATTACCTGAAATAGAAAAGTATTTCAATGTGGTGAACAAATCGTTCAGGTAAAAATTTTAAGTACATACCCGCGAATATTTTTAAAGGGTGTTTACTAATTTAAATTCATCTGAAATAGAAAAGATTTCAGTGTTGAAAACAATTCGTTTATTTAAAGAATTCCAATTACCTATATCTATATGATTACAATCAAGGTACGTTCGTCGAATTTAGGATTATTATATACAGGGTGTTTCACAAGTGGTGGATAATAATGAAGCAGGCGATAGGTCATGTCGAGAAATGAAAAAATTTTGTATTGCAGAGGGGGGTTCATTCTCAACCCTTTCCGAGATAATTGGGGTTAAAGGACTAAGGGTACGTGAAGCGTAGGTTTGTACTAAAACAGTTATATCTCCTAAACGACAAACAGTAGAAAGATGGTTGGGGTGCTAATTTATAGAGCACCTCCTGCCCTTTGATTCAATGTGCCAGTACTTCTTCTACAGTATGTAGTTTAAAAGAAACGGTCGGCCAAACTTCAAGTTTCAGCTCTTGTACCTCATTTTTTTGTGTTTGAAACAAAAAATCTAAAATTAAAGCCTTATAATTTTTTTTTCTGTCTTACTCCTGTTTGAAGCTAAGATTGTTTTCTTTAAAACGCACTTTGTTTTCATTTTGTACCTTTCACCGTTTATGAGTTATGACACAAAAATTCTTCCACTACGTGTAGAAGAAAATCGGTATTAATATTATAAAATCATAAAATACACCCTTCTCATTTTGAATACAAAGTAGAAGGTATGACGAATCGTCATTTTTTACCTGCTGGCATCTCTTTTGGTTCGAAATCTGCGTAAATTTGTAATAAAGGATGGCTGACCTGACATCCTTTTAAAGAAACAAGCAATTCATTGCATGCAACTCATCTTATAACGGAGTTAATTTCTTATTGTAAGCCTTCCGAGATACGTGTGGAGTTTCTGTAGCCCAGTGCTGTAAATTGTGTAAATTTGTTATCCCAATTTTTGTAAATTGGGATTCATAGGCCGCAAGAAGTTCCCTGTCGTAGGTACTATAATTCCGCTGAGCACTATTTAGTTTACCTGAATAAAAACCCAGCGGCTCCCAGTTCTCATCCACTTTTTGTTGGGCTACTCGATGGCCGAATCTGATGCGTCTACCCAGAGAGATAGGTCAGCAGACAGAATTGGGAGGGCCAGGTGAGCGGTTTATGCCAATTGATTTTTTACTGACACGAAGGATTTCTTTGCCTCGTTGTACCAAATTACTTGCCTTGCTCCGTCTTTCTTGCAATCAGTGAGTTACTGATTAAGCAAAATTTGAGCCCCTGCAGCGTGTGGCAAAAATCGACGATGAAAGTTTACCATTCCTAAAAACCTTCGTAGCTGCTTAACTGTTTCCGGAAACTTACAACTCGTGATTGCCTCGACTCGTTCGGGAGAGGGCTTGACGCCTCGAGAAGTGATGAGGTGTCCTAGAAATTTTACTTCTTCTTGCATAAACATACATTTTTCAATGTTGATTATTAGGCCGAGTGTATTTATACGTATATCATCCAATTACATCCATCAATCTGTACAACCTGAAATAGGGTGGCCTTAAGTTTGGAGCAGGCTTGTCCCTGTGCCAAGTACCCTCTTGAAAGCTACAGTGAGCAACGAACATCGGAATTGTAGACGACAAACCCCGCGGGGCTCAGTAAATTAGTTTTGAGTATAATATGGCTTTGAAGGATTCCAGGTTCGAACATACTGCAAACCATCCGCCAGTGCATGTGTCATGATTTTTATAAGGTAACCGTCGGATTTAATAGTATGATAAATTGAGTGAGTAAAACATATTTTATTTCCTTTTCACAAATTATGTTTTTTTGTTATTTTATTTGTGTTCATATTGATTTGGTTTTTGTTTTTTTAAGTATGCCTCTGATTGATTTTCAGGTAACATAAATTTTGGTGAGATAATACGAACTAGATATAAGAATCGGAAGGTTAGGTGCTCGAGCAAAGTTACGTAGGTAACAAATACAATTGTTTGGCTTTAGCTTTATGGCATTGTGAATTAGCTAGGAAGCCCACAAATAATTGCAAATTGTACCATTTTGTGTAAAACACGAGACTGGCGGCGGATGGTAGTAGCATCACCTAATAAAAGGTGAAATTGGTTCTAAAATTGTCCTAAAAATTATTTCTGTCCTTTCCAATCCCTCCTTTTTTTTTGTTCCGCTCACGGATATCACCCTATTTTCATACATTGAGTGATACATATACACGCTTATTTGGTTTTGCTGGTCTTACTTTCCTTGGCCTTTCAGGGTCTTTGGTATTCTCTAGGTAAGGAAATTGGAAGACCGAGGTTGGGGTTAAATGGTAGGCGGTCCATCTCACTGCTCTTCGACGGCCAGGATGTTTGAGTAGGAGTCTGATGGATGGTGGCAGGTCATGGCGGCGAGTCTTCTGATCACGCACAGGCTTTAAGGGATTAAATAGGGCTAAGAATTTCCTGACGGACTGCGACGTCTTAGCCAGGGTGGATGGGGGCGATAGGCCCAGATCATGTCCAGTGCGGACTCCGTCATCATCTGAAAACTCCGTTCTCTCCCTCTCGCTCTCTGCGTTGTCCTTCCCGGGTGCTATATCAAGTGTCCGGCATCGTATGGACTTCCTCTCTGTACTCTCTTTTGCGTTTCAGTGATCGACAACGACAGGAATTCTCAATTTTACTTTTTTCAAGCTCCAGATTTTTCATTTCAGCTTTTCATATTTCAGGTAGCACCGTTTTTTTTTGTACGTCTGTCAGTCCGAGGTCTAGATGAAGATGAACAATTTCTCTTTTATATTACTGCACGCACAGCTTCCAAGCACCGAAGGGATGTGGGTGGCAAGAAGCACCCCAAGCCGGCAGACCGCTAGCGGCAACATGCTGCGCGGCTACCCACATATATCCCCGAGGTGATTTTGCAGCAAGAGGTGTCTGTTGTCGCACGTATCGATATTCATTGCAAGATGATTGTAGGTAGGTCTGACAGCTTGATGGGAATAGAAGTCGCATTCTTCCTTAATCAAAAATTCCTTAATTTTTTTAATTTGATCTCCATTGTATGGAAAAATGTTTACTCCTACAGATATTAACTTTATATGAAATTCGGAGTACCGTACTATCTCACGTGCGTATTCAGCTGATTTTTTAACACAAGTATTGATAGAATTTTGGGTTTAGGGTCACTTTGTGCTGCAGCCATTGCCTTACTTGTTGAGGCTTCATGCATGTCATCGGCTTCATTTTTTAGAATTGCAAAACGATTTGCATTCTGTTTTCGGGCTTCCTTCATTGCCACTAATTTTTGAAACTCTGAGCCGCGACGTTTTATTCTATTTTTCACACTCGCGATTGTATCGTCTTCTACGGAACCGGAGGAATGTGATATAGTACGTTTATTTGATATATACATGGTGTCCCGTAAATCGACGTCAAGCCAGAATCGGGTGATAGACCAAATCATTTCGATTTTAACTCTGAATTTTATTTGACTAGTACACTTAATTTATATAAATAAAAAGATTACTCTTTTGGACTTTTTACCGGGTTAAACTTAATTTTGTTCAAGAAAGAATTTTTTGGAATTCTCCGGTATATAGCAAATAACAAATTAGAACATTTTTTAGCTTTTGCTATATACCGGAGAATCCCAAAAAATTCTTTTCTTGAACAAAATTAATTTATATACAAAAAATGATGACATTTAGAAAAGAAATAAAGAATGCATTACAAAAAATATTGGAACATGAAAAACAAAATATTAAGAAATTCTCGTAATAAAGAAATGTATATGCGCATAATGTTGCATCACACTAAATTCATCGCCCATGCTATATGTAGGTTAACAAAGAATGCACGCGGAAATGAAAACAAAAAATGCAATTGATTATTGTGATTGCGAGTAAAGTTTGAATTGCTGACCTTGTTATTGGGTCTTAGGTAGATGAATTTAGCGTGAATTTTGTACCTACAGAACTTAAATGAAAAAGTTATTGTTCAGCACTGAACATGCTGGGGCCCACCAGAACGTATGACTTTGTTGAAGTGCTGCTGAAGTGACTCATGCTGAACAGCAGGTTCCTCATACATGGAATTTGGTTTGTCCCTTTTGTAACAGCACTGTAGAAGTGACTTGACCTTTGTCCAGTATCTCCAAACTAGTAGTAATAGGATGAATAGTAATACTGTCATTGTCGCCACAACGGTGTGTAGAACAAGAGCCTACTTGAGTATTATTGGATTTGGATTTTGTTCTACAGTGAATTCCATGAACTGCTTATTAGAAGGTATCAATACTCCAGGTTGCATCAGAGCAGGAGGCTTGTTGAAGTTTAATTTTATTGAATGTGGTACCACTTCCTTCATATGGCTGGAGGCAACTTCTATGTTCTGGTCCAAGTTTGTCTTTAAGATTATTTCTTTTGTTTTCAGATAGCACTCATCTCGAAGGTGAATAACTCCAGTATTGTTTAACAATAGTTCTCTTCTCGAGCCGTTACATATAATTGCAGCAACCTTGGTTTCATTGGTTGTGTACATCCAGGTATTTCTTGTCATTAAGGCCTTGCAGACTATTCCTGTTAAGCTTAACTGGTTCATTTGACATGTTGTTCTTGGATGACGATTATAACTCTCGTCGATTATACATGATGGACTGTCAGCAATGTTATCGAAGATGGCTGGCATGCAGAGATAAGTCTCATATTGACTGATTGCGCAGGCCTTCAGCTGTGTTTCTTCTAGAAAAAAGTAAGTTTGGTAGTCAAAACTTACGGCCAGTTTTGTGAGTTTTACGTCAGCTATAGCAAATATATTGTTTGTAGTCATGAAAGGAGTGGGTGTTACATGAATTAAGTCGTACCTGTTTGTTTCGACAATATTCAGATACCCGAACAACATTATGCTATCATTTACTTGTTTCACATCAAGTTGCACTTGTGGTGTTGATAGCATTTGAAGATTGGTTCCAATATTATGCGACACATTTTGAATTAAAAGACCAATGTCAGGTGGGCTGACAAAATCAAATAAATGTCCGTGGTTATGGAGTGCGTTTAACCAGGTTTGATATTTTTCTTGTAAGTCGCTGTAGTAATCTTCAGTACTGATAAATGCAGCGAGTACTTCAATGGCGATTTTGTTATGATCTGCGGTGGAATACCAGGTAGCCATTTCTTTAACAGAAGAAATTACTTGAGTTAATCGGGCGTCAAAGTTTCTTAGTTTCTCAGATATGAGAAATGCTGATTGATTAACTTTCGTGGATAACGGAAGCATCTGTTGATTGGTTGAGTGCAAAAGATTGTGCTTATTCTGTTGCAAAAGCTAAATATCAGTACATACTTGATCATTTACTCCAAAGATGCTGGTTAAAAGACTGCCAAGTATCCCCCTCTTAGATCTGCCTTCCGGCTCCGCTGTAGTGATAACTTCTTTTAAGGTCTTAAAGCGATGATTTCTTCTTGAGGATACACGTTCAAACAGTGTTTGACAGTGCGTCATTTTTGTGAGCTCTCTTGTTTGTTCACACATATCTTTTATCTGGTTCCAAGTATTATTAATGTTTTTCTGATCAGTGATTATTTCTGCTTTAGAAAGTGCGACCTGTAGGGGAAGGTTCCCTGTTAACTTGTGCGCACCCCAAGTTCTCCAAAAAGAGCCCTGGCTTGGGTTGGAATACTTCATAGTTTTGGGCGAAAACTATCGTTTACCAATAAAATAGAGACAAGGTTGTAAGGAGCAGGTTCTGTGTCCAGGTGCAAGGCACAATGGTTGGCTTCTTTTCCTTTTTGGTTCTGTGGATGAAATTTTATCGAAATGATTGGGCTGTGACCACAATTTTGGTTCTGACTGCAGAATGGAGCAAGATTTTCGTTTCTTGTTATTTTTGTTCGGAGCAGACTCAAGACTTCTTGACACTGCATTTATTCTTGCCTTTGATTTAGCTACTAAAATAGTCATTGTCGTGATTGAATTTTGAGCTTCGCTTGTGTCTTCTGAATTTAGTATGGAAATAGGTAGTTGACAGATCTTGTGAATAGGCCGTTTCTTAATACAGTTTTTGTATTGTACCGAAAAAATTCGGACTACGCCATCATCTCGCGGATGTATTTGGGTAATTCCCCCAAGTGGCCACCTGTGTGGTGGTAAAGTATCTTCTTTTACCAAGACCAATTCTCCGATCACTGGATTTTTCCCCAACGTCTTCCATTTGGTTCTCTGCTGAAGCAACGATATATATTCTTGAGACCAGCGCTTCCAGATATCTTGATGCAGTTTCGTGACTAACTTCCATCTCTGATGAAGTTCTTGTGTAGCTATTTCAGATTGTGGTGGTACTATGAGCTGTAGCCCAATCAAAATGTGCCCTGGCGTCAGCGCTTCCAAGTCTGTGGGATCACTGGAATGTTGCCCGATGGTCGTGAATTCAAGCAGGCATCTACTTCGCACAGTACAGTGCTGAGTTCTTCATACGTAAGCAGCGTTTCTCCTAGAACCCTTTTTAGATGTCCCTTCCCTGATTTTACTCCAGCCTCACATAATCCTCCAATATGAGGAATAGCTGCGGGAATAAACTTCCAGTCAGTGCCATAATTAGCTGTGGTCTCTACCGCTTGCTTTGTAGATCGATTAATTGCTAATTGTAGCTCCTTATCCATCTTGTTTCTGGCACCGACGAAGTTGGTGCCATTGTCACTAAATATTTGCTTGCAGGTTCCCCGGCGAGAAAGAAACCTTTTATAAGCCGCTAAAAATGCATCAGTGGTGAGGTTGGTGACTAATTCCAGGTGGACTGCCTCTGTTACTAACCAAATGAATAAGGCAATGTATCCTTTATTGGTTTTAATTCCTCTGCCTTTTGAGGATTTTGTGAGAAATGGACCAGCATAATCGATACCACAGTGGGAGAATGGCGGCGACGGAATGTTTCGGGCTTAAGGTAAGCAACCCTATGATTCCTTCCTTGGACTACTCTTTTCCCATCAATGATCCAGAAGTTCATCCTTATGTAATTTAAAGCTAATTGTGTACCACCGTGTAACGTTTGCGGATGTGCGTGATCTATAATTATACTTGTTAAATGATGTTTTTGTGGTAAAAGTGGTTGGTGCTTGGCATCCATTGGCAGTAGAGAATTCTTTATTCTGCCGCCTACTCGCAAAATTCCCTCATTATCAAAAAATGGATTAAGCGAAAGAAGTTTACTTGTCTTTCTTATTGGTCTGTTTTTGCTCATTGCTTCTACTTCATCCAAAAATTCCTGCAACTGCACAATTTTGATGATGCGATTCTTGGCTTCAAGGAGCTCATCAGAAGACAGATGTGCAAGATTTCTTTGTATTATGGGCTTCTTACAATTTTTGATGAACCTGAGACTATAATCTATAATCCTTGTTTGTTTTGTGTATGTTGAGCAGGTAAAGATTTCCTTTGTCTGAATTGTTGCTTTTAATGCCACGACTTGAGTTTTCACTACTTTATCAGTAATTATATTTAGCTTGTTGGATGGCCATGCATTGGGTGGTTGACTGAGGCAAAGTGGCCCTCTCCACCAAAGATCTCGAATTACGAGCTTGGTTGGGCTAATTCCCCTCGAGGCAATGTCCGTAGGATTTTGATCTGATCTCAAATGTCTCCATATGTCCATGTCAAAGTTATTGTGTATTTCGGACACCATGTTTGCTACAAACGGCTGCCAGGTGTTCGGATTCATTGCAATCCATGCCAATGCGATTTCAGAATCGCACCAGGCGAATACTTCCGGTAATTCGATATCCAAAGATGTGATGGTCGATTTTAACAATTGTGTTAACAGGACAGCACCACAGAGCTCTAGTCGTGCTATTGTAACTTTTAGTTTTAAGGGCGCCACCTTGGTTCGTGCTGCTAGTAGCGTTATACTCACCTTCCCCAGAGAATCTGTTAGTCGGGAGTATACTACGGCCGCATATGCTTTTTCAGAGGCGTCGTAGAAGCCGTGGAGCTGAATATGTTTCCCAGGTTGGTATTTGATCCATCGCGGAATTCTAATTTGTTGTAGATTTTTTAGATCTGCTTCGAGTTGCCTCCAAGAGTTTGTTATTTCTGTGGGAGGAATTTGGTCCCAGTCTATACCAGCCTTCCATAATGATTGCATGAGGAGTTTAGCTGTTATTGTTACTGATGAAAGGTACCCCAGGGGGTCAAATATTGCTGCAATTTTTGATAGTAAAGCCCGTTTGGTTAATTTTATAACCTCCTCCTCTGTTTTCAGCTGGAAGGAAAGTTCATCCTTTTTGGGATTCCAGTGTATTCCCAGTGTTTTTCTGGCATTTTCTTCACCAATTTCTAGAATTCCCTTTTCGATAATCTCCTCAGGAATGTTTCTTAATAATTCCTCATTGTTTGAGGTCCATTTCCGAAGATTGAATCCTCTTTTATTTAGGAGCACAATTATTTGTCTTTGAATTACCTTGGCTTCTGATAGAGTATTCGCACCTGACAGCTACATCAAAATCTATCATTAGCACTCTTTTTCCGACGGGAAGTTGTTCACCTTCATCTTGAGCAAGCTGCATTAGGACCTTGTCTGCAAGATATGTGGCGGGAGCTGTTCCATAAGTAACGGTGTTTAAGACGAACTCTTGAATGCGTTCGTCAAGATTTCTTCGCCATAATATACCTTGGTAATTTCAGTCTTCTTTCCAGCTTGGCAGAAAATGTCACATTTTGCCGAACCAAGATTAGAAAATTAATATTTCACCTTATTTTAACTGACTGTAATGAAAAAAAAATGTACTACGCCAGCTTGGCAAGTAACTTTAAAAGTTGACCCATTTAATAAGGATTCTGAAATGGTATAATACTTGCTACAATATTTCTTAGATTACGGAAAAAAAAATTTCTTCAAGAAACTCAGTTTCGAAAAACTTCTTTTCACCTACTAAAAATTATTCTAGTGTACCCAAAGCTTGCATAAGACCGTAACTTTAAGCTTCTAGTTTGACTGAGATGGAGAGTCATTACATGAAGTGTGAGTGAGACAGATAGTGACGCTTTCAAGTTAAAGATCCTAACTTTTTTTGAATTTAGGACAAATTTCCCTAAAGTTAAAAATTAAACACCAATTATTTTTATGCTAAGATTTATTATTTACAAAAGATGTTCGACATCTTCTTAAAATTCTTAAAAAGGATCGGGTTATCAGACGGTCAAATCTTCCATTGATGACAAATTCAACTGCTTCCGTAATTCTGGAGCTCATGTTTTTGTAAAATTCGGTGAGCTATACTTTTCGGCACATCTTTCCTGGATTGCACGTACCAAAGTACTTGGGTCTTCTTCAACTGCTTGAAGTACTACGTCCTCGTAAGGTAAGGAACTCTTTCTTCACCATATACTTGGTTTGGAAGTCGCCCCTCTGTGGAGAATAGACGATGCACATTTGTAATAACTCAATTATTTGACGAGCGAGCGTCACTATCTTGCTCACTCACACTTCATGTAATGACTCTCCGTATCACTCAAACTAAAATCTGACAGTTATGGTCTTACGGCAAGCTTTGGGTACACTTGAATCATTTTTAGTAGGTGGAAAGAAATTTTTCGAAACTGGGTTTCTTGAGGAAAAAAATTTTTTTTCCGTAATTTAAGAGATACTGTAGCAAGTGTTATACCATTTTAGAATCCTTATTAAATGCGTCAACTTTTAAAGTTACTTGCCAAACTGGCGTAGTACATTTTTTTTTCATTACAGTTAAATTTGGATGAAATATTAATTTTCTATTCTTGATTCGGCAAAATGTGACATTTTCTTCCAAGCTGGAATAGTAGGCTTAGAATTTAAAGCAGCAGGTTACCTAAGCACTATCCGGGATTACACAAGAAAAATAAAATTGAAAAAAAGTAAAGATTTGAAGCAATAGGTTCTAAAAAACCATCACAAGGTGTACATTTTCTCGAAACCAAGTGAAGCCCCCCCCCCCCCCCCGCATGTAAGCACACAAGCACACACACACACCATCGAGCGTCAGCGCTTCCAAGTCTGTGGGATCACTGGAATGTTGCCCGATGGTCGTGAATTCAAGCAGGCATCTACTTCGCACAGTACAGTGCTGAGTTCTTCATACGTAAGCAGCGTTTCTCCTAGAACCCTTTTTAGATGTCCCTTCCCTGATTTTACTCCAGCCTCACATAATCCTCCAATATGAGGAATAGCTGCGGGAATAAACTTCCAGTCAGTGCCATAATTAGCTGTGGTCTCTACCGCTTGCTTTGTAGATCGATTAATTGCTAATTGTAGCTCCTTATCCATCTTGTTTCTGGCACCGACGAAGTTGGTGCCATTGTCACTAAATATTTGCTTGCAGGTTCCCCGGCGAGAAAGAAACCTTTTATAAGCCGCTAAAAATGCATCAGTGGTGAGGTTGGTGACTAATTCCAGGTGGACTGCCTCTGTTACTAACCAAATGAATAAGGCAATGTATCCTTTATTGGTTTTAATTCCTCTGCCTTTTGAGGATTTTGTGAGAAATGGACCAGCATAATCGATACCACAGTGGGAGAATGGCGGCGACGGAATGTTTCGGGCTTAAGGTAAGCAACCCTATGATTCCTTCCTTGGACTACTCTTTTCCCATCAATGATCCAGAAGTTCATCCTTATGTAATTTAAAGCTAATTGTGTACCACCGTGTAACGTTTGCGGATGTGCGTGATCTATAATTATACTTGTTAAATGATGTTTTTGTGGTAAAAGTGGTTGGTGCTTGGCATCCATTGGCAGTAGAGAATTCTTTATTCTGCCGCCTACTCGCAAAATTCCCTCATTATCAAAAAATGGATTAAGCGAAAGAAGTTTACTTGTCTTTCTTATTGGTCTGTTTTTGCTCATTGCTTCTACTTCATCCAAAAATTCCTGCAACTGCACAATTTTGATGATGCGATTCTTGGCTTCAAGGAGCTCATCAGAAGACAGATGTGCAAGATTTCTTTGTATTATGGGCTTCTTACAATTTTTGATGAACCTGAGACTATAATCTATAATCCTTGTTTGTTTTGTGTATGTTGAGCAGGTAAAGATTTCCTTTGTCTGAATTGTTGCTTTTAATGCCACGACTTGAGTTTTCACTACTTTATCAGTAATTATATTTAGCTTGTTGGATGGCCATGCATTGGGTGGTTGACTGAGGCAAAGTGGCCCTCTCCACCAAAGATCTCGAATTACGAGCTTGGTTGGGCTAATTCCCCTCGAGGCAATGTCCGTAGGATTTTGATCTGATCTCAAATGTCTCCATATGTCCATGTCAAAGTTATTGTGTATTTCGGACACCATGTTTGCTACAAACGGCTGCCAGGTGTTCGGATTCATTGCAATCCATGCCAATGCGATTTCAGAATCGCACCAGGCGAATACTTCCGGTAATTCGATATCCAAAGATGTGATGGTCGATTTTAACAATTGTGTTAACAGGACAGCACCACAGAGCTCTAGTCGTGCTATTGTAACTTTTAGTTTTAAGGGCGCCACCTTGGTTCGTGCTGCTAGTAGCGTTATACTCACCTTCCCCAGAGAATCTGTTAGTCGGGAGTATACTACGGCCGCATATGCTTTTTCAGAGGCGTCGTAGAAGCCGTGGAGCTGAATATGTTTCCCAGGTTGGTATTTGATCCATCGCGGAATTCTAATTTGTTGTAGATTTTTTAGATCTGCTTCGAGTTGCCTCCAAGAGTTTGTTATTTCTGTGGGAGGAATTTGGTCCCAGTCTATACCAGCCTTCCATAATGATTGCATGAGGAGTTTAGCTGTTATTGTTACTGATGAAAGGTACCCCAGGGGGTCAAATATTGCTGCAATTTTTGATAGTAAAGCCCGTTTGGTTAATTTTATAACCTCCTCCTCTGTTTTCAGCTGGAAGGAAAGTTCATCCTTTTTGGGATTCCAGTGTATTCCCAGTGTTTTTCTGGCATTTTCTTCACCAATTTCTAGAATTCCCTTTTCGATAATCTCCTCAGGAATGTTTCTTAATAATTCCTCATTGTTTGAGGTCCATTTCCGAAGATTGAATCCTCTTTTATTTAGGAGCACAATTATTTGTCTTTGAATTACCTTGGCTTCTGATAGAGTATTCGCACCTGACAGCTACATCAAAATCTATCATTAGCACTCTTTTTCCGACGGGAAGTTGTTCACCTTCATCTTGAGCAAGCTGCATTAGGACCTTGTCTGCAAGATATGTGGCGGGAGCTGTTCCATAAGTAACGGTGTTTAAGACGAACTCTTGAATGCGTTCGTCAAGATTTCTTCGCCATAATATACCTTGGTAATTTCAGTCTTCTTTCCAGCTTGGCAGAAAATGTCACATTTTGCCGAACCAAGATTAGAAAATTAATATTTCACCTTATTTTAACTGACTGTAATGAAAAAAAAATGTACTACGCCAGCTTGGCAAGTAACTTTAAAAGTTGACCCATTTAATAAGGATTCTGAAATGGTATAATACTTGCTACAATATTTCTTAGATTACGGAAAAAAAAATTTCTTCAAGAAACTCAGTTTCGAAAAACTTCTTTTCACCTACTAAAAATTATTCTAGTGTACCCAAAGCTTGCATAAGACCGTAACTTTAAGCTTCTAGTTTGACTGAGATGGAGAGTCATTACATGAAGTGTGAGTGAGACAGATAGTGACGCTTTCAAGTTAAAGATCCTAACTTTTTTTGAATTTAGGACAAATTTCCCTAAAGTTAAAAATTAAACACCAATTATTTTTATGCTAAGATTTATTATTTACAAAAGATGTTCGACATCTTCTTAAAATTCTTAAAAAGGATCGGGTTATCAGACGGTCAAATCTTCCATTGATGACAAATTCAACTGCTTCCGTAATTCTGGAGCTCATGTTTTTGTAAAATTCGGTGAGCTATACTTTTCGGCACATCTTTCCTGGATTGCACGTACCAAAGTACTTGGGTCTTCTTCAACTGCTTGAAGTACTACGTCCTCGTAAGGTAAGGAACTCTTTCTTCACCATATACTTGGTTTGGAAGTCGCCCCTCTGTGGAGAATAGACGATGCACATTTGTAATAACTCAATTATTTGACGAGCGAGCGTCACTATCTTGCTCACTCACACTTCATGTAATGACTCTCCGTATCACTCAAACTAAAATCTGACAGTTATGGTCTTACGGCAAGCTTTGGGTACACTTGAATCATTTTTAGTAGGTGGAAAGAAATTTTTCGAAACTGGGTTTCTTGAGGAAAAAAATTTTTTTTCCGTAATTTAAGAGATACTGTAGCAAGTGTTATACCATTTTAGAATCCTTATTAAATGCGTCAACTTTTAAAGTTACTTGCCAAACTGGCGTAGTACATTTTTTTTTCATTACAGTTAAATTTGGATGAAATATTAATTTTCTATTCTTGATTCGGCAAAATGTGACATTTTCTTCCAAGCTGGAATAGTAGGCTTAGAATTTAAAGCAGCAGGTTACCTAAGCACTATCCGGGATTACACAAGAAAAATAAAATTGAAAAAAAGTAAAGATTTGAAGCAATAGGTTCTAAAAAACCATCACAAGGTGTACATTTTCTCGAAACCAAGTGAAGCCCCCCCCCCCCCCCGCATGTAAGCACACAAGCACACACACACACCATCGAGCATATTTTTTTTAAATTGTAGAAAGTGTGACAAAACTCCTTCTCCTTCGTTTAATTATTATTCAAAACTTTGGTTTTTCACTATATATTTGGATACTGTCTGAAACCTCGTTGAATTTGAAATTGTTTTGACTACTTTCAAAAATTAACTAGATCAGCAACCCCGTCTTAATGTTGCTATATAAAACTTTGGTTTTTTACTTTATTTAACTTTAGTTTGTATCGAAGGTATAATATTATTTAATGGAATGTTCTTAAGGAAAATTGAATCGAGCCCTAATATATTCAATTCAAAACTTAAGATTTTTCCAAGAAAACTAATATCACTGTTGAGCCAAGACTCTTTTGCCTTGACTTGTGTGCGTCGATCTTCAGAAAGAACCAACGGTGCTTGAACCGTGGTCTTGTTGGTAGAGTAATTAGTGCTTGTACTAATACTCGCTGTGTTGAGATAACGACGATTACCAAAATGCTTATTTCGGTATGAATCAAATCAACGGTGCTTGTACCGTGATTTTGATGTGGGAGCAAACAGTGCTTGTACTGATACTCCAGTTGTTTTGGATGGTTATACTCTTGGCAGCCTCACCAAGAAAAAAGAAAAATAGGCTTGTTTGTTTCCAAAATTACTTAACGCAACTAGTTTTATTCCAACAATTCACCTTTTTTATATAACAAAAAAAACTCTTACCTGCGATGTTATTCTAGCTTAGCTAAATCCATTGAAAAAGCTTAGCATGCAATATTTTCCTCCCTGGGAAATAAATTTTTCACGAATTTATCAAATGTAAGTCAAAAAATTTTACATTGTGAGTGTTGAATGGCCAGACGTAATGTGAGCTGCTCAAGCACTGCAACTGGTCAGAAGTGTTTGTGTTACATTTATGCTGCTTGTTTGCAATAAAAGAATTAAGAAAAAGTGAACATCGTGAGAAAGTGAAATTGTTTAGAATATTTATTTTGCTTGTGAAATGTCTGGATCATGAAAGAATGCCCAAATGTTAACATTCTCCCCCGCGTTGAATGACAATTCAACCGAAAGGTGTTGAATAACAATGTGAACAACAAAATTGGAGGAAGGAAAACCTTGCATGTGTTTATTGCCTTTTACCTACGCCTAATTAATTTCTAACAAGATGTGTATGACCTTAATACACTTACAGAAGGTTAGAACATGCTAATGCCTAACTAACTTATTTGCAACATTGGTTATAACTAATTAGCGTACTAAACCTCATATTTTACGGCGAATCTTTCATCTTCAATAGAATTGTTTGGTGGGTTGTTCTCCGCTTGTGCCTTGACATCTTATGTGGTTAGTCGTGAGCACATGGTAGGACCTCCAAAGTAGGTATATGAAAACGGTTATGATGAGGAAAATTCTGGCATAGCTGATCGCAAATTGATGAGTGTCGTGAGCGTAGACTCTTCCTGGTAGATCACTGGGAAGTTGTGCAAGTTGCCTCTTGATAGATTCTAATTCGGTTAAATCTGGCTGATAATGGGATGTGTAGCGGAGTACTGGGGCTAACTTTTCTGGCACTACTACTTCTGTTAAGTTGCTCGCAGGCACGTAGGACATCCTTGATGTTGACTGTAATACTTTGTGCCCTCTTATAGTGAGTAGCGGTTGTTTCATGACACAATCTTCCTGAATTTTAAGAATTCCGGTACCATCAATTGACTCTTCGGTAACGTTGTCGCCGCACACAATGTTGATTGTGGTTTTCTGACCCAAAACGCAAATCCACTGATTGACATTGTGGAGCTGAATCCAGTGTGGTCCGTTTTCTGTCCTCATTATTTGGCAAGAGTCAGGCTGAGGTAGGTGATTGATAAGGCTCACCTCACAGTTGCTAATGATGGAGCCCTTATGGTATGTGGGATGTGTTTGTCTGCAGAGATGTTTCTCTTCCGTGATGGAAATGCAGGACATCAAATCTTGCTCTGTGAGGGGGTAATACAAATCTCGATGCAAGTTGATAATCAAATATGGATGTGATGGCCTTATGGCGACGGCAGCATCGTTGACTAATACTGGGACCGGTGTCAGCTTAAATAGTTCAAATTCGTCCGTTGTTAGTAGTGGGAGCGTTATTCTGAAGATGATGTGTCTGCCTACTACCCTGCCTTCGATGCTCATGAGACGATACTGTTTCAATACTTCATCTTGTGTGGTAGGGAGCCTCAATGAAGAGCGGAGGTTATTTTTTATGTACACGAGTTCCCCTTGCAATTGCGCCGGAGAGATCAAGCGTGGGCTGATTTTACCTTGATGAGTGTGGATGAGGACATCCAATATAAAATCTTGAATTCTGAGGAAATTCGATGCTGTTAACATAGTTTGAATTCCTACTGAAATGAACAAGTGGTTCAGCCTTTCTTGAAACATCTCTTCTCTGATGCCATTAATTGCCTTATTGATCTGATCGATGTGGAGTTCAAGCTCGTGGAGTTGCTTGCTTAATATTCCTCCTTCTGTTTTCATGATGTTTGTTGTTGCATCTATGATTGATGTTTGATTTTTTATGAGGTCGAGGAGGAAGTGCTCATTTTTATTGATGTTTTCGATGGTATGGGACATCTTCTCTGCGTATTCTGAGTCAAGCACCCCAAAGAGAGTGTTTGCTACATTGCCCACGATGTTTAGGACTCCTCTCTTCGATCGTTTTCTGTCAATGGGAGGTGTTAGTAATTCGTTCCCCTTGGATAGCTCCTCATAAAGATATTTGAATTGATTAGTTGTTCGAAGGCATAGTTCTCCTTCATCCATAGAATTACATAGGTGGTCCAGTTGTTTAATGCAGTTGCTAAAGGCAGAAAATTCCTTCCAGTAAGGGTCCA
This sequence comes from Dioctria linearis, assembly GCA_963930735.1. Taxonomy (NCBI): domain Eukaryota; kingdom Metazoa; phylum Arthropoda; class Insecta; order Diptera; family Asilidae; genus Dioctria; species Dioctria linearis. The sequence continues at coordinate 149,580,534 of OZ005742.1, read as the reverse complement.
TGTCATAATACCCGATGAGATGCCATTGGCTGGAAATTATGTTGGTCACTCCTAGATTTTCAAAGTATATACCAGGTCGAGATTTGAAGGGCGTTATTGTGACTGGCGATCCCTTGGCTGTCGGTAGGATTAGGCATGTGAGTAGTAGCGTAACTAATGTAGTGCCAAATGACTGACGTTGTTTTTTCCGAGGGTTGTTAGTCACATTTTCATCCTCTTTGGAGTTATGTCGGGTGCCGTTTCTGGAGAATTCAGTGGTGTTGCTTTCCTGTTGTTGGCACAAGAGCGGCACCACTTCATTGTCAGAGATCTCCTTCTCTAGAGGCAGTGGTGCTAACCTGTGTATGGCTCGTCGAAGCGTTCCGCTGGAGGTTCTGATGTCTGCTACTCGTACGAGTCCGTCGGTCCCCTTGATGACGTTGATCACTCGTCCTAGTGGCCATTTTAAGGGAGTAGTATTATCTTCTTTTATGATGACCATATCTCCAACCCTAATATTCTGACGTTTTTGCTTCCACTTATATCTGTGTTGTAACTGATTTAGATATTCATTGGACCGCCGCTGCTAGAACTGATTTTTGATGCACGACACAAGTTTCCAACGCGTCAGCAAATTTACATTCTGAAGTTGTGCTCGGGGATCGATTGAACTGGTCAATGGTTCGCCAATGAGGAAGTGCCCGGGTGTTAAGGCTGTTAAATCGTTGGGATCTGACGACATTGCAGTTATTGTTCTGGAATTTAGAATTGCTTCAATTTATATGATCACAGTTTCCAGCTCTTCATAAGTGAGCGATGCGGCTGCTAGTACTTTCTGTAGAAGGTTTTTAGCAGATTTCACGGCCGCTTCCCACAGTCCACCAAAATGCGGAGCCCTAGGGGGGATGAAACGGAAGTCGATCCCTTTTGTGCTGCATGCAGTGATTATGGTTTCTCTTTCTTTATCGGAAGCAATTATGTCTTTCACTTCCTCAAGTTTGTTCTTGGCGCCCACGAAGTTGGTGGCGTTGTCGCAGTATATGGTCTTGCAATGACATCTTCGCCCTATGAAACGTTTCAGGGCCCCTATGAAGCCATGTGATGATAAATCACTGACTACCTCAAAGTGTGTTGCTTTTTTGTGAAGCAGAAAAAAACGGCTATGTATGACTTCTGTGGTCTTTTTCCTCTAATCTTGAAGTGAGTGTACATTGGTCCGCAGAAGTCGACACCAACATTGATGAAGGGGCGTGCTGGTTGTACTCTATCTGGAGGTAAGTTGCCCAGTAGTTGTGACAAAAATTTTGGTTTGGCTTTGGCACACTGAACACAGTGCTGAACTACTGAGCGTGCAAGTGTTTTGCCCTTCAGAGGCCAGAATTTCTGCCTGGTTATTGAGAGCAAGGCCTGGGGTCCCACGTGATAATTCGATTTGTGAATATCATTGATCAATAATTTAGTAAACTGGTGTGACGGTGGCAACAACACTGGATGCTTGGCGTTGTATGATAACTGAGATTCTTCCAATCTTCCCCCCACTCTAGTGATTCCTTTTTCGTCAATAAAGGATGTGAAGCTGATGAGTGAACTGTTTCGGGCTACTTCTCCCAACTGCTCCGGGTGTTGGAAGTCCTCTTTGAATTCTTGTTTCTGAATTAGTTTTATGATGATAGTTTCTGCTTCATCAAGTTCCTCTGGGCTGAGTGAGACATTTTTTGTTGTTCCTTGGTTAGTCCGTCTCGCATGTGCCGTGAATCGAAGAATGTATGCTGTGATTCTCTGAAGCTTAAAAAAGGAATTTTGATGATTAATTGAATTAATGAAGTGCTCCGAGTCGTCTGCGGTTATTGTTGTTGCAGTGCAACGCCGCCTCTCTGGATAGTTGTCAAGTGACTTTTTGTATATGGATTGGGCCATATTTCTTCGCCGCCATGAAGGAAAACTGGTCCATAAAACCACAAGTTGCATGTACACAACCTTTCTGGGCTTATGCCCCTAGATAGAATGTCGGCCGGGTTGTGATTTGAGCTGACATGACGCCATTGCTGCGGCCCGGAAAGTCGCTGGATTGCAGCCACTCGATTAGCCACAAAGGTGTGAAGTGAGGAAGAGGATGAACTTATCCATGCGAGGACGATTTCCGAGTCTGTACAGAAGTGTATAGACTCATCCTTTAAATTTAGATCTCTTTTGATTCGATTAGCTAATTGTGATGCCAGCTTCGTTGCGCATAGCTCAAGCCTCGGCAACGTTATTTGCTTGACTGGAGACACTCTTGACTTTGCGCACAATAATCTTACTGTTATGATATTGTTTCTGTCTACTGACCTTACATAAGCCGCTGCCCCGTAGGCCTTTTCTGAGGCATCTGCAAATATGCGTAGTTGCATTTGCTTCGATGTTTTGTGAGAGAATACGTGTCTCGGGAACTTGATGCTATTTAAGGTTTTTAGGCCTTCCCGATATTGAATCCAGGAAGAGTGTAGTTCTTGTGGCAGGGGAGCATCCCAGTCTAGTTTCATTGCCCACAATTTCTGCAGAAATATTTTTGCGGTTACGATGACTGGACCTATTATCCATAACGGGTCAAAGATATGGGCAATGTCGGATAAGGCTGTGCATTTGGTAACCTTTCCCCTCTCATTCCAAGCTGTTTTGATCACAAATTCATCCGCTTTAGGTAACCACGTTCACCCGATGGCCGTAATGTTGTCTTCGGACTTGTTTGAAAAGTCTAATTGGAGTTCTTGGTCGCTTTCTGGAATGCCTTCAAGCAGCTGAGGGTGATTTGCGCACCATTTCCTCAATTTAAAGCCTGCTGAAGCCAAGATTTGGTTAAGTTGAAGCTGCATTTCGAGAGTGGTGGCGAGGCTGTCTGAGCTCCTGAGCGCATAGTCAACATAAAAGTCGCGTGCAAGAACAGCGGCCCCCAGAGGGTGATTTTCCGTCTCCTTAAATGCCAATTTTTGAAGACATTTTGTTCCCAAATAAGGAGCGCAAGTTGTTCCGTTCGTGACAGTGCATAGTTGAAAGCACTTCACTTTTTGATTGCGATCCATCCTCCACCAAATTAATTGATATTTCTGGTCAGCTTCATCGACTCTCACCTGCTGATACATTTTCTCTATATCGGCCGTGAATACAAATCGGGGCATGCGAAACCTTAATAGAATGGAGAAGACGTCATCCTGGATGGTCGGCCCAGTTGACAGTATGTCGTTCAGAGAAATGTTGGACGCTGTTTTGGCCGAGGCGTCAAATACAACTCGCAGCTTAGTGCTACTGCTATTGACTTGACCTGAACAATATGTTTTTGCAGCTGCTGTCCACCCGAAGACGGTGTTTTGCAGGATTGGCAGATCGTCTCCCAGTTTTATCTGCCCAACTGACAAGAGAAAATAGTAGAGTTCGGCTCCAATCAATAAGTCTATTGAATCTGGATGATTGAAGTGATGATCGGCTAGTTGGATGTTGTTTGGAATGGCCCATGTTGCGGTGTCTATTGCTTGAGAGGGTTGTGACGATATTATTCGTGGTAGCACATGAGCTTCTAGTGTTGACGTGAAGCCATTTATCCTTGACTGTAGAAGGATGTTCACTCTGCGTTGACTTTGCTGCTTCCGCAAACCGATGCCTTCCATGCACAAGAGTTCAGGAGTCATTGTCAGTTGCAATTTCTTTACCATCCTTTCGGTAATCAAATTAATCTGTGATCCCGAGTCAAGGATGGCCCTGCATTCGGTGGTGATTCCCCTGCCATTTGATAGCTTTACTAAGGCAGTACTAAGAAGTGTATATCCCCTGATCTTTGGGTCTGTCTTCGTGGTTAGTGAAATGGCGGTGTCTGTTGATTGAGCGACGTTGACTTGAGCAGCAGTCTGGATAACTGCCGAAGCCTCCTGCCTTTTAAGTCGTGAGTCTTGGTTGTGTTTGCCTCGTACTCCTTGAACGGCTGAAATGTGTAGTAGCGTATTGTGACGACGAGAACACTTTGTGCATGACCCTGATAGACAGGCCTCCGAGGTGTGGCCAGGCCTTAAACAATTGAAGCAAATGCTGAATCTTTTGACTAGACTTATCCTCTGAGGTGGTGTCATCTCTAGAAATTTCTGACAGGCAAAAAGCTTATGAGTATTTTTGCATGCTGGGCAGACTGCTCCCGAGTCAACTGTTGATATGAGGGCCCTCTGAATGTGAGACTTCTTATCTTCTGTAGGCCTTCCCTTGATTCCTAGTGCATCGAAGGATTGAAATCGCATTTCCAGAAACTGCATAAATGTCTTAAGTTGCTGCAGTGTTCTAGGTTGGGCCAGCGACTATTCCCACAATGCATGTGTGGTCTTGTCTAATTTTTTGATTAATATGTATAGTAAAAGCGGATCCCATTGTTCCGTATGTACTCCTAAGTTCTCTAACGCAAGAAGACACTCTTGAGTTGTATCGGAAAGAGATTTGATGGCTGCTGCGTTCTCTATGGAGGTGGCTGATTGGGATAATAGTTTGCTGAGCAAAGCATTGACTAATAATCTCGTGTTTTCGAATCGATCGTTGATTATTTTCCATGCCGCTGTGTAATTTGCTTCGGGCGTTGTGAGATGCCTGATGAGTTTTTCGGCTTCTCCAGAAAGACTGGTCTTCAAGTACCACATCTTTTGACAATTATTGATGTGTTGGATATGCACCAATTCTGTGAAGAGATCTCTGCATTGTCTCCACCTCAGATAGTCTCCATCAAATGTAGGAAGGGTTATCTTTGGTAGTCTGACCATGTTGTTGTGAGCAGTGATAGGTGCAGGCATGCTTGGCCTTCTGGCGTCGATTGACCCATCAATTCATGCAATCGAATGAGTTCCTGTTGAACCTCTTCTTCTAACTTGAAGTATGTCTCAATATGGTATCCCATGCTGCTGGGATCGCTTATTTGCTCCCATATTTGGTAGTGAATGCTCTGGATCTCACTCCAATAATTTTGGATAGCATGTATCTTCACTTGATAAAAATGTATTGATTGAGTTTGCATCGTGTTTGGAGACTCGAGAGAAGCCTTCGCAAATCATTCATAATAGAATGTTGTCTTCGAATAAGTGAATTTGCCTTAGTTGCATCTTGTGCTAGGCTTGCGGATGACATGCTTAACGGTATGGTGCCCTTTGTCTTAGGATAGGCCCCATATTCGGTAATCTTCTCAGGTGTTGCGGTAACTGGAAAATTGTCTCCTTCACACGCCTTGTCCGTGGACTTCTCTTTCGCTGTGTTGATTCCACCTTGCGCAGTGTCTTGGTTTTGCTGTGGATCATTCGCTGCATTTTCAAAAATTGCTGTCTCACCTGTCTCTTGCATGCTCACTATCTTTTGTCTTAATTTTTCGTAACCCTGGCAAATAATAATTCTGCTTGAAGTAGGGGTGATCAAGCTTGTTCTCGTGGCTTATACGGATAATGTTGTCCGTCTATTCGAAGTCCTTCCATAATTCATATAGCATAAGAAGCCTTTTCTGCAAGTACTCCGCTGTCTTGCGGATGACTGGGTCCTTGCGGAAGTTCTCTATTAATCGTTCAATTTCGCCACCTGTCTTTGTTTGACCTAACGTTAGTTCTTCCAGGTCCATATTGATCAAGGGAAAACTGAATGAATCTTCTTGTCAATGTTGCTGAATGCTGCTACTTGGCGTGAATAGATCACGTCGGGGTCACCAAATGTTGAGCCAAGACCCTTTTGCCTTGACTTGTGTGCGTCGATCTTCAGAGAGGACCAACGGTGCTTGAACCATGGTCTTGTTGGTAGAGTAATTAGTGCTTGTACTAATACTCGCTGTGCTGAGATAACGACGATTACCAAAATGCTTATTTCGGTATGAATCAAATCAACGGTGCTTGTACCGTGATTTTGTTGTCGGAGCAAACAGTGCTTTTACTGATACTCCAGTTGTTTTGGATGGTTATACTCTTGGCAGCCTCACCAAGAGAAAAGAAAAATATGCTTGTTTGTTTCCAAAATTACTTAACACAACTAGCTTTATTCCAACAATTCACCCTTTTTATATAACAAAAAAACTCTTACCTGCGATGTTATTCTAGCTTAGCTAAATCCATTGAAAAAGCTTAGCATGCAATATTTTCCTCCCTGGGAAATAAATTTTTCACGAATTTATCAAATGATAAGTTAAGAAATTTTACCTTGAGGGTGTTGAATGGCCAGACGTAATGTGAGCTGCTCAAGCACTGCAACTGGTCAGAAGTGTTTGTGTTGCATTTATGCTGCTTGTTTGCAATAAAAGAATTACGAAAAAGTGAAAATCGTGAGAAAGTGAAATTGTTTAGAATATTTATTTTGCTTGTGAAATATCTGGATCATAAAAGAATGCCCAAATGTTAACAATCACACATATCAAAACCGCAGTAAGCACAACATATGGTTAAATATAAAAACCTTTCTACCAGTATCAAGTATGGCAAACTGTAAAGGGATGCCTTCTGACAATCCTACATATACTCACTTCACCTGGGCATAAGCAGATATTGCAGCCGGCACCTCTGGCTACAAAATTCATCGTTGGGATTGACGTGGGTGGCGACACATCACTTTGCCGCTAGTTGACAGTCGGATTGGGGTTGTTCTTGCCACCCACATCCCCTCCGATGTTAGATAGATGTGTCTGGGGAATGAAGTTTTGACAACGGACAGACGGAAGATCAATAAAAGAAATTATTATTATGATTATGTATGTGTATGTAACTCTCTCTGGACTTCTACGACTGCTACCTGAAAAGCAAAAAAGCAAAATAAATACCGAGTGGATTCAGCTCTCAACGCCGGACATGTTCATTGCCACCCGGAGAGCTTGACGACGCAGTTAAGAGCAGGGAAGTAGAGCGGGCCGCAGGTGTTGATGCAGTCCAAGCTTGACGTGGTATGGTACCCAGCGCCCACATCCACCCTGGCTAAGACGTCAAGGCAAACCAAAAAGATAATTTCTTAGCCCCATATTGAAGCCGATGTACGTGTGCGTATGTGTGGTGAAGCTACCCCGCTGCCATCACGCCCCTCTCGTATATAACTCAGGCTGCCATTAGACCTAACTCACAGGCCCTCACAAACAAAACACAAAAAAAAACCAATGGAGTAGCGAGAAGAAGCATAGAAACCTTGTACTAAACACGGCTGATGACCAGATTTAGGAATGCCTCGCCCAAATTACCATTCCTTTGGCATTACACCTTGGTTTACACTGGAAAGAAAAGAAACAAGTAAAAAAACTAAAGCAAGAACTCAAATATAACTCTGGATTAATTCACAAATATATAAAAATAGGCAAAAGTAATGTAACTTCGAACGTATAATCATCTCCATTCTTAAAATACCATAGCGAGTTGGCCTTACTAACCTAGCGCAAGGGATGCGCAATAACATTATACTACTTTAACTAGGTGAAAGCACACACAAAAATTTTACTATTACCAATAAAAAAAAAAAAAAAATGTAATAATTAAGCTTGGTCTGGTCTGGAGTTTTCTAATTTCTGCCACGTCCTGAATCATTAAGTTAATAAATCCACTGTTGTCCTTTTCTTTCAGGAAAACAACCACTAAAGAAAATTTTGCAATTTTGCACTAGATCACAGGTAAGTCTGCATTACTTAATTAATAAATTCATTGTTCTCTTTCCACTTTCAGGAAAATTAAAAAAACTATTATGCAAGATTACACTAAACCGTAGTTACGTTCTGGATTATTAAATTAAGAAATTCACTGTTTTCTTTCCTCCTTCGGGACTACTAAAAATAACAATTAGACAAGATTACCCAAACCGTAGGTAAGTTCTGCATTATCAAATAAAAAAAAAAAAAAGAATACTATTAGACAAAATTGCACTAAATCGTAGGTACCCAATTTATTTCCTTTAGCTAATCATCCTTCATTTCCAGAGGAAACGGAATAGCAAATCTAACCCAGGTAAACTTCCTCACAAACTAATTATGATCACTAATATCCCTACCTTTCAGGATGGAACGCCACGCTCTTAGCGGTAACAAAACAAAATGCTAATGCTCCTGCAGCACAGGTAAAATTGTATCACAACCTAATTCGTATCGCCAGAACAAATTATAAGCACTACTCTGGTTATTTTTCAGCAAAGAAAATAAAATTTGCACTTTGGGATATGACAATCGCAATATTCCTTCCGCACAGGTAAATATTCAGACAAAATAGTTATGAAATAATTATTAATCTCGTTTATTCCTTTCAGATAATCCAATACGCCGAGATTCCTGCTGCCCAGGTAAAGCTTTCACACAAATTTATTTAAAAAAAATAATTATGAATCTCGTTCTACTCCTTTCAGATAATCGAACGCAAAATTCCTACCGCACAGGTACGTATTAACACAAATTAGGTATGATATAATTATTTATCTCGTTTTATTCTTTTCACCTAATCCCATACGCCAAAACTTACTGCTGCACAGGTAAAACTTTCACACAAATTTGTTATAAAAAAATAATTATTCATCTCGTTCTATTCCTTTCAGATAATTCGATACGCCGAAATTTCCCTGCAACACAGGTAAATATTCACACTAAATTAGTTATGAAATAATTATTAATCTCGTTCTATTCCTTTCAGATAATCCAAACGAAAAAAATTCCTGCAGCACAGGTAAATATTCAGACAAATTTGTTAGACCCCAATTACTGATCTCGTTCTTCTTGTGTATTTTCTCTTTCCAGATAATCCAAACGAAAAATTCCTGCTGCACAGGTAAAAGTTAACACAAATTAGTTATCAAGTAATTATTAATTTCGTTCTATTCTTTCCGGTGTCCGTCCCTTCGACTCATCGCTAGTCTTCACTATCGAATCTCTGCTGCTGAACAAAATTTCACGGAATTTTCGCGGGCGCGCTGTGATTCGTTGGGCGGTGTGATCAGGCGCTGTTTACTGCTAGGCGAATTACAGTTCGTGCCTGGAATGTTGGCTGACAAAAGGTAAGGTTTATCGGAAAGATTCTAAATTGCGCGCATTCTGGGTAAATTAGAATTTTTCGTATGAAAAATATTATTTTTTTTCTCTTCTTTCAGGATTTTATGCGGAGAATATAATTTGTGCGGTTTATCGAAAATATTCTGAATTGCGCGCGTTCTGCGCAAATTACAATTTTTTCGTATGTAAATATTATTTTCTCTTCTTTTCAGGATTTATAAGGGGGGAATATAATTTAATGCGCGTCTATCGGGAAGCTTCTAATTTGCGCGCGGAACCAAAAGTAATATCTGGATAGTGGTCAGTCTTGTGAGGTGGTCTTATTGGCGAGGAGAATATATCAGACTATAATTTCACAAAAAGCGTTAAATAGCCATGTATTCAAAAGTTATTACAAGCGATTCTAAAAAATCTCTATACCCTTCTCGTTGTCTGCTTGTTAAGCACCCAGGAACCATGGTCAACAGAACAAGATTATGAGAGTAGGCAAACCGGTTTCTTTTTTAAATACAGTGTTTTGCTAACGTGCTGTCGAATTAAAAAGAGTTAAACAAATGATAACACGCAGATCGAAATTTATCTCTATATTATATTATACGAAATTCTAAATAAGCAATCTGCTTTTAAATAGCTTAGATTGATAACAAATCTTTATTCTATTATACGGTCTAGCGATGGGTAACCCGCTCTCAGGCATCTTAGACATGTGACTACATAGAAAGAACAAGAACTCAGATCATTATAACAGACTGGTACTGCAAACCTTGTAGCTCTAAAAGAATTTTAAATTATTACCCAAATAACCCGCATAAGACTAAAATAAATACAGCCCAAACCCTCGCAAACAAAATCTTTAAAATCAGTCACAACAAATTTTCACAAAGAAACACCACAATCGTTACAGACATATTAATAAAAAATAACTATCCATTACATGTAATCCAGAAAATAACAAAAAGAGCGAAAAGAAACAACTTTTCAACAATTTAACACACACCCCCGAACAACACAATAAGACTGGATAATACTAATCCTATTTACACATCAATCCCGTTCATATATCCTTTATTCCTAAAAATCGCGAAAATCATTAAAAACGAGAATAATCACATAAAAATAGCATTCAAGCCAATAACTAAACTAAACACCAATTAAACAAAAACCAAGGATCCGATACCCACAAAAGAAAAAAACAGCGTTATATACAAGGTCAAAATGTGAAAACCGCAAACACGGCATATATTGGACAAACATCAAACAAGGTTACAACCAGACTATTACAACATAAAACATATGTTAATAAACAAGTACCACGCTCCGCACTAGCATCCCACGCAATAGACACAGGCAAAACCCTCGAGAATACTTCACAAGCCATGAAACAGTCTCCCTCCCCTACCACATACGAGGCCCAACGGAGTCCTTACATTCTAAAATATTTGCAGTGTTCTTATGTACACCTGACAAAAGTTTGATTTGAATAGCTCCTCCGCTCTAAACTGCTATTCATACAGAAAAATGGTGATCTGTTAATCTTAAGACTTGTCTTCTTATCTTCCCAACCCGTAATAAAATTTTCATACCTTTGCTAACAAAATTATTTAAAAAAATTTGTCTTAACCAAATGACTACGATTCCTCAAACAAAAATGCTCAGCTGAGTAATCATTGTAATGTCGCTGTGCCGTCAGGCGTCATGGGATGCCGTGGGCTGATATATCGAATGTAGCTGCCTGCCTACAGATTTGGACTCCGGCTGCACATACACACATGCAATTATCACTCAGCTGAGAGGTATTGAGCGTAAAATGGTAAGGCTACTTTGTAATCAAAGCTATTATATTATTTTGTTAAGTAAGGTATGTACAAAGTGTAGCCTTTGGGAAGGTAAAAAACCAAGCTTTAAATTACTAGAAGACTATTTTCCTGTATGGATAGTAGTTTAGGCTCTATGGCATATATAAAGTCAATGTTTGGCACTTTTCCATAAGCATCAATATAGAACATTTTAGAGAACGCGGACTCCGACCTTATACATATAGATTTCTGTTTCATGGCTTGGGAAGTATTCTCGCGGGTTTTGACACAGGGCATGTATTTTCCTTCGATAATACAAAACTAATCGACATAGCAAATAATATAAACAAGTAAAAAATTTGTTTTCTTCTATTGTTCTCAATTTTTTCATTTTTTCATTTCTTTTTTTGTTCTAATTTTTCATTTGTTTTTCAAGTTACTCAATTTCGCTACTTGGGACCTGTTGATGAGTCAAACCAGGACTTGAAACTTGTCACCCAAAGTATAACGAGTTGTGCAATGAAATAACAAATTAAAAACATGTTTTAGCTTTTGCTATATACCGCAGAATCCAAAAAAAGTTCCTTCTTCAGCAACTATAAGTTTAACCCGGTAAAAATCCTATAGAGTAATCTCTATCTTAATTTCTTCCTCCCTGGTGTAAATATGAGTGTTTTTTGCCTCATATAATTCACACCCAGAATTTATTCTGAGTTTATATGAGAGGAGATCAATTTGATCTGTTTAAAGCGTCTGCAGCAGGCAGAAAACCAAGCTACACCGATGAGTGGAAGGTTTTCTGCTAACACGAAGCGCTTCTTCTTCCTTTTAATTTTTCTTCTTTTTCAGCCCACTGCGGGCGAATACAGGTTCGATTCGTATCGAATGAATCCGCTCTTTTTAATTTTTTATAAAAATTTTAATAAAAAATTTGTTTTTAATTTTTCATTTGTTTTTCAAGTCACTCAATTTCGCTATTTGGGACCTGCTGATGAGTCAAACCAAGTCTTGAAACTTGTCACCCAAAGGATAACGAGTTGTGTAATGAAATAACAAATTAAAAACATTTTTTAGCTTTTTCTATATACCGGAGAATCCAAAAAAAGTTCCTTCTTCAGCAAATATAAGTTTAACCCGGTAAAAAATCCTATAGAGTAATATCTATCTTAATTTCTTCCTCCTTGGTATAAATAGGAGTGTTTTTTGCCTCATATAATTCACACCCAGAATTTATTCTGAGTTTATATGAGAGGAGATCAATTTGATCTGTTTCAAGCGTCTGCAGCAGGCAGAAAACCAGGCTGCACCGATGACTGGAAGGTTTTCTGCTAACACGAAACGCTTCTTCTTCTTTTAATTTTTCTTCTTTTTCAGCCCACTGCGGGCGAATACAGGCTCGATTCATATCGAATGAATCTGCTTTTTTATTTTAATTTTTTTAAATTTTTTTAATAAAAAATTTGTTTTCTTCTATTGTTCTCATTTTTTTCATTTTTTCATTTCTTTTCTTTGTTCTAATTTTTCATTTGATTTTCAAGTCACTTAATTTCGCTATTTGGGACCTGTTGATGAGTCACACCAAGACTTGAAACTTGCCACCCAAAGTATAACGAGTTGTGTAATGAAATAACAAATTAAAAACATTTTTTAGCTTTTGCTATATACCGGAGAATCCAAAAAAAGTTCCTTCTTCAGCAAATATAAGTTTAACCCGGTAAAAAATCCTATAGAGTAATATCTATCTTAATTTCTTCCTCCTTGGTATAAATAGGAGTGTTTTTTGCCTCATATAATTCACACCCAGAATTTATTCTGAGTTTATATGAGAGGAGATCAATTTGATCTGTTTCAAGCGTCTGCAGCAGGCAGAAAACCAAGCTGCACCGATGAGTGGAAGGTTTTCTGCTAACACGAAACGCTTTTCCTTTCTTTTAATTTTCTTCTTTTTCAGCCCACTGCGGGCAAATACAGGTTCGATTCGTATCGAATGAATCTGCTTTATTTTAATTTTTTAAAAAAATTTTAATAAAAAATTTGATTTCTTCTATTGTTCTCAATTTTTTCATTTTTTCATTTCTTTTTTTGTTCTAATTTTTCATTTGTTTTTCAAGTCACTCAATTGCGCTATGTAGGACCTGTTGATGAGTCAAACGAAGACTTGAAACTTGTCACCCAAAGTATAACGAGTTGTGTAATGAAATAACAAATTAAAAACATTTTTTAGCTTTTGCTATATACCGGAGAATCCAAAAAAAGTTCCTTCTTCAGCAAATATAAGTTTAACCCGTTAAAAAATCCCATAGAGGAATCTCTATCTTAATTTCTTCCTCCTTGGTATAAATAGGAGTGTTTTTGCCTCATATAATTTACACCCAGAATTTATTCTGAGTTTATATGAGAGGAGATCAATTTGATCTGTTTCAAGCGTCTGCAGCAGGCAGAAACCAAGCTGAACCGATGAGTGGAAGGTTTTCTGCTAACACGAAGCGCTTCTTCTGCCTTTTAATTTTTCTTCTTTTTCAGCCCACTGCGGGCGAATACAGGTTCGATTCGTATCGAATGAATCCGCTCTTTTTAATTTTTTTTAATAAAAAAATTGATTTCTTCTATTGTTCTCAATTTTTTCATTTTTTCATTACTTTTCTTTGTACTAATTTTTCATTTGTTTTTCAAGTCACTCAATTGCGCTATTTGGGACCTGTTGATGAGTCAAACCAAGACTTGAAACTTGTGACCCAAAGTATAACGAGTTGTGTAATGAAATAACAAATTAAAAGCATTCTTTAGCTTTTGCTATATACCGGAGAATCCAAAAAAAGTTCCTTTTTCAGCAAATATAAGTTTAACCCGGTAAAAATCCTATAGAGTAATCTCTATCTTATTTTCTTCCTCCTTGGTGTAAATAGGGGTGTTTTTTGCCTCATATAATTCACACCCAGAATTTATTCTGAGTTTATATGAGAGGAGATCAATTTGATTTCTTTTAATCGTCTGCAGCAGGCAGAAAACCAAGCTGCACCGATGAGTGGAAGGTTTTCTGCTAACACGAAACGCTTCTTCTTCCTTTTAATTTACTTCGTTTTCAGCCCACTGGGCGAATACAGGTTCGATTGGTATCGAATGAATCTGCTTTTTTTTTAATTTTTTAAAAAAATTTTAATAAAAAATTTGTTTTCTTCTATTGTTCTCAATTTTTTAATTTTTTCATTTCTTTTCTTTGTTCTAATTTTTCATTTGTCTTTCAAGTCACTCAATTTCGCTATTTGGGACCTGTTGATGAGTCACACCAAGACTTTAAACTTGTCACCCAAAGAATAACGAGTTGTGTAATGAAATAACAAATTAAAAACATTTTTTAGCTTTTGCTATATACCGGAGAATCCAAAAAAAGTTCCTTCTTCAGCAAATATAAGTTTAACCCGTTAAAAAATCCCATAGAGGAATCTCTATCTTAATTTCTTCCTCCTTGGTATAAATAGGAGTGTTTTTGCCTCATATAATTTACACCCAGAATTTATTCTGAGTTTATATGAGAGGAGATCAATTTGATCTGTTTCAAGCGTCTGCAGCAGGCAGAAACCAAGCTGAACCGATGAGTGGAAGGTTTTCTGCTAACACGAAGCGCTTCTTCTGCCTTTGCCTTTTAATTTTTCATCTTTTTCAGCCCACTGCGGGCGAATACAGGTTCGATTCGTATCGAATGAATCCGCTCTTTTTAATTTTTTTTAATAAAAAAATTGATTTCTTCTATTGTTCTCAATTTTTTCATTTTTTCATTACTTTTCTTTGTACTAATTTTTCATTTGTTTTTCAAGTCACTCAATTGCGCTATTTGGGACCTGTTGATGAGTCACACCAAGACTTTAAACTTGTCACCCAAAGAATAACGAGTTGTGTAATGAAATAACAAATTAAAAACATTTTTTAGCTTTTGCTATATACCGGAGAATCCAAAAAAAGTTCCTTCTTCAGCAAATATAAGTTTAACCCGGTAAAAAATCCTACAGAGTAATCTCTATTTTAATTTCTTCCTCCTTGGTATAAATAGGAGTGTTTTTTTCCTCATATAATTCACACCCAGAATTTATTCTGAGTTTATATGAGAGGAGATCAATTTGATCTGTTTCAAGCGTCTGCAGCAGGCAGAAAACCAAGCTGCACCGATGAGTGGAAGGTTTTCTGGTAACACGAAACGCTTCTTCTTCCTTTTAATTTTTCTATCTTTTTCAGCCCACTGCGGGCGAATACAGGTTCGATTCGTATCGAATGAGTCTGCTTTTTTTTAATTTTTTAAAAAAAATTTAATAAAAAATTTGTTTTCTTCTATTGTTCTCAATTTTTTCATTTTTTCGTTTCTTTTCTTTGTTCTAATTTTTCATTTGTTTTTCAAGTCACTCAATTTCGCTATTTGGGACATGTTCATGAGCCAAACCAAGACTTGAAACTTGTCACCCAAAGTATAACGATTTGTGTAATGAAATAACAAATTAAAAACATTTTTTAGGTTTTGCTATATACCGGAGAATCCAAAAAAAGTTCCTTCTTCAGCAAATATAAGTTTAACCCGGTAAAAAATCCTACAGAGTAATCTCTATCTTAATTTCTTCCTCCTTGGTATAAATAGGAGTGTTTTTTGCCTCATATAATTCACACCCAGAATTTGTTCTGAGTCTATATGACCCGAGATCAATTTGATCTGTTTCAAGCGTCTGCAGCAGGCAGAAAACCAAGCTACACCGATGAGTGGAAGGTTTTCTGCTAATACGAAACGCTTTTGCTTCCTTTTAATTTTTTTCTTTTTCAGCCCACTGCGGGCGAATACAGGTTCGATTTGTATCGAATGAATCTGCTTTTTTTTTTTTTTTTTTTTTTTAATAAAAAAATTGTTTTCTTCTATTGTTCTCAATTTTTTCATTTTTTCATTTCTTTTCTTTGTTCTAATTTTTTATTTGTTTTTCAAGTCACACAATTGCGCTATTTGGGACCTATTGATGAGTCAAACCAAGACTTGAAACTTGTCACCCAAAGGATAACGAGTTGTGTAATGAAATAACAAATTAAAAACATTTTTTAGCTTTTGCTATATACCGGAGAATCCAAAAAAAAGTTCCTTCTTCAGCAAATATAAGTTTAACCCGGTAAAAAATCCTACAGAGTAATCTGTATTTTAATTTCTTCCTCCTTGGTATAAATAGGAGTGTTTTTTGCCTCATATAATTCACACCCAGAATTTATTCTGAGTTTATATGAGAGGAGATCAATTTGATCTGTTTCAAGCGTCTGCAGCAGGCAGAAAACCAAGCTGCACCGATGAGTGGAAGGTTTTCTGCTAACACGAATCGCTTCTTCTTCCTTTTAATTTTTTTTCTTTTTCAGCCCACTGCGGGCGAATACAGGTTCGATTCGTATCGAATGAATCTGCTTTTTTTTAATTTTTTAAAAAAAAATTTATAAAAAATTTGTTTTCTTCTATTGTTCTCAATTTTTTCATTTTCTCATTTCTTTTCTTTGTTATAATTTTTCATTTGTTTTTCAACTCACTCAATTGCGCTATTTGGGACCTGTTGATGAGTCACACCAAGACATGAAACATGTCACCCAAATTATAACGAGTTGTGTAATGAAATAACAAATTAAAAACATTTTTTAGGTTTTGCTATATACCGGAGAATCCAAAAAAAGTTCCTTCTTCAGCAAATATAAGTTTAACCCGGTAAAAAATCCTACAGAGTAATCTCTATCTTAATTTCTTCCTCCTTGGTATAAATAGGAGTGTTTTTTGCCTCATATAATTCACACCCAGAATTTATTCAGAGTTTATATGAGAGGAGATCAATTTGATCTGTTTCAAGCGTCTGCAGCAGGCAGAAAACCAAGCTGCACCGATGAGTGGAAGGTTTTCTGGTAACACGAAACGCTTCTTCTTTCTTTTAATTTTTTTTCTTTTTCAGCCCACTGCGGGCGAATACAGGTTCGATTTGTATCGAATGAATCTGCTTTTTTTTAATTTTTTAAAAAAAATTTTATAAAAAATTTGTTTTCTTCTATTGTTCTCAATTTTTACATTTTTTCGTTTCTTTTCTTTGTTCTAATTTTTCATTTGTTTTTCAAGTCACTCAATTTCGCTATTTGGGACCTGTTGATGAGTCAAACCAAGACTTGAAACTTGTGACCCAAAGTATAACGAGTTGTGAAATTAAATAACAAATTAAAAACATTTTTTGGGTTTTGCTATATACCGGAGATTCCAAAAAAAGTTCCTTCTTCAGCAAATATAAGTTTAACCCGGTAAAAAATGCTACAGAGTAATCTCTATGTTAATTTCTTCCTCCTTGGTATAAATAGGAGTGTTTTTTGCCTCATATAATTCACACCCAGAATTTGTTCTGAGTCTATATGACCGGAGATCAATTTGATCTGTTTCAAGCGTCTGCAGCAGGCAGAAAACCAAGCTGCACCGACGAGTGGAAGGTTTTCTGCTAACACGAAACGCTTTTTCTTCCTTTTAATTTTTTTCTTTTTCAGCCCACTGCGGGCGAATACAGGTTCGATTCGTATCGAATGAAGCTGCTTATTTTTTTTTTTTAATAAAAAATTTGTTTTCTTCTATTGTTCTCAATTTTTTCATTTTTTCGTTTCTTTTCTTTGTTCTAATTTTTCATTTGTTTTTCAAGTCACTCAATTTCGCTATTTTGGACATGTTCATGAGTCAAACCAAGACTTGAAACTTGTCACCCAAAGTATAACGAGTTGTGTAATGAAATAACAAATTAAAAACATTTTTTAGGTTTTGCTATATACCGGAGAATCCAAAAAAAGTTCCTTCTTCAGCAAATATAAGTTTAACCCGGTAAAAAATCCTACAGAGTAATCTCTATCTTAATTTCTTCCTCCTTGGTATAAATAGGAGTGTTTTTTGCCTCATATAATTCACACCCAGAATTTGTTCTGAGTCTATATGACCGGAGATCAATTTGATCTGTTTCAAGCGTCTGCAGCAGGCAGAAAACCAAGCTGCACCGACGAGTGGAAGGTTTTCTGCTAACACGAAACGCTTTTTCTTCCTTTTAATTTTTTTCTTTTTCAGCCCACTGCGGGCGAATACAGGTTCGATTCGTATCGAATGAATCTGCTTTTTTTTTTTTTTTTTTTTTTTTTAATAAAAAAATTGTTTTCTTCTATTGTTCTCAATTTTTTCATTTTTTCATTTCTTTTCTTTGTTCTAATTTTTTATTTGTTTTTCAAGTCACTCAATTGCGCTATTTGGGACCTATTGATGAGTCAAACCAAGACTTGAAACTTGTCACCCAAAGGATAACGAGTTGTGTAATGAAATAACAAATTAAAAACATTTTTTAGCTTTTGCTATATACCGGAGAATCCAAAAAAAAGTTCCTTCTTCAGCAAATATAAGTTTAACCCGGTAAAAAATCCTACAGAGTAATCTCTATTTTAATTTCTTCCTCCTTGGTATAAATAGGAGTGTTTTTTGCCTCATATAATTCACACCCAGAATTTATTCTGAGTTTATATGAGAGGAGATCAATTTGATCTGTTTCAAGCGTCTGCAGCAGGCAGAAAACCAAGCTGCGGCTCCCAGTTCTCATCCACTTTTTGTTGGGCTACTCGATGGCCGAATCTGATGCGTCTACCCAGAGAGATAGGTCAGCAGACAGAATTGGGAGGGCCAGGTGAGCGGTTTATGCCAATTGATTTTTTACTGACACGAAGGATTTCTTTGCCTCGTTGTACCAAATTACTTGCCTTGCTCCGTCTTTCTTGCAATCAGTGAGTTACTGATTAAGCAAAATTTGAGCCCCTGCAGCGTGTGGCAAAAATCGACGATGAAAGTTTACCATTCCTAAAAACCTTCGTAGCTGCTTAACTGTTTCCGGAAACTTACAACTCGTGATTGCCTCGACTCGTTCGGGAGAGGGCTTGACGCCTCGAGAAGTGATGAGGTGTCCTAGAAATTTTACTTCTTCTTGCATAAACATACATTTTTCAATGTTGATTATTAGGCCGAGTGTATTTATACGTATATCATCCAATTACATCCATCAATCTGTACAACCTGAAATAGGGTGGCCTTAAGTTTGGAGCAGGCTTGTCCCTGTGCCAAGTACCCTCTTGAAAGCTACAGTGAGCAACGAACATCGGAATTGTAGACGACAAACCCCGCGGGGCTCAGTAAATTAGTTTTGAGTATAATATGGCTTTGAAGGATTCCAGGTTCGAACATACTGCAAACCATCCGCCAGTGCATGTGTCATGATTTTTATAAGGTAACCGTCGGATTTAATAGTATGATAAATTGAGTGAGTAAAACATATTTTATTTCCTTTTCACAAATTATGTTTTTTTGTTATTTTATTTGTGTTCATATTGATTTTGTTTTTGTTTTTTTAAGTATGCCTCTGATTGATTTTCAGGTAACATAAATTTTGGTGAGATAATACGAACTAGATATAAGAATCGGAAGGTTAGGTGCTCGAGCAAAGTTACGTAGGTAACAAATACAATTGTTTGGCTTTAGCTTTATGGCATTGTGAATTAGCTAGGAAGCCCACAAATAATTGCAAATTGTACCATTTTGTGTAAAACACGAGACTGGCGGCGGATGGTAGTAGCATCACCTAATAAAAGGTGAAATTGGTTCTAAAATTGTCCTAAAAATTATTTCTGTCCTTTCCAATCCCTCCTTTTTTTTTGTTCCGCTCACGGATATCACCCTATTTTCATACATTGAGTGATACATATACACGCTTATTTGGTTTTGCTGGTCTTACTTTTTTTGGCCTTTCAGGGTCTTTGGTATTCTCTAGGTAAGGAAATTGGAAGACCGAGGTTGGGGTTAAATGGTAGGCGGTCCATCTCACTGCTCTTCGACGGCCAGGATGTTTGAGTAGGAGTCTGATGGATGGTGGCAGGTCATGGCGGCGAGTCTTCTGATCACGCACAGGCTTTAAGGGATTAAATAGGGCTAAGAATTTCCTGACGGACTGCGACGTCTTAGCCAGGGTGGATGGGGGCGATAGGCCCAGATCATGTCCAGTGCGGACTCCGTCATCATCTGAAAACTCCGTTCTCTCCCTCTCGCTCTCTGCGTTGTCCTTCCCGGGTGCTATATCAAGTGTCCGGCATCGTATGGACTTCCTCTCTGTACTCTCTTTTGCGTTTCAGTGATCGACAACGACAGGAATTCTCAATTTTACTTTTTTCAAGCTCCAGATTTTTCATTTCAGCTTTTCATATTTCAGGTAGCACCGTTTTTTTTTGTACGTCTGTCAGTCCGAGGTCTAGATGAAGATGAACAATTTCTCTTTTATATTACTGCACGCACAGCTTCCAAGCACCGAAGGGATGTGGGTGGCAAGAAGCACCCCAAGCCGGCAGACCGCTAGCGGCAACATGCTGCGCGGCTACCCACATATATCCCCGAGGTGATTTTGCAGCAAGAGGTGTCTGTTGTCGCACGTATCGATATTCATTGCAAGATGATTGTAGGTAGGTCTGACAGCTTGATGGGAATAGAAGTCGCATTCTTCCTTAATCAAAAATTCCTTAATTTTTTTAATTTGATCTCCATTGTATGGAAAAATGTTTACTCCTACAGATATTAACTTTATATGAAATTCGGAGTACCGTACTATCTCACGTGCGTATTCAGCTGATTTTTTAACACAAGTATTGATAGAATTTTGGGTTTAGGGTCACTTTGTGCTGCAGCCATTGCCTTACTTGTTGAGGCTTCATGCATGTCATCGGCTTCATTTTTTAGAATTGCAAAACGATTTGCATTCTGTTTTCGGGCTTCCTTCATTGCCACTAATTTTTGAAACTCTGAGCCGCGACGTTTTATTCTATTTTTCACACTCGCGATTGTATCGTCTTCTACGGAACCGGAGGAATGTGATATAGTACGTTTATTTGATATATACATGGTGTCCCGTAAATCGACGTCAAGCCAGAATCGGGTGATAGACCAAATCATTTCGATTTTAACTCTGAATTTTATTTGACTAGTACACTTAATTTATATAAATAAAAAGATTACTCTTTTGGACTTTTTACCGGGTTAAACTTAATTTTGTTCAAGAAAGAATTTTTTGGAATTCTCCGGTATATAGCAAATAACAAATTAGAACATTTTTTAGCTTTTGCTATATACCGGAGAATCCCAAAAAATTCTTTTCTTGAACAAAATTAATTTATATACAAAAAATGATGACATTTAGAAAAGAAATAAAGAATGCATTACAAAAAATATTGGAACATGAAAAACAAAATATTAAGAAATTCTCGTAATAAAGAAATGTATATGCGCATAATGTTGCATCACACTAAATTCATCGCCCATGCTATATGTAGGTTAACAAAGAATGCACGCGGAAATGAAAACAAAAAATGCAATTGATTATTGTGATTGCGAGTAAAGTTTGAATTGCTGACCTTGTTATTGGGTCTTAGGTAGATGAATTTAGCGTGAATTTTGTACCTACAGAACTTAAATGAAAAAGTTATTGTTCAGCACTGAACATGCTGGGGCCCACCAGAACGTATGACTTTGTTGAAGTGCTGCTGAAGTGACTCATGCTGAACAGCAGGTTCCTCATACATGGAATTTGGTTTGTCCCTTTTGTAACAGCACTGTAGAAGTGACTTGACCTTTGTCCAGTATCTCCAAACTAGTAGTAATAGGATGAATAGTAATACTGTCATTGTCGCCACAACGGTGTGTAGAACAAGAGCCTACTTGAGTATTATTGGATTTGGATTTTGTTCTACAGTGAATTCCATGAACTGCTTATTAGAAGGTATCAATACTCCAGGTTGCATCAGAGCAGGAGGCTTGTTGAAGTTTAATTTTATTGAATCTGGTACCACTTCCTTCATATGGCTGGAGGCAACTTCTATGTTCTGGTCCAAGTTTGTCTTTAAGATTATTTCTTTTGTTTTCAGATAGCACTCATCTCGAAGGTGAATAACTCCAGTATTGTTTAACAATAGTTCTCTTCTCGAGCCGTTACATATAATTGCAGCAACCTTGGTTTCATTGGTTGTGTACATCCAGGTATTTCTTGTCATTAAGGCCTTGCAGACTATTCCTGTTAAGCTTAACTGGTTCATTTGACATGTTGTTCTTGGATGACGATTATAACTCTCGTCGATTATACATGATGGACTGTCAGCAATGTTATCGAAGATGGCTGGCATGCAGAGATAAGTCTCATATTGACTGATTGCGCAGGCCTTCAGCTGTGTTTCTTCTAGAAAAAAGTAAGTTTGGTAGTCAAAACTTACGGCCAGTTTTGTGAGTTTTACGTCAGCTATAGCAAATATATTGTTTGTAGTCATAAAAGGAGTGGGTGTTACATGAATTAAGTCGTACCTGTTTGTTTCGACAATATTCAGATACCCGAACAACATTATGCTATCATTTACTTGTTTCACATCAAGTTGCACTTGTGGTGTTGATAGCATTTGAAGATTGGTTCCAATATTATGCGACACATTTTGAATTAAAAGACCAATGTCAGGTGGGCTGACAAAATCAAATAAATGTCCGTGGTTATGGAGTGCGTTTAACCAGGTTTGATATTTTTCTTGTAAGTCGCTGTAGTAATCTTCAGTACTGATAAATGCAGCGAGTACTTCAATGGCGATTTTGTTATGATCTGCGGTGGAATACCAGGTAGCCATTTCTTTAACAGAAGAAATTACTTGAGTTAATCGGGCGTCAAAGTTTCTTAGTTTCTCAGATATGAGAAATGCTGATTGATTAACTTTCGTGGATAACGGAAGCATCTGTTGATTGGTTGAGTGCAAAAGATTGTGCTTATTCTGTTGCAAAAGCTAAATATCAGCACATACTTGATCATTTACTCCAAAGATGCTGGTTAAAAGACTGCCAAGTATCCCCCTCTTAGATCTGCCTTCCGGCTCCGCTGTAGTGATAACTTCTTTTAAGGTCTTAAAGCGATGATTTCTTCTTGAGGATACACGTTCAAACAGTGTTTGACAGTGCGTCATTTTTGTGAGCTCTCTTGTTTGTTCACACATATCTTTTATCTGGTTCCAAGTATTATTAATGTTTTTCTGATCAGTGATTATTTCTGCTTTAGAAAGTGCGACCTGTAGGGGAAGGTTCCCTGTTAACTTGTGCTCACCCCAAGTTCTCCAAAAAGAGCCCTGGCTTGGGTTGGAATACTTCATAGTTTTGGGCGAAAACTATCGTTTACCAATAAAATAGAGACAAGGTTGTAAGGAGCAGGTTCTGTGTCCAGGTGCAAGGCACAATGGTTGGCTTCTTTTCCTTTTTGGTTCTGTGGATGAAATTTTATCGAAATGATTGGGCTGTGACCACAATTTTGGTTCTGACTGCAGAATGGAGCAAGATTTTCGTTTCTTGTTATTTTTGTTCGGAGCAGACTCAAGACTTCTTGACACTGCATTTATTCTTGCCTTTGATTTAGCTACTAAAATAGTCATTGTCGTGATTGAATTTTGAGCTTCGCTTGTGTCTTCTGAATTTAGTATGGAAATAGGTAGTTGACAGATCTTGTGAATAGGCCGTTTCTTAATACAGTTTTTGTATTGTACCGAAAAAATTCGGACTACGCCATCATCTCGCGGATGTATTTGGGTAATTCCCCCAAGTGGCCACCTGTGTGGTGGTAAAGTATCTTCTTTTACCAAGACCAATTCTCCGATCACTGGATTTTTCCCCAACGTCTTCCATTTGGTTCTCTGCTGAAGCAACGATATATATTCTTGAGACCAGCGCTTCCAGATATCTTGATGCAGTTTCGTGACTAACTTCCATCTCTGATGAAGTTCTTGTGTAGCTATTTCAGATTGTGGTGGTACTATGAGCTGTAGCCCAATCAAAATGTGCCCCGGCGTCAGCGCTTCCAAGTCTGTGGGATCACTGGAATGTTGCCCGATGGTCGTGAAGCAGGCATCTACTTCGCACAGTACAGTGCTGAGTTCTTCATACGTAAGCAGCGTTTCTCCTAGAACCCTTTTTAGATGTCCCTTCCCTGATTTTACTCCAGCCTCACATAATCCTCCAATATGAGGAATAGCTGCGGGAATAAACTTCCAGTCAGTGCCATAATTAGCTGTGGTCTCTACCGCTTGCTTTGTAGATCGATTAATTGCTAATTGTAGCTCCTTATCCATCTTGTTTCTGGCACCGACGAAGTTGGTGCCATTGTCACTAAATATTTGCTTGCAGGTTCCCCGGCGAGAAAGAAACCTTTTATAAGCCGCTAAAAATGCATCAGTGGTGAGGTTGGTGACTAATTCCAGGTGGACTGCCTCTGTTACTAACCAAATGAATAAGGCAATGTATCCTTTATTGGTTTTAATTCCTCTGCCTTTTGAGGATTTTGTGAGAAATGGACCAGCATAATCGATACCACAGTGGGAGAATGGCGGCGACGGAATGTTTCGGGCTTAAGGTAAGCAACCCTATGATTCCTTCCTTGGACTACTCTTTTCCCATCAATGATCCAGAAGTTCATCCTTATGTAATTTAAAGCTAATTGTGTACCACCGTGTAACGTTTGCGGATGTGCGTGATCTATAATTATACTTGTTAAATGATGTTTTTGTGGTAAAAGTGGTTGGTGCTTGGCATCCATTGGCAGTAGAGAATTCTTTATTCTGCCGCCTACTCGCAAAATTCCCTCATTATCAAAAAATGGATTAAGCGAAAGAAGTTTACTTGTCTTTCTTATTGGTCTGTTTTTGCTCATTGCTTCTACTTCATCCAAAAATTCCTGCAACTGCACAATTTTGATGATGCGATTCTTGGCTTCAAGGAGCTCATCAGAAGACAGACGTGCAAGATTTCTTTGTATTATGGGCTTCTTACAATTTTTGATGAACCTGAGACTATAATCTATAATCCTTGTTTGTTTTGTGTATGTTGAGCAGGTAAAGATTTCCTTTGTCTGAATTGTTGCTTTTAATGCCACGACTTGAGTTTTCACTACTTTATCAGTAATTATATTTAGCTTGTTGGATGGCCATGCATTGGGTGGTTGACTGAGGCAAAGTGGCCCTCTCCACCAAAGATCTCGAATTACGAGCTTGGTTGGGCTAATTCCCCTCGAGGCAATGTCCGTAGGATTTTGATCTGATCTCAAATGTCTCCATATGTCCATGTCAAAGTTATTGTGTATTTCGGACACCATGTTTGCTACAAACGGCTGCCAGGTGTTCGGATTCATTGCAATCCATGCCAATGCGATTTCAGAATCGCACCAGGCGAATACTTCCGGTAATTCGATATCCAAAGATGTGATGGTCGATTTTAACAATTGTGTTAACAGGACAGCACCACAGAGCTCTAGTCGTGCTATTGTAACTTTTAGTTTTAAGGGCGCCACCTTGGTTCGTGCTGCTAGTAGCGTTATACTCACCTTCCCCAGAGAATCTGTTAGTCGGGAGTATACTACGGCCGCATATGCTTTTTCAGAGGCGTCGTAGAAGCCGTGGAGCTGAATATGTTTCCCAGGTTGGTATTTGATCCATCGCGGAATTCTAATTTGTTGTAGATTTTTTAGATCTGCTTCGAGTTGCCTCCAAGAGTTTGTTATTTCTGTGGGAGGAATTTGGTCCCAGTCTATACCAGCCTTCCATAATGATTGCATGAGGAGTTTAGCTGTTATTGTTACTGATGAAAGGTACCCCAGGGGGTCAAATATTGCTGCAATTTTTGATAGTAAAGCCCGTTTGGTTAATTTTATAACCTCCTCCTCTGTTTTCAGCTGGAAGGAAAGTTCATCCTTTTTGGGATTCCAGTGTATTCCCAGTGTTTTTCTGGCATTTTCTTCACCAATTTCTAGAATTCCCTTTTCGATAATCTCCTCAGGAATGTTTCTTAATAATTCCTCATTGTTTGAGGTCCATTTCCGAAGATTGAATCCTCTTTTATTTAGGAGCACAATTATTTGTCTTTGAATTACCTTGGCTTCTGATACAGTATTCGCACCTGACAGCTACATCAAAATCTATCATTAGCACTCTTTTTCCGACGGGAAGTTGTTCACCTTCATCTTGAGCAAGCTGCATTAGGACCTTGTCTGCAAGATATGTGGCGGGAGCTGTTCCATAAGTAACGGTGTTTAAGACGAACTCTTGAATGCGTTCGTCAAGATTTCTTCGCCATAATATACCTTGGTAATTTCAGTCTTCTTTCCAGCTTGGCAGAAAATGTCACATTTTGCCGAACCAAGATTAGAAAATTAATATTTCACCTTATTTTAACTGACTGTAATGAAAAAAAAATGTACTACGCCAGCTTGGCAAGTAACTTTAAAAGTTGACCCATTTAATAAGGATTCTGAAATGGTATAATACTTGCTACAATATTTCTTAGATTACGGAAAAAAAAATTTCTTCAAGAAACTCAGTTTCGAAAAACTTCTTTTCACCTACTAAAAATTATTCTAGTGTACCCAAAGCTTGCATAAGACCGTAACTTTAAGCTTCTAGTTTGACTGAGATGGAGAGTCATTACATGAAGTGTGAGTGAGACAGATAGTGACGCTTTCAAGTTAAAGATCCTAACTTTTTTTGAATTTAGGACAAATTTCCCTAAAGTTAAAAATTAAACACCAATTATTTTTATGCTAAGATTTATTATTTACAAAAGATGTTCGACATCTTCTTAAAATTCTTAAAAAGGATCGGGTTATCAGACGGTCAAATCTTCCATTGATGACAAATTCAACTGCTTCCGTAATTCTGGAGCTCATGTTTTTGTAAAATTCGGTGAGCTATACTTTTCGGCACATCTTTCCTGGTTTGCACGTACCAAAGTACTTGGGTCTTCTTCAACTGCTTGAAGTACTACGTCCTCGTAAGGTAAGGAACTCTTTCTTCACCATATACTTGGTTTGGAAGTCGCCCCTCTGTGGAGAATAGACGATGCACATTTGTAATAACTCAATTATTTGACGAGCGAGCGTCACTATCTTGCTCACTCACACTTCATGTAATGACTCTCCGTATCACTCAAACTAAAATCTGACAGTTATGGTCTTACGGCAAGCTTTGGGTACACTTGAATCATTTTTAGTAGGTGGAAAGAAATTTTTCGAAACTGGGTTTCTTGAGGAAAAAAATTTTTTTTCCGTAATTTAAGAGATACTGTAGCAAGTGTTATACCATTTTAGAATCCTTATTAAATGCGTCAACTTTTAAAGTTACTTGCCAAACTGGCGTAGTACATTTTTTTTTCATTACAGTTAAATTTGGATGAAATATTAATTTTCTATTCTTGATTCGGCAAAATGTGACATTTTCTTCCAAGCTGGAATAGTAGGCTTAGAATTTAAAGCAGCAGGTTACCTAAGCACTATCCGGGATTACACAAGAAAAATAAAATTGAAAAAAAGTAAAGATTTGAAGCAATAGGTTCTAAAAAACCATCACAAGGTGTACATTTTCTCGAAACCAAGTGAAGCCCCCCCCCCCCCCCCGCATGTAAGCACACAAGCACACACACACACCATCGAGCATATTTTTTTTAAATTGTAGAAAGTGCGACAAAACTCCTTCTCCTTCGTTTAATTATTATTCAAAACTTTGGTTTTTCACTATATATTTGGATACTGTCTGAAACCTCGTTGAATTTGAAATTGTTTTGACTACTTTCAAAAATTAACTAGATCAGCAACCCCGTCTTAATGTTGCTATATAAAACTTTGGTTTTTTACTTTATTTAACTTTAGTTTGTATCGAAGGTATAATATTATTTAATGGAATGTTCTTAAGGAAAATTGAATCGAGCCCTTATATATTCAATTCAAAACTTAAGATTTTTCCAAGAAAACTAATATCACTGTTGAGCCAAGACTCTTTTGCCTTGACTTGTGTGCGTCGATCTTCAGAAAGAACCAACGGTGCTTGAACCGTGGTCTTGTTGGTAGAGTAATTAGTGCTTGTACTAATACTCGCTGTGTTGAGATAACGACGATTACCAAAATGCTTATTTCGGTATGAATCAAATCAACGGTGCTTGTACCGTGATTTTGATGTGGGAGCAAACAGTGCTTGTACTGATACTCCAGTTGTTTTGGATGGTTATACTCTTGGCAGCCTCACCAAGAAAAAAGAAAAATAGGCTTGTTTGTTTCCAAAATTACTTAACGCAACTAGTTTTATTCCAACAATTCACCTTTTTTATATAACAAAAAAACTCTTACCTGCGATGTTATTCTAGCTTAGCTAAATCCATTGAAAAAGCTTAGCATGCAATATTTTCCTCCCTGGGAAATAAATTTTTCACGAATTTATCAAATGATAAGTCAAAAAATTTTACATTGAGAGTGTTGAATGGCCAGACGTAATGTGAGCTGCTCAAGCACTGCAACTGGTCAGAAGTGTTTGTGTTACATTTATGCTGCTTGTTTGCAATAAAAGAATTAAGAAAAAGTGAACATCGTGAGAAAGTGAAATTGTTTAGAATATTTATTTTGCTTGTGAAATGTCTGGATCATGAAAGAATGCCCAAATGTTAACATTCTCCCCCGCGTTGAATGACAATTCAACCGAAAGGTGTTGAATAACAATGTGAACAACAAAATTGGAGGAAGGAAAACCTTGCATGTGTTTATTGCCTTTTACCTACGCCTAATTAATTTCTAACAAGATGTGTATGACCTTAATACACTTACAGAAGGTTAGAACATGCTAATGCCTAACTAACTTATTTGCAACATTGGTTATAACTAATTAGCGTACTTAACCTCATATTTTACGGCGAATCTTTCATCTTCAATAGAATTGTTTGGTGGGTTGTTCTCCGCTTGTGCCTTGACATCTTATCTGGTTAGTCGTGAGCACATGGTAGGACCTCCAAAGTAGGTATATGAAAACGGTTATGATGAGGAAAATTCTGGCATAGCTGATCGCATATTGATGAGTGTCGTGAGCGTAGACTCTTCCTGGTAGATCACTGGGAAGTTGTGCAAGTTGCCTCTTGATAGATTCTAATTCGGTTAAATCTGGCTGATAATGGGATGTGTAGCGGAGTACTGGGGCTAACTTTTCTGGCACTACTACTTCTGTTAAGTTGCTCGCAGGCACGTAGGACATCCTTGATGTTGACTGTAATACTTTGTGCCCTCTTTTAGTGAGTAGCGGTTGTTTCATGACACAATCTTCCTGAATTTTAAGAATTCCGGTACCATCAATTGACTCTTCGGTAACGTTGTCGCCGCACACAATGTTGATTGTGGTTTTCTGACCCAAAACGCAAATCCACTGATTGACATTGTGGAGCTGAATCCAGTGTGGTCCGTTTTCTGTCCTCATTATTTGGCAAGAGTCAGGCTGAGGTAGGTGATTGATAAGGCTCACCTCACAGTTGCTAATGATGGAGCCCTTATGGTATGTGGGATGTGTTTGTCTGCAGAGATGTTTCTCTTCCGTGATGGAAATGCAGGACATCAAATCTTGCTCTGTGAGGGGGTAATACAAATCTCGATGCAAGTTGATAATCAAATATGGATGTGATGGCCTTATGTCAAATTCGTCCGTTGTTAGTAGTGGGAGCGTTATTCTGAAGATGATGTGTCTGCCTACTACCCTGCCTTCGATGCTCATGAGACGATACTGTTTCAATACTTCATCTTGTGTGGTAGGGAGCCTCAATGAAGAGCGGAGGTTATTTTTTATGTACACGAGTTCCCCTTGCAATTGCGCCGGAGAGATCAAGCGTGGGCTGATTTTACCTTGATGAGTGTGGATGAGGACATCCAATATAAAATCTTGAATTCTGAGGAAATTCGATGCTGTTAACATAGTTTGAATTCCTACTGAAATGAACAAGTGGTTCAGCCTTTCTTGAAACATCTCTTCTCTGATGCCATTAATTGCCTTATTGATCTGATCGATGTGGAGTTCAAGCTCGTGGAGTTGCTTGCTTAATATTCCTCCTTCTGTTTTCATGATGTTTGTTGTTGCATCTATGATTGATGTTTGATTTTTTATGAGGTCGAGGAGGAAGTGCTCATTTTTATTGATGTTTTCGATGGTATGGGACATCTTCTCTGCGTATTCTGAGTCAAGCACCCCAAAGAGAGTGTTTGCTACATTGCCCACGATGTTTAGGACTCCTCTCTTCGATCGTTTTCTGTCAATGGGAGGTGTTAGTAATTCGTTCCCCTTGGATAGCTCCTCATAAAGATATTTGAATTGATTAGTTGTTCGAAGGCATAGTTCTCCTTCATCCATAGAATTACATAGGTGGTCCAGTTGTTTAATGCAGTTGCTAAAGGCAGAAAATTCCTTCCAGTAAGGGTCCATGTCATAATACCCGATGAGATGCCATTGGCTGGAAATTATGTTGGTCACTCCTAGATTTTCAAAGTATATACCAGGTCGAGATTTGAAGGGCGTTATTGTGACTGGCGATCCCTTGGCTGTCGGTAAGATTAGGCATGTGAGTAGTAGCGTAACTAATGTAGTGCCAAATGACTGACGTTGTTTTTTCCGAGGGTTGTTAGTCACATTTTCATCCTCTTTGGAGTTATGTCGGGTGCCGTTTCTGGAGAATTCAGTGGTGTTGCTTTCCTGTTGTTGGCACAAGAACGGCACCACTTCATTGTCAGAGATCTCCTTCTCTAGAGGCAGTGGTGCTAACCTGTGTATGGCTCGTCGAAGCGTTCCGCTGGAGGTTCTGATGTCTGCTACTCGTACGAGTCCGTCGGTCCCCTTGATGACGTTGATCACTCGTCCTAGTGGCCATTTTAAGGGAGTAGTATTATCTTCTTTTATGATGACCATATCTCCAACCCTAATATTCTGACGTTTTTGCTTCCACTTATATCTGTGTTGTAACTGATTTAGATATTCATTGGACCGCCGCTGCTAGAACTGATTTTTGATGCACGACACAAGTTTCCAACGCGTCAGCAAATTTACATTCTGAAGTTGTGCTCGGGGATCGATTGAACTGGTCAATGGTTCGCCAATGAGGAAGTGCCCGGGTGTTAAGGCTGTTAAATCGTTGGGATCTGACGACATTGCAGTTATTGTTCTGGAATTTAGATTGCTTCAATTTATATGATCACAGTTTCCAGCTCTTCATAAGTGAGCGATGCGGCTGCTAGTACTTTCTGTAGAAGGTTTTTAGCAGATTTCACGGCCGCTTCCACAGTCCACCAAAATGCGGAGCCCTAGGGGGGATGAAACGGAAGTCGATCCCTTTTGTGCTGCATGCCGTGATTATGGTTTCTCTTTCTTTATCGGAAGCAATTATGTCTTTCACTTCCTCAAGTTTGTTCTTGGCGCCCACGAAGTTGGTGGCGTTGTCGCAGTATATGGTCTTGCAATGACATCTTCGCCCTATGAAACGTTTCAGGGCCCCTATGAAGCCATGTGATGATAAATCACTGACTACCTCAAAGTGTGTTGCTTTTTTGTGAAGCAGAAAAAAACGGCTATGTATGACTTCTGTGGTCTTTTTCCTCTAATCTTGAAGTGAGTGTACATTGGTCCGCAGAAGTCGACACCAACATTGATGAAGGGGCGTGCTGGTTGTACTCTATCTGGAGGTAAGTTGCCCAGTAGTTGTGACAAAAATTTTGGTTTGGCTTTGGCACACTGAACACAGTGCTGAACTACTGAGCGTGCAAGTGTTTTGCCCTTCAGAGGCCAGAATTTCTGCCTGGTTATTGAGAGCAAGGCCTGGGGTCCCACGTGATAATTCGATTTGTGAATATCATTGATCAATAATTTAGTAAACTGGTGTGACGGTGGCAACAACACTGGATGCTTGGCGTTGTATGATAACTGAGATTCTTCCAATCTTCCCCCCACTCTAGTGATTCCTTTTTCGTCAATAAAGGATGTGAAGCTGATGAGTGAACTGTTTCGGGCTACTTCTCCCAACTGCTCCGGTGTTGGAAGTCCTCTTTGAATTCTTGTTTCTGAATTAGTTTTATGATGATAGTTTCTGCTTCATCAAGTTCCTCTGGGCTGAGTGAGACATTTTTTGTTGTTCCTTGGTTAGTCTGTCTCGCATGTGCCGTGAATCGAAGAATGTATGCTGTGATTCTCTGAAGCTTAAAAAAGGAATTTTGATGATTAATTGAATTAATGAAGTGCTCCGAGTCGTCTGCGGTTATTGTTGTTGCAGTGCAACGCCGTCTCTCTGGATAGTTGTCAAGTTACTTTTTGTATATGGATTGGGCCATATTTCTTCGCCGCCATGAAGGAAAACTGGTCCATAAAACCACAAGTTGCATGTACACAACCTTTCTGGGCTTATGCCCCTAGATAGAATGTCGGCCGGGTTGTGTTTTGAGCTGACATGACGCCATTGCTGCGGCCCGGAAAGTCGCTGGATTGCAGCACTCGATTAGCCACAAAGGTGTGAAGTGAGGAAGAGGATGAACTTATCCATGCGAGGACGATTTCCGAGTCTGTACAGAAGTGTATAGACTCATCCTTTAAATTTAGATCTCTTTTGATTCGATTAGCTAATTGTGATGCCAGCTTCGTTGCGCATAGCTCAAGCCTCGGCAACGTTATTTGCTTGACTGGAGACACTCTTGACTTTGCGCACAATAATCTTACTGTTATGATATTGTGTCTGTCTACTGACCTTACATAAGCCGCTGCCCAGTAGGCCTTTTCTGAGGCATCTGCAAATATGCGTAGTTGCATTTGCTTCGATGTTTTGTGAGAGAATACGTGTCTCGGGAACTTGATGCTATTTAAGGTTTTTAGGCCTTCCCGATATTGAATCCAGGAAGAGTGTAGTTCTTGTGGCAGGGGAGCATCCAGTCTAGTTTCATTGCCCACAATTTCTGCAGAAATATTTTTGCGGTTACGATGACTGGACCTATTATCCATAACGGGTCAAAGATATGGGCAATGTCGGATAAGGCTGTGCGTTTGGTAACCTTTCCCCTCTCATTCCAAGCTGTTTTGATCACAAATTCATCCGCTTTAGGTAACCACGTTCACCCGATGGCCGTAATGTTGTCTTCGGACTTGTTTGAAAAGTCTAATTGGAGTTCTTGGTCGCTTTCTGGAATGCCTTCAAGCAGCTGAGGGTGATTTGCGCACCATTTCCTCAATTTAAAGCCTGCTGAAGCCAAGATTTGGTTAAGTTGAAGCTGCATTTCGAGAGTGGTGGCGAGGCTGTCTGAGCTCCTGAGCGCATAGTCAACATAAAAGTCGCGTGCAAGAACAGCGGCCCCCAGAGGGTGATTTTCCGTCTCCTTAAATGCCAATTTTTGAAGACATTTTGTTCCCAAATAAGGAGCGCAAGTTGTTCCGTTCGTGACAGTGCATAGTTGAAAGCACTTCACTTTTTGATTGCGATCCATCCTCCACCAAATTAATTGATATTTCTGGTCAGCTTCATCGACTCTCACCTGCTGATACATTTTCTCTATATCGGCCGTGAATACAAATCGGGGCATGCGAAACCTTAATAGAATGGAGAAGACGTCATCCTGGATGGTCGGCCCAGTTGACAGTATGTCGTTCAGAGAAATGTTGGACGCTGTTTTGGCCGAGGCGTCAAATACAACTCGCAGCTTAGTGCTACTGCTATTGACTTGACCTGAACAATATGTTTTTGCAGCTGCTGTCCACCCGAAGACGGTGTTTTGCAGGATTGGCAGATCGTCTCCCAGTTTTATCTGCCCAACTGACAAGAGAAAATAGTAGAGTTCGGCTCCAATCAATAAGTCTATTGAATCTGGATGATTGAAGTGATGATCGGCTAGTTGGATGTTGTTTGGAATGGCCCATGTTGCGGTGTCTATTGCTTGAGAGGGTTGTGACGATATTATTCGTGGTAGCACATGAGCTTCTAGTGTTGACGTGAAGCCATTTATCCTTGACTGTAGAAGGATGTTCACTCTGCGTTGACTTTGCTGCTTCCACAAACCGATGCCTTCCATGCACAAGAGTTCAGGAGTCATTGTCAGTTGCAATTTCTTTACCATCCTTTCGGTAATCAAATTACTCTGTGATCCCGAGTCAAGGATGGCCCTGCATTCGGTGGTGATTCCCCTGCCATTTGATAGCTTTACTAAGGCAGTACTAAGAAGTGTATATCCCCTGATCTTTGGGTCTGTCTTCGTGGTTAGTGAAATGGCGGTGTCTGTTGATTGAGCGACGTTGACTTGAGCAGCAGTCTGGATAACTGCCGAAGCCTCCTGCCCTGCCTTTTAAGTCGTGAGTCTTGGTTGTGTTTGCCTCGTACTCCTTGAACGGCTGAAATGTGTAGTAGCGTATTGTGACGACGAGAACACTTTGTGCATGACCCTGATAGACAGGCATCCGAGGTGTGGCCAGGCCTTAAACAATTGAAGCAAATGCTGAATCTTTTGACTAGACTTATCCTCTGAGGTGGTGTCATCTCTAGAAACTTCTGACAGCAAAAAGCTTATGAGTATTTTTGCATGCTGGGCAGACTGCTCCCGAGTCAACTGTTGATATGAGGGCCCTCTGAATGTGAGACTTCTTATCTTCTGTAGGCCTTCCCTTGATTCCTAGTGCATCGAAGGATTGAAATCGCATTTCCAGAAACTGCATAAATGTCTTAAGTTGCTGCAGTGTTCTAGGTTGGGCCAGCGACTATTCCCACAATGCATGTGTGGTCTTGTCTAATTTTTTGATTAATATGTATAGTAAAAGCGGATCCCATTGTTCCGTATGTACTCCTAAGTTCTCTAACGCAAGAAGACACTCTTGAGTTGTATCGGAAAGAGATTTGATGGCTGCTGCGTTCTCTATGGAGGTGGCTGATTGGGATAATAGTTTGCTGAGCAAAGCATTGACTAATAATCTCGTGTTTTCGAATCGATCGTTGATTATTTTCCATGCCGCTGTGTAATTTGCTTCGGGCGTTGTGAGATGCCTGATGAGTTTTTCGGCTTCTCCAGAAAGACTGGTCTTCAAGTACCACATCTTTTGACAATTATTGATGTGTTGGATATGCACCAATTCTGTGAAGAGATCTCTGTATTGTCTCCACCTCAGATAGTCTCCATCAAATGTAGGAAGGTTATCTTTGGTAGTCTGACCATGTTGTTGTGAGCAGTGATAGGTGCAGGCATGCTTGGCCTTCTGGCGTCGATTGACCCATCAATTCATGCAATCGAATGAGTTCCTGTTGAACCTCTTCTTCTAACTTGAAGTATGTCTCAATATGGTATCCATGCTGCTGGGATCGCTTATTTGCTCCCATATTTGGTAGTGAATGCTCTGGATCTCACTCCAATAATTTTGGATAGCATGTATCTTCACTTGATAAAAATGTATTGATTGAGTTTGCATCGTGTTTGGAGACTCGAGAGAAGCCTTCGCAAATCATTCATAATAGAATGTTGTCTTCGAATAAGTGAATTTGCCTTAGTTGCATCTTGTGCTAGGCTTGCGGATGACATGCTTAACGGTATGTGCCCTTTGTCTTAGGATAGGCCCCATATCCGGTAATCTTCTCAGGTGTTGCGATAACTGGAAAATTGTCTCCTTCACACGCCTTGTCCGTGGACTTCTCTTTCGCTGTGTTGATTCCACCTTGCGCAGTGTCTTGGTTTTGCTGTGGATCATTCGCTGCATTTTCAAAAATTGCTGTCTCACCTGTCTCTTGCATGCTCACTATCTTTTGTCTTAATTTTTCGTAACCCTGGCAAATAATAATTCTGCTTGAAGTAGGGGTGATCAAGCTTGTTCTCGTGGCTTATACGGATAATGTTGTCCGTCTATTCGAAGTCCTTCCATAATTCATATAGCATAAGAAGCCTTTTCTGCAAGTACTCCGCTGTCTTGCGGATGACTGGGTCCTTGCGGAAGTTCTCTATTAATCGTTCAATTTCGCCACCTGTCTTTGTTTGACCTAACGTTAGTTCTTCCAGGTCCATATTGATCAAGGGAAAACTGAATGAATCTTCTTGTCAATGTTGCTGAATGCTGCTACTTGGCGTGAATAGATCACGTCGGGGTCACCAAATGTTGAGCCAAGACTCTTTTGCCTTGACTTGTGTGCGTCGATCTTCAGAGAGGACCAACGGTGCTTGAACCATGGTCTTGTTGGTAGAGTAATTAGTGCTTGTACTAATACTCGCTGTGCTGAGATAACGACGATTACCAAAATGCTTATTTCGGTATGAATCAAAATCAACGGTGCTTGTACCGTGATTTTGTTGTCGGAGTAAACAGTGCTTTTACTGATACTCCAGTTGTTTTGGATGGTTATACTCTTGGCAGCCTCACCAAGAGAAAAGAAAAATATGCTTGTTTGTTCCAAAATTACTTAACACAACTAGCTTTATTCCAACAATTCACCCTTTTTATATAACAAAAAAACTCTTACCTGCGATGTTATTCTAGCTTAGCTAAATCCATTGAAAAAGCTTAGCATGCAATATTTTCCTCCCTGGGAAATAAATTTTCACGAATTTATCAAATGATAAGTTAAGAAATTTTACCTTGAGGGTGTTGAATGGCCAGACGTAATGTGAGCTGCTCAAGCACTGCAACTGGTCAGAAGTGTTTGTGTTGCATTTATGCTGCTTGTTTGCAATAAAAGAATTACGAAAAAGTGAAAATCGTGAGATAGTGAAATTGTTTAGAATATTTATTTTGCTTGTGAAATATCTGGATCATAAAAGAATGCCCAAATGTTAACAATCACACATATCAAAACCGCAGTAAGCACAACATATGGTTAAATATAAAAACCTTTCTACCAGTATCAAGTATGGCAAACTGTAAAGGGAGCAAATATGCCTTCTGACAATCCTACATATACTCACTTCACCTGGGCATAAGCAGATATTGCAGCCGGCACCTCTGGCTACAAAATTCATCGTTGGGATTGACGTGGGTGGCGACACATCACTTTGCCGCTAGTTGACAGTCGGATTGGGGTTGTTCTTGCCACCCACATCCCTCCGATGTTAGATAGATGTGTCTGGTGAATGAAGTTTTGACAACGGACAGACGGAAGATCAATAAAAGAAATTATTATTATGATTATGTATGTGTATGTAACTCTCTCTGGACTTCTACGACTGCTACCTGAAAAGCAAAAAAGCAAAATAAATACCGAGTGGAGTCAGCTCTCAACGCCGGACATGTTCATTGCCACCCGGAGAGCTTGACGACGCAGTGAAGAGCAGGGAAGTAGAGCGGGCCGCAGGTGTTGATGCAGTCCAAGCTTGACGTGGTATGGTACCAGCGCCCACATCCACCCTGGCTAAGACGTCAAGGCAAACCAAAAAGATAATTTCTTAGCCCCATATTGAAGCCGATGTACGTGTGCGTATGTGTGGTGAAGCTACCCCGCTGCCATCACGCCCTCTCGTATATAACTCAGGCTGCCATTAGACCTAACTCACAGGCCCTCACAACAAAACACAAAAAAAACCAATGGAGTAGCGAGAAGAAGCATAGAAACCTTGTACTAAACACGGCTGATGACCAGATTTAGGAATGCCTCGCCCAAATTACCATTCCTTTGGCATTACACCTTGTTTACACTGGAAAGAAAAGAAACAAGTAAAAAAACTAAAGCAAGAACTCAAATATAACTCTGGATTAATTCACAAATATATAAAAATAGGCAAAAGTAATGTAACTTCGAACGTATAATCATCTCCATTCTTAAAATACCATAGCGAGTTGGCCTTACTAACCTAGCGCAAGGGATGCGCAATAACATTATACTACTTTAACTAGGTGAAGGCACACACAAAAATTTTACTATTACCAATAAAAAAAAAAAAAAAATGTAATAATTAAGCTTGGTCTGGTCTGGAGTTTTCTAATTTCTGCCACGTCCTGAATCATTAAGTTAATAAATCCACTGTTGTCCTTTTCTTTCAGGAAAACAACCACTAAAGAAAATTTTGCAATTTTGCACTAGATCACAGGTAAGTCTGCATTACTTAATTAATAAATTCATTGTTCTCTTTCCACTTTCAGGAAAATTAAAAAAACTATTATGCAAGATTACACTAAACCGTAGTTACGTTCTGGATTATTAAATTAAGAAATTCGCTGTTTTCTTTCCTCCTTCGGGACTACTAAAAATAACAATTAGACAAGATTACCCAAACCGTAGGTAAGTTCTGCATTATCAAATCAAAAAAAAAAAAAGAATACTATTAGACAAAATTGCACTAAATCGTAGGTACCCAATTTATTTCCTTTAGCTAATCATCCTTCATTTCCAGAGGAAACGGAATAGCAAATCTAACCCAGGTAAACTTCCTCACAAACTAATTATGATCACTAATATCCCTACCTTTCAGGATGGAACGCCACGCTCTTAGCGGTAACAAAACAAAATGCTAATGCTCCTGCAGCACAGGTAAAATTGTATCACAACCTAATTCGTATCGCCAGAACAAATTATAAGCACTACTCTGGTTATTTTCAGCAAAGAAAATAAAATTTGCACTTTGGGATATGACAATCGCAATATTCCTTCCGCACAGGTAAATATTCAGACAAAATAGTTATGAAATAATTATTAATCTCGTTTATTCCTTTCAGATAATCCAATACGCCGAGATTCCTGCTGCCCAGGTAAAGCTTTCACACAAATTTATTTAAAAAAAATAATTATGAATCTCGTTCTACTCCTTTCAGATAATCGAACGCAAAATTCCTACCGCACAGGTACGTATTAACACAAATTAGGTATGATATAATTATTTATCTCGTTTTATTCTTTTCAGCTAATCCCATACGCCAAAACTTACTGCTGCACAGGTAAAACTTTCACACAAATTTGTTATAAAAAAAAATAATTATTCATCTCGTTCTATTCCTTTCAGATAATTCGATACGCCGAAATTTCCCTCCAACACAGGTAAATATTCACACTAAATTAGTTATGAAATAATTATTAATCTCGTTCTATTCCTTTCAGATAATCCAAACGAAAAAAATTCCTGCAGCACTGATCTCGTTCTTCTTGTGTATTTTCTCTTTCCAGATAATCCAAACGAAAAATTCCTGCTGCACAGGTAAAAGTTAACACAAATTAGTTATCAAGTAATTATTAATTTCGTTCTATTCTTTCCGGTGTCCGTCCCTTCGACTCATCGCTAGTCTTCACTATCGAATCTCTGCTGCTGAACAAAATTTCACGGAATTTCGCGGGCGCGCTGTGATTCGTTGGGCGGTGTGATCAGGCGCTGTTTACTGCTAGGCGAATTACAGTTCGTGCCTGGAATGTTGGCTGACAAAAGGTAAGGTTTATCGGAAAGATTCTAAATTGCGCGCATTCTGGGTAAATTAGAATTTTTCGTATGAAAAATATTATTTTTTTTCTCTTCTTTCAGGATTTTATGCGGAGAATATAATTTGTGCGGTTTATCGAAAATATTCTGAATTGCGCGCGTTCTGCGCAAATTACAATTTTTTCGTATGTAAATATTATTTTCTCTTCTTTTCAGGATTTATAAGGGGGGAATATAATTTAATGCGCGTCTATCGGGAAGCTTCTAATTTGCGCGCGGAACCAAAAGTAATATCTGGATAGTGGTCAGTCTTGTGAGGTGGTCTTATTGGCGAGGAGAATATATCAGACTATAATTTCACAAAAGCGTTAAATAGCCATGTATTCAAAAGTTATTACAGCGATTCTAAAAAATCTCTATACCCTTCTCGTTGTCTGCTTGTTAAGCACCCAGGAACCATGGTCAACAGAACAAGATTATGAGAGTAGGCAAACCGGTTTCTTTTTTAAATACAGTGTTTTGCTAACGTGCTGTCGAATTAAAAAGAGTTAAACAAATGATAACACGCAGATCGAAATTTATCTCTATATTATATTATACGAAATTCTAAATAAGCAATCTGCTTTTAAATAGCTTAGATTGATAACGAATCTTTATTCTATTATACGGTCTAGCGATGGGTAACCCGCTCTCAGGCATCTTAGACATGTGACTACATAGAAAGAACAAGAACTCAGATCATTATAACAGACTGGTACTGCAAACCTTGTAGCTCTAAAAGAATTTTAAATTATTACTCAAATAACCCGCATAAGACTAAAATAAATACAGCCCAAACCCTCGCAAACAAAATCTTTAAAATCAGTCACAACAAATTTTCACAAAGAAACACCACAATCGTTACAGACATATTAATAAAAAATAACTATCCATTACATGTAATCCAGAAAATAACAAAAAGAGCGAAAAGAAACAACTTTTCAACAATTTAACACACACCCCGAACAACACAATAAGACTGGATAATACTAATCCTATTTACACATCAATCCCGTTCATATATCCTTTATTCCTAAAAATCGCGAAAATCATTAAAAACGAGAATAATCACATAAAAATAGCATTCAAGCCAATAACTAAACTAAACACCAATTAAACAAAAACCAAGGATCCGATACCCACAAAAGAAAAAAACAGCGTTATATACAAGGTCAAATGTGAAAACCGCAACACGGCATATATTGGACAAACATCAAACAAGGTTACAACCAGACTATTACAACATAAAACATATGTTAATAAACAAGTACCACGCTCCGCACTAGCATCCCACGCAATAGACACAGGCAAAACCCTCGAGAATACTTCACAAGCCATGAAACAGTCTCCCTCCCTACCACATACGAGGCCCAACGGAGTCCTTACATTCTAAAATATTTGCAGTGTTCTTATGTACACCTGACAAAAGTTTGATTTGAATAGCTCCTCCGCTCTAAACTACTATTCATACAGAAAAATGGTGTGCTGTTAATCTTAAGCTTGTCTTCTTATCTTCCCAACCGTAATAAAATTTTCATACCTTTCCTAACAAAATTATTTATAAAAATTTGTCTTAACCAAATGACTACGATTCCTCAAACAAAAATGCTCAGCTGAGTAATCATTGTAATGTCGCTGTGCCGTCAGGCGTCATGGGATGCCGTGGGCTGATATATCGAATGTAGCTGCCTGCCTACAGATTTGGACTCCGGCTGCACATACACACATGCAATTATCACTCAGCTGAGAGGTATTGAGCGTAAAATGGTAAGGCTACTTTGTAATCAAAGCTATTTTATTATTTTGTTAAGTAAGGTATGTACAAAGTGTAGCCTTTGGGAAGGTAAAAAACCAAGCTTTAAATTACTAGAAGACTATTTTCCTGTATGGATAGTAGCTTAGGCTCTATGGCATATATAAAGTCAATGTTTGGCACTTTTCCATAAGCATCAATATAGAACATTTTAGAGAACGGACTCCGACCTTATACATATAGATTTCTGTTTCATGGCTTGGGAAGTATTCTCGCGGGTTTTGACACAGGGCATGTATTTTCCTTCGATAATACAAAACTAATCGACATAGCAAATAATATAAACAAGTAAAAAATTTGTTTTCTTCTATTGTTCTCAATTTTTTCATTTTTTCATTTCTTTTTTTGTTCTAATTTTTCATTTGTTTTTCAAGTTACTCAATTTCGCTACTTGGGACCTGTTGATGAGTCAAACCAGGACTTGAAACTTGTCACCCAAAGTATAACGAGTTGTGCAATGAAATAACAAATTAAAAACATGTTTTAGCTTTTGCTATATACCGGAGAATCCAAAAAAAGTTCCTTCTTCAGCAACTATAAGTTTAACCCGGTAAAAATCCTATAGAGTAATCTCTATCTTAATTTCTTCCTCCCTGGTGTAAATATGAGTGTTTTTTGCCTCATATAATTCACACCCAGAATTTATTCTGAGTTTATATGAGAGGAGATCAATTTGATCTGTTTAAAGCGTCTGCAGCAGGCAGAAAACCAAGCTACACCGATGAGTGGAAGGTTTTCTGCTAACACGAAGCGCTTCTTCTTCCTTTTAATTTTTCTTCTTTTTCAGCCCACTGCGGGCGAATACAGGTTCGATTCGTATCGAATGAATCCGCTCTTTTTAATTTTTTATAAAAATTTTAATAAAAAATTTGTTTTCTTCTATTGTTCCCAATTTTTTTATTTTTTCATTTCTTTTCTTCGTTCTAATTTTTCATTTGTTTTTCAAGTCACTCAATTTCGCTATTTGGGACCTGCTGATGAGTCAAACCAAGTCTTGAAACTTGTCACCCAAAGGATAACGAGTTGTGTAATGAAATAACAAATTAAAAACATTTTTTAGCTTTTTCTATATACCGGAGAATCCAAAAAAAGTTCCTTCTTCAGCAAATATAAGTTTAACCCGGTAAAAAATCCTATAGAGTAATATCTATCTTAATTTCTTCCTCCTTGGTATAAATAGGAGTGTTTTTTGCCTCATATAATTCACACCCAGAATTTATTCTGAGTTTATATGAGAGGAGATCAATTTGATCTGTTTCAAGCGTCTGCAGCAGGCAGAAAACCAGGCTGCACCGATGACTGGAAGGTTTTCTGCTAACACGAAACGCTTCTTCTTCTTTTAATTTTTCTTCTTTTTCAGCCCACTGCGGGCGAATACAGGCTCGATTCATATCGAATGAATCTGCTTTTTTATTTTAATTTTTTTAAATTTTTTTAATAAAAAATTTGTTTTCTTCTATTGTTCTCATTTTTTTCATTTTTTCATTTCTTTTCTTTGTTCTAATTTTTCATTTGATTTTCAAGTC
This sequence comes from Dioctria linearis, assembly GCA_963930735.1. Lineage (NCBI taxonomy): Eukaryota > Metazoa > Arthropoda > Insecta > Diptera > Asilidae > Dioctria > Dioctria linearis. The sequence continues at coordinate 149,538,163 of OZ005742.1, read as the reverse complement.
ACTTAATTTCGCTATTTGGGACCTGTTGATGAGTCACACCAAGACTTGAAACTTGCCACCCAAAGTATAACGAGTTGTGTAATGAAATAACAAATTAAAAACATTTTTTAGCTTTTGCTATATACCGGAGAATCCAAAAAAAGTTCCTTCTTCAGCAAATATAAGCTTAACCCGGTAAAAAATCCTATAGAGTAATATCTATCTTAATTTCTTCCTCCTTGGTATAAATAGGAGTGTTTTTTGCCTCATATAATTCACACCCAGAATTTATTCTGAGTTTATATGAGAGGAGATCAATTTGATCTGTTTCAAGCGTCTGCAGCAGGCAGAAAACCAAGCTGCACCGATGAGTGGAAGGTTTTCTGCTAACACGAAACGCTTTTCCTTTCTTTTAATTTTCTTCTTTTTCAGCCCACTGCGGGCAAATACAGGTTCGATTCGTATCGAATGAATCTGCTTTATTTTAATTTTTTAAAAAAATTTTAATAAAAAATTTGATTTCTTCTATTGTTCTCAATTTTTTCATTTTTTCATTTCTTTTTTTGTTCTAATTTTTCATTTGTTTTTCAAGTCACTCAATTGCGCTATGTAGGACCTGTTGATGAGTCAAACGAAGACTTGAAACTTGTGACCCAAAGTATAACGAGTTGTGTAATGAAATAACAAATTAAAAACATTTTTTAGCTTTTGCTATATACCGGAGAATACAAAAAAAGCTCCTTCTTCAGCAAATATAAGTTTAACCCGTTAAAAAATCCCATAGAGGAATCTCTATCTTAATTTCTTCCTCCTTGGTATAAATAGGAGTGTTTTTGCCTCATATAATTTACACCCAGAATTTATTCTGAGTTTATATGAGAGGAGATCAATTTGATCTGTTTCAAGCGTCTGCAGCAGGCAGAAACCAAGCTGAACCGATGAGTGGAAGGTTTTCTGCTAACACGAAGCGCTTCTTCTGCCTTTTAATTTTTCTTCTTTTTCAGCCCACTGCGGGCGAATACAGGTTCGATTCGTATCGAATGAATCCGCTCTTTTTAATTTTTTTTAATAAAAAAATTGATTTCTTCTATTGTTCTCAATTTTTTCATTTTTTCATTACTTTTCTTTGTACTAATTTTTCATTTGTTTTTCAAGTCACTCAATTGCGCTATTTGGGACCTGTTGATGAGTCAAACCAAGACTTGAAACTTGTGACCCAAAGTATAACGAGTTGTGTAATGAAATAACAAATTAAAAGCATTCTTTAGCTTTTGCTATATACCGGAGAATCCAAAAAAAGTTCCTTTTTCAGCAAATATAAGTTTAACCCGGTAAAAATCCTATAGAGTAATCTCTATCTTATTTTCTTCCTCCTTGGTGTAAATAGGGGTGTTTTTTGCCTCATATAATTCACACCCAGAATTTATTCTGAGTTTATATGAGAGGAGATCAATTTGATTTCTTTTAATCGTCTGCAGCAGGCAGAAAACCAAGCTGCACCGATGAGTGGAAGGTTTTCTGCTAATACGAAACGCTTCTTCTTCCTTTTAATTTACTTCGTTTTCAGCCCACTGGGCGAATACAGGTTCGATTGGTATCGAATGAATCTGCTTTTTTTTTAATTTTTTAAAAAAATTTTAATAAAAAATTTGTTTTCTTCTATTGTTCTCAATTTTTTAATTTTTTCATTTCTTTTCTTTGTTCTAATTTTTCATTTGTCTTTCAAGTCACTCAATTTCGCTATTTGGGACCTGTTGATGAGTCACACCAAGACTTTAAACTTGTCACCCAAAGAATAACGAGTTGTGTAATGAAATAACAAATTAAAAACATTTTTTAGCTTTTGCTATATACCGGAGAATCCAAAAAAAGTTCCTTCTTCAGCAAATATAAGTTTAACCCGGTAAAAAATCCTACAGAGTAATCTCTATTTTAATTTCTTCCTCCTTGGTATAAATAGGAGTGTTTTTTGCCTCATATAATTCACACCCAGAATTTATTCTGAGTTTATATGAGAGGAGATCAATTTGATCTGTTTCAAGCGTCTGCAGCAGGCAGAAAACCAAGCTGCACCGATGAGTGGAAGGTTTTCTGGTAACACGAAACGCTTCTTCTTCCTTTTAATTTTTCTATCTTTTTCAGCCCACTGCGGGCGAATACAGGTTCGATTCGTATCGAATGAGTCTGCTTTTTTTTAATTTTTTAAAAAAAATTTAATAAAAAATTTGTTTTCTTCTATTGTTCTCAATTTTTTCATTTTTTCGTTTCTTTTCTTTGTTCTAATTTTTCATTTGTTTTTCAAGTCACTCAATTTCGCTATTTGGGACATGTTCATGAGTCAAACCAAGACTTGAAACTTGTCACCCAAAGTATAACGATTTGTGTAATGAAATAACAATTTAAAAACATTTTTTAGGTTTTGCTATATACCGGAGAATCCAAAAAAAGTTCCTTCTTCAGCAAATATAAGTTTAACCCGGTAAAAAATCCTACAGAGTAATCTCTATCTTAATTTCTTCCTCCTTGGTATAAATAGGAGTGTTTTTTGCCTCATATAATTCACACCCAGAATTTGTTCTGAGTCTATATGACCGGAGATCAATTTGATCTGTTTCAAGCGTCTGCAGCAGGCAGAAAACCAAGCTACACCGATAAGTGGAAGATTTTCTGCTAATACGAAACGCTTTTGCTTCCATTTAATTTTTTTCTTTTTCAGCCCACTGCAGGCGAATACAGGTTCGATTCGTATCGAATGAATCTGCTTTATTTTAATTTTTTAAAAAAATTTTAATAAAAAATTTGATTTCTTCTATTGTTCTCAATTTTTTCATTTTTTCATTTCTTTTTTTGTTCTAATTTTTCATTTGTTTTTCAAGTCACTCAATTGCGCTATGTAGGACCTGTTGATGAGTCAAACGAAGACTTGAAACTTGTCACCCAAAGTATAACGAGTTGTGTAATGAAATAACAAATTAAAAACATTTTTTAGCTTTTGCTATATACCGGAGAATACAAAAAAAGCTCCTTCTTCAGCAAATATAAGTTTAACCCGTTAAAAAATCCCATAGAGGAATCTCTATCTTAATTTCTTCCTCCTTGGTATAAATAGGAGTGTTTTTGCCTCATATAATTTACACCCAGAATTTATTCTGAGTTTATATGAGAGGAGATCAATTTGATCTGTTTCAAGCGTCTGCAGCAGGCAGAAAACCAAGCTGAACCGATGAGTGGAAGGTTTTCTGCTAACACGAAGCGCTTCTTCTGCCTTTTAATTTTTCTTCTTTTTCAGCCCACTGCGGGCGAATACAGGTTCGATTCGTATCGAATGAATCCGCTCTTTTTAATTTTTTTTAATAAAAAAATTGATTTCTTCTATTGTTCTCAATTTTTTCATTTTTTCATTACTTTTCTTTGTACTAATTTTTCATTTGTTTTTCAAGTCACTCAATTGCGCTATTTGGGACCTGTTGATGAGTCAAACCATGACTTGAAACTTGTCACCGAAAGTATAACGAGTTGTGTAATGAAATAACAAATTAAAAACATTTTTTAGGTTTTGCTATATACCGGAGAATCCAAAAAAAGTTCCTTCTTCAGCAAATATAAGTTTAACCCGGTAAAAAATCCTATAGAGTAATCTCTATTTTAATTTCTTCCTCGTTGGTATAAATAGGAGTGTTTTTGCCTCATATAATTCACACCCAAAATTTGTTCTGAGTTTATATGAGAGGAGATCAATATGATCTGTTTCAGGCGTCTGCAGCAGGCAGAAAACCAAGCTGCACCGATGAGTGGAAGGTTTTCTGCTAACACGAAACGCTTCTTCTTCCTTTAACTTTTTCTTCTTTTTCAGCCCACTGCGGGCGAATACAGGTTCGATTCGTATTGAATGAATCTGCTTTTTTTTAATTTTTTTAAAAAAATTTTAATAAAAAATTTGTTTTCTTCTATTGTTCTCAATATTTTCATTTTTTCGTTTCTTTTCTTTGTTCTAATTTTTCATTTGTCTTTCAAGTCACTCAATTTCGCTATTTGGGACCTGTTGATGAGTCACACCAAGACTTTAAACTTGTCACCCAAAGAATAACGAGTTGTGTAATGAAATAACAAATTAAAAACATTTTTTAGCTTTTGCTATATACCGGAGAATCCAAAAAAAGTTCCTTCTTCAGCAAATATAAGTTTAACCCGGTAAAAAATCCTACAGAGTAATCTCTATTTTAATTTCTTCCTCCTTGGTATAAATAGGAGTGTTTTTTTCCTCATATAATTCACACCCAGAATTTATTCTGAGTTTATATGAGAGGAGATCAATTTGATCTGTTTCAAGCGTCTGCAGCAGGCAGAAAACCAAGCTGCACCGATGAGTGGAAGGTTTTCTGGTAACACGAAACGCTTCTTCTTCCTTTTAATTTTTCTATCTTTTTCAGCCCACTGCGGGCGAATACAGGTTCGATTCGTATCGAATGAGTCTGCTTTTTTTTAATTTTTTAAAAAAAATTTAATAAAAAATTTGTTTTCTTCTATTGTTCTCAATTTTTTCATTTTTTCGTTTCTTTTCTTTGTTCTAATTTTTCATTTGTTTTTCAAGTCACTCAATTTCGCTATTTGGGACATGTTCATGAGCCAAACCAAGACTTGAAACTTGTCACCCAAAGTATAACGATTTGTGTAATGAAATAACAAATTAAAAACATTTTTTAGGTTTTGCTATATACCGGAGAATCCAAAAAAAGTTCCTTCTTCAGCAAATATAAGTTTAACCCGGTAAAAAATCCTACAGAGTAATCTCTATCTTAATTTCTTCCTCCTTGGTATAAATAGGAGTGTTTTTTGCCTCATATAATTCACACCCAGAATTTGTTCTGAGTCTATATGACCCGAGATCAATTTGATCTGTTTCAAGCGTCTGCAGCAGGCAGAAAACCAAGCTACACCGATGAGTGGAAGGTTTTCTGCTAATACGAAACGCTTTTGCTTCCTTTTAATTTTTTTCTTTTTCAGCCCACTGCGGGCGAATACAGGTTCGATTTGTATCGAATGAATCTGTTTTTTTTTTTTTTTTTTTTTTTAATAAAAAAATTGTTTTCTTCTATTGTTCTCAATTTTTTCATTTTTTCATTTCTTTTCTTTGTTCTAATTTTTTATTTGTTTTTCAAGTCACACAATTGCGCTATTTGGGACCTATTGAAGAGTCAAACCAAGACTTGAAACTTGTCACCCAAAGGATAACGAGTTGTGTAATGAAATAACATATTAAAAACATTTTTTAGCTTTTGCTATATACCGGAGAATCCAAAAAAAAGTTCCTTCTTCAGCAAATATAAGTTTAACCCGGTAAAAAATCCTACAGAGTAATCTGTATTTTAATTTCTTCCTCCTTCGTATAAATAGGAGTGTTTTTTGCCTCATATAATTCACACCCAGAATTTATTCTGAGTTTATATGAGAGGAGATCAATTTGATCTGTTTCAAGCGTCTGCAGCAGGCAGAAAACCAAGCTGCACCGATGAGTGGAAGGTTTTCTGCTAACACGAATCGCTTCTTCTTCCTTTTAATTTTTTTTCTTTTTCAGCCCACTGCGGGCGAATACAGGTTCGATTTGTATCGAATGAATCTGCTTTTTTTTAATTTTTTAAAAAAAATTTTATAAAAAATTTGTTTTCTTCTATTGTTCTCAATTTTTTCATTTTTTCATTTCTTTTCTTTGTTCTAATTTTTCATTTGTTTTTCAACTCACTCAATTGCGCTATTTGGGACCTGTTGATGAGTCACACCAAGACATGAAACATGTCACCCAAATTATAACGAGTTGTGTAATGAAATAACAAATTAAAAACATTTTTTAGGTTTTGCTATATACCGGAGAATCCAAAAAAAGTTCCTTCTTCAGCAAATATAAGTTTAACCCGGTAAAAAATCCTACAGAGAAATCTCTATCTTAATTTCTTCCTCCTTGGTATAAATAGGAGTGTTTTTTGCCTCATATAATTCACACCCAGAATTTATTCAGAGTTTATATGAGAGGAGATCAATTTGATCTGTTTCAAGCGTCTGCAGCAGGCAGAAAACCAAGCTGCACCGATGAGTGGAAGGTTTTCTGGTAACACGAAACGCTTCTTCTTTCTTTTAATTTTTTTTCTTTTTCAGCCCACTGCGGGCGAATACAGGTTCGATTTGTATCGAATGAATCTGCTTTTTTTTAATTTTTTAAAAAAAATTTTATAAAAAATTTGTTTTCTTCTATTGTTCTCAATTTTTACATTTTTTCGTTTCTTTTCTTTGTTCTAATTTTTCATTTGTTTTTCAAGTCACTCAATTTCGCTATTTGGGACCTGTTGATGAGTCAAACCAAGACTTGAGACTTGTGACCCAAAGTATAACGAGTTGTGAAATTAAATAACAAATTAAAAACATTTTTTGAGTTTTGCTATATACCGGAGATTCCAAAAAAAGTTCCTTCTTCAGCAAATATAAGTTTAACCCGGTAAAAAATGCTACAGAGTAATCTCTATGTTAATTTCTTCCTCCTTGGTATAAATAGGAGTGTTTTTTGCCTCATATAATTCACACCCAGAATTTGTTCTGAGTCTATATGACCGGAGATCAATTTGATCTGTTTCAAGCGTCTGCAGCAGGCAGAAAACCAAGCTGCACCGACGAGTGGAAGGTTTTCTGCTAACACGAAACGCTTTTTCTTCCTTTTAATTTTTTTCTTTTTCAGCCCACTGCGGGCGAATACAGGTTCGATTCGTATCGAATGAAGCTGCTTATTTTTTTTTTTTTAATAAAAAATTTGTTTTCTTCTATTGTTCTCAATTTTTTCATTTTTTCGTTTCTTTTCTTTGTTCTAATTTTTCATTTGTTTTTCAAGTCACTCAATTTCGCTATTTTGGACATGTTCATGAGTCAAACCAAGACTTGAAACTTGTCACCCAAAGTATAACGAGTTGTGTAATGAAATAACAAATTAAAAACATTTTTTAGGTTTTGCTATATACCGGAGAATCCAAAAAAAGTTCCTTCTTCAGCAAATATAAGTTTAACCCGGTAAAAAATCCTACAGAGTAATCTCTATCTTAATTTCTTCCTCCTTGGTATAAATAGGAGTGTTTTTTGCCTCATATAATTCACACCCAGAATTTGTTCTGAGTCTATATGACCGGAGATCAATTTGATCTGTTTCAAGCGTCTGCAGCAGGCAGAAAACCAAGCTGCACCGACGAGTGGAAGGTTTTCTGCTAACACGAAACGCTTTTTCTTCCTTTTAATTTTTTTCTTTTTCAGCCCACTGCGGGCGAATACAGGTTCGATTCGTATCGAATGAATCTGCTTTTTTTTTTTTTTTTTTTTTTTTTTTAATAAAAAAATTGTTTTCTTCTATTGTTCTCAATTTTTTCATTTTTTCATTTCTTTTCTTTGTTCTAATTTTTTATTTGTTTTTCAAGTCACTCAATTGCGCTATTTGGGACCTATTGATGAGTCAAACCAAGACTTGAAACTTGTCACCCAAAGGATAACGAGTTGTGTAATGAAATAAAAAATTAAAAACATTTTTTAGCTTTTGCTATATACCGGAGAATCCAAAAAAAAGTTCCTTCTTCAGCAAATATAAGTTTAACCCGGTAAAAAATCCTACAGAGTAATCTCTATTTTAATTTCTTCCTCCTTGGTATAAATAGGAGTGTTTTTTGCCTCATATAATTCACACCCAGAATTTATTCTGAGTTTATATGAGAGGAGATCAATTTGATCTGTTTCAAGCGTCTGCAGCAGGCAGAAAACCAAGCTGCACCGATGAGTGGAAGGTTTTCTGCTAACACGAATCGCTTCTTCTTCCTTTTAATTTTTTTTCTTTTTCAGCCCACTGCGGGCGAATACAGGTTCGATTCGTATCGAATGAATCTGCTTTTTTTTAATTTTTTAAAAAAAATTTTATAAAAAATTTGTTTTCTTCTATTGTTCTCAATTTTTTCATTTTTTCATTTCTTTTCTTTGTTCTAATTTTTCATTTGTTTTTCAACTCACTCAATTGCGCTATTTGGGACCTGTTGATTAGTCACACCAAGACTTGAAACATGTCACCCAAATTATAACGAGTTGTGTAATGAAACAACAAATTAAAAACATTTTTTAGGTTTTGCTATATACCGGAGAATCCAAAAAAAGTTCCTTCTTCAGCAAATATAAGTTTAACCCGGTAAAAAATCCTACAGAGTAATCTCTATCTTAATTTCTTCCTCCTTGGTATAAATAGGAGTGTTTTTTGCCTCATATAATTCACACCCAGAATTTATTCTGAGTTTATATGAGAGGAGATCAATTTGATCTGTTTCAAGCGTCTGCAGCAGGCAGAAAACCAAGCTGCACCGATGAGTGTTAGGTTTTCTGGTAACACGAAACGCGTCTTCTTCCTTTTAATTTTTCTTTCTTTTTCAGCCCTCTGCAGGCGAATACACGTTCGATTCGTATCGAATGTATCTGCTTTTTTTTAATTTTTTAAAAAAAAATTAATAAAAAATTTGTTTTCTTCTATTGTTCTCAATTTTTACATTTTTTCGTTTCTTTTCTTTGTTCTAATTTTTCATTTGTTTTTCAAGTCACTCAATTTCGCTATTTGGGACCTCCCAAGTAACAATTTAAATGCTATTTAGTTTTACTCAGGTTTTATAATTGTTTTATTAAGGTTTTGAAGTTGCTAAATAATTTTATGGTGATTGTAAGTCATGCCAATTGGTCTTCTAGAACAATTGATTTTATTGTGATGTTTTAAAAACCTCCTGGAGAGTAGTAATAAGATTATTTAGCATTTAAGTCCATTTGTACTTATAAAAGTTTTATGGCTGTCATCAATTCACCTAGGATAAAACCATTAAGCACCAAAATAGGAATTAAATACTACTTGATTTCATTAAGGTTTTATAGCATGCGCTAAGACTATTGTATTAAGCTTTGATAAAACTTAAAAATAAGACTCATGAAGGTTATATTAGGAAGCACGGACGGCTACTTTAAGTCAAATTTAAAGGACAATTTGGTCAAGAAAGCTACTGAGCTATGTAGGAATCTATCATAAAACTATTATACACAGAGGTTTTAAGAATGCATTTTAAAATTCTTTCACAAAATCATTTTAAGATTAAGAGACTTAGTCAAATGCCGTATAAACCTAGCACGTCTTTCCAAGTATCTTCGTCATGTGACATACGAGAATATTGTCCATTCTAGGTCTGATATAAAATTTGTAGCGCTATATTTGACGGGGCGAAATATTTCTTACACTTTTTAAGAAATCCAAGATATTTCTATGCTTCTTTGGCAACAGAAACGATATTATCTGTCCAGCTTAACTTACTCGAAATATTAATCCCAAAAATGCTTAATGACGGTGAGTTAGAAATTAATGCTCCATTAAAAAAAACGGAAATGGTTAAGTGAAGATCTTGCCTTAAAGAGATGAGACAGCTTTGGGATGATACATTACAAATTATAAATTAGATTATAAATGATTAGACGTCAAGAAGAAATCGACAAGTCGAAGTAAATTTCATCGCGGATACATATAAAACTAAATAGATTTATTCAAGAGCAAGTTACATTATTTGAGTCTCAATAGACCTAGAACAGTTTTAACTAAGATCAATGAAAAAGAGCGAACAGTTTTATTAGCAACTAAATTAAAGTCAAACAAATTTATTTTGGCTTTATAAATTAAAAATTTAAAAATTCTCCGAAATGTATGAACAATGCATATAGGTACTATTAGCCTTGTAAATAGTATAAAAGCATGATAAAGGTCAGAAGCAAGCTTTATATTTTGCAAATACATACACACACATACAAGTGTCATAAGTACTCTAAGTTTTATAATGCGTTTATACAAAACTAAATCGTTTTACTTAATAGCAAATGGCATTATATGAGTCTAGGAGCACTCAGAAAGGTTTTACGTAAAACCAAATGGATTTACAATAGAATGAATTGTTTTAATCGCAGCCATCCTAAGATCAAACGGTTTTATTACGGCTGTACAAGTAGCAAATAGGCTTTAATGTGAAATCGCCATTTTATGCTTAAAATGCATTATTTTTAAATTTATTATTTTCACGAACTTAAGCCGTTTCAGAACTAGGGGATATCATTTTCGAACTTTTTTCAATTCCGAAAGTACTTAAAATAATATCAAAATTAAATATAGTGTAAATAAAAAAAAAATATTTTACAATTATTTCTCAACTTTTCCTAATTTTAATTATTTCTCAGGCGCGTTATTATTTTTCGAGCTATCCTATGTGATATAATCAGTAAATTTTCAATCGCCGTAATATTTGCTACATTAAACTGTTAACACTGTACTTAAAATAAAATTGAATTACAATTCAACATACTAAATTATTATAAAGCGTAACATATAAATCTATTTGGTTCTATTATTATTATTATGGATTTAAAGATCACTTTTATTTTGAAGTTTGGTAGTCAAAACTTACGGCCAGTTTTGTGAGTTTTACGTCAGCTATAGCAAATATATTGTTTGTAGTCATGAAAGGAGTGGGTGTTACATGAATTAAGTCGTACCTGTTTGTTTCGACAATATTCAGATACCCGAACAACATTATGCTATCATTTACTTGTTTCACATCAAGTTGCACTTGTGGTGTTGATAGTATTTGAAGATTGGTTCCAATATTATGCGACACATTTTGAATTAAAAGACCAATGTCAGGTGGGCTGACAAAATCAAATAAATGTCCGTGGTTATGGAGTGCGTTTAACCAGGTTTGATATTTTTCTTGTAAGTCGCTGTAGTAATCTTCAGTACTGATAAATGCAGCGAGTACTTCAATGGCGATTTTGTTATGATCTGCGGTGGAATACCAGGTAGCCATTTCTTTAACAGAAGAAATTACTTGAGTTAATCGGGCGTCAAAGTTTCTTAGTTTCTCAGATATGAGAAATGCTGATTGATTAACTTTCGTGGATAACGGAAGCATCTGTTGATTGGTTGAGTGCAAAAGATTGTGCTTATTCTGTTGCAAAAGCTAAATATCAGTACATACTTGATCATTTACTCCAAAGATGCTGGTTAAAAGACTGCCAAGTATCCCCCTCTTAGATCTGCCTTCCGGCTCCGCTATAGTGATAACTTCTTTTAAGGTCTTAAAGCGATGATTTCTTCTTGAGGATACACGTTCAAACAGTGTTTGACAGTGCGTCATTTTTGTGAGCTCTCTTGTTTGTTCACACATATCTTTTATCTGGTTCCAAGTATTATTAATGTTTTTCTGATCAGTGATTATTTCTGCTTTAGAAAGTGCGACCTGTAGGGGAAGGTTCCCTGTTAACTTGTGCGCACCCCAAGTTCTCCAAAAAGAGCCCTGGCTTGGGTTGGAATACTTCATAGTTTTGGGCGAAAACTATCGTTAACCAATAAAATAGAGACAAGGTTGTAAGGAGCAGGTTCTGTGTCCAGGTGCAAGGCACAATGGTTGGCTTCTTTTCCTTTTTGGTTCTGTGGATGAAATTTTATCGAAATGATTGGGCTGTGACCACAATTTTGGTTCTGACTGCAGAATGGAGCAAGATTTTCGTTTCTTGTTATTTTTGTTCGGAGCAGACTCAAGACTTCTTGACACTGCATTTATTCTTGCCTTTGATTTAGCTACTAAAATAGTCATTGTCGTGATTGAATTTTGAGCTTCGCTTGTGTCTTCTGAATTTAGTATGGAAATAGGTAGTTGACAGATCTTGTGAATAGGCCGTTTCTTAATACAGTTTTTGTATTGTACCGAAAAAATTCGGACTACGCCATCATCTCGCGGATGTATTTGGGTAATTCCCCCAAGTGGCCACCTGTGTGGTGGTAAAGTATCTTCTTTTACCAAGACCAATTCTCCGATCACTGGATTTTTCCCCAACGTCTTCCATTTGGTTCTCTGCTGAAGCAACGATATATATTCTTGAGACCAGCGCTTCCAGATATCTTGATGCAGTTTCGTGACTAACTTCCATCTCTGATGAAGTTCTTGTGTAGCTATTTCAGATTGTGGTGGTACTATGAGCTGTAGCCCAATCAAAATGTGCCCCGGCGTCAGCGCTTCCAAGTCTGTGGGATCACTGGAATGTTGCCCGATGGTCGTGAAGCAGGCATCTACTTCGCACAGTACAGTGCTGAGTTCTTCATACGTAAGCAGCGTTTCTCCTAGAACCCTTTTTAGATGTCCCTTCCCTGATTTTACTCCAGCCTCACATAATCCTCCAATATGAGGAATAGCTGCGGGAATAAACTTCCAGTCAGTGCCATAATTAGCTGTGGTCTCTACCGCTTGCTTTGTAGATCGATTAATTGCTAATTGTAGCTCCTTATCCATCTTGTTTCTGGCACCGACGAAGTTGGTGCCATTGTCACTAAATATTTGCTTGCAGGTTCCCCGGCGAGAAAGAAACCTTTTATAAGCCGCTAAAAATGCATCAGTGGTGAGGTTGGTGACTAATTCCAGGTGGACTGCCTCTGTTACTAACCAAATGAATAAGGCAATGTATCCTTTATTGGTTTTAATTCCTCTGCCTTTTGAGGATTTTGTGAGAAATGGACCAGCATAATCGATACCACAGTGGGAGAATGGCGGCGACGGAATGTTTCGGGCTTAAGGTAAGCAACCCTATGATTCCTTCCTTGGACTACTCTTTTCCCATCAATGATCCAGAAGTTCATCCTTATGTAATTTAAAGCTAATTGTGTACCACCGTGTAACGTTTGCGGATGTGCGTGATCTATAATTATACTTGTTAAATGATGTTTTTGTGGTAAAAGTAGTTGGTGCTTGGCATCCATTGGCAGTAGAGAATTCTTTATTCTGCCGCCTACTCGCAAAATTCCCTCATTATCAAAAAATGGATTAAGCGAAAGAAGTTTACTTGTCTTTCTTATTGGTCTGTTTTTGCTCATTGCTTCTACTTCATCCAAAAATTCCTGCAACTGCACAATTTTGATGATGCGATTCTTGGCTTCAAGGAGCTCATCAGAAGACAGATGTGCAAGATTTCTTTGTATTATGGGCTTCTTACAATTTTTGATGAACCTGAGACTATAATCTATAATCCTTGTTTGTTTTGTGTATGTTGAGCAGGTAAAGATTTCCTTTGTCTGAATTGTTGCTTTTAATGCCACGACTTGAGTTTTCACTTCTTTATCAGTAACTATATTTAGCTTGTTGGATGGCCATGCATTGGGTGGTTGACTGAGGCAAAGTGGCCCTCTCCACCAAAGATCTCGAATTACGAGCTTGGTTGGGCTAATTCCACTCGAGGCAATGTCCGTAGGATTTTGATCTGATCTCAAATGTCTCCATATGTCCATGTCAAAGTTATTGTGTATTTCGGACACCATGTTTGCTACAAACGGCTGCCAGGTGTTCGGATTCATTGCAATCCATGCCAATGCGATTTCAGAATCGCACCAGGCGAATACTTCCGGTAATTTGATATCCAAAGATGTGATGGTCGATTTTAACAATTGTGTTAACAGGACAGCACCACAGAGCTCTAGTCGTGCTATTGTAACTTTTAGTTTTAAGGGCGCCACCTTGGTTCGTGCTGCTAGTAGCGTTATACTCACCTTCCCCAGAGAATCTGTTAGTCGGGAGTATACTACGGCCGCATATGCTTTTTCAGAGGCGTCGTAGAAGCCGTGGAGCTGAATATGTTTTCCAGGTTGGTATTTGATCCATCGCGGAATTCTAATTTGTTGTAGATTTTTTAGATCTGCTTCGAGTTGCCTCCAAGAGTTTGTTATTTCTGTGGGAGGAATTTGGTCCCAGTCTATACCAGCCTTCCATAATGATTGCATGAGGAGTTTAGCTGTTATTGTTACTGATGAAAGGTACCCCAGGGGGTCAAATATTGCTGCAATTTTTGATAGTAAAGCCCGTTTGGTTAATTTTATAACCTCCTCCTCTGTTTTCAGCTGGAAGGAAAGTTCATCCTTTTTGGGATTCCAGTGTATTCCCAGTGTTTTTATGGCATTTTCTTCACCAATTTCTAGAATTCCCTTTTCGATAATCTCCTCAGGAATGTTTCTTAATAATTCCTCATTGTTTGAGGACCATTTCCGAAGATTGAATCCTCTTTTATTTAGGAGCACAATTATTTGTCTTTGAATTACCTTGGCTTCTGATACAGTATTCGCACCTGACAGCTACATCAAAATCTATCATTAGCACTCTTTTTCCGACGGGAAGTTGTTCACCTTCATCTTGAGCAAGCTGCATTAGGACCTTGTCTGCAAGATATGTGGCGGGAGCTATTCCATAAGTAACGGTGTTTAAGACGAACTCTTGAATGCGTTCGTCAGGATTTCTTCGCCATAATATACCTTGGTAATTTCAGTCTTCTTTCCAGCTTGGCAGAAAATGTCACATTTTGCCGAACCAAGATTAGAAAATTAATATTTCACCTTATTTTAACTGACTGTAATGAAAAAAAAATGTACTACGCCAGCTTGGCAAGTAACTTTAAAAGTTGACGCATTTAATAAGGATTCTGAAATGGTATAATACTTGCTACAATATTTCTTAGATTACGGAAAAAAAAATTTCTTCAAGAAACTCAGTTTCGAAAAACTTCTTTTCACCTACTAAAAATTATTCTAGTGTACCCAAAGCTTGCATAAGACCGTAACTTTAAGCTTCTAGTTTGACTGAGATGGAGAGTCATTACATGAAGTGTGAGTGAGACAGATAGTGACGCTTTCAAGTTAAAGATCCTAACTTTTTTTGAATTTAGGACAAATTTCCCTTAAGTTAAAAATTAAACACCAATTATTTTTATGCTAAGATTTATTATTTACAAAAGATGTTCGACATCTTCTTAAAATTCTTAAAAAGGATCGGGTTATCAGACGGTCAAATCTTCCATTGATGACAAATTCAACTGCTTCCGTAATTCTGGAGCTCATGTTTTTGTAAAATTCGGTGAGCTACACTTTTCGGCACACCTTTCCTGGATTGCACGTACCAAAGTACTTGGGTCTTCTTCAATTGCTTGAAGTACTACGTCCTCGTAAGGTAAGGAACTCTTTCTTCACCATATACTTGGTTTGGAAGTCGCCCCTCTGTGGAGAATAGACGATGCACATTTGTAATAACTCAATTATTTGACGAGCGAGCGTCACTATCTTGCTCACTCACACTTCATGTAATGACTCTCCGTATCACTCAAACTAAAATCTGACAGTTATGGTCTTACGGCAAGCTTTGGGTACACTTGAATCATTTTTAGTAGGTGGAAAGAAATTTTTCGAAACTGGGTTTCTTGAGGAAAAAATTTTTTTTTTCCGTAATCTAAGAGATACTGTAGCAAGTGTTATACCATTTTAGAATCCTTATTAAATGCGTCAACTTTTAAAGTTACTTGCCAAACTGGCGTAGTACATTTTTTTTTCATTACAGTTAAATTTGGATGAAATATTAATTTTCTATTCTTGATTCGGCAAAATGTGACATTTTCTTCCAAGCTGGAATAGTAGGCTTAGAATTTAAAGCAGCAGGTTACCTAAGCACTATCCGGGATTACACAAGAAAAATAAAATTGAAAAAAAGTAAAGATTTGAAGCAATAGGTTCTAAAAAACCATCACAAGGTGTACATTTTCTCGAAACCAAGTGAAGCCCCCCCCCCCACCGCATGTAAGCACACAAACACACACACACACACACACACGATCGAGCTTATTTTTTTTAAATTGTAGAAAGTGCGACAAAACTCCTTCTCCTTCGTTTAATTATTATTCAAAACTTTGGTTTTTCACTATATATTTGGATACTGTCTGAAACCTCGTTGAATTTGAAATTGTTTTGACTACTTTCAAAAATTAACTAGATCAGCAACCCCGTCTTAATGTTGCTATATAAAACTTTGGTTTTTTACTTTATTTAACTTTAGTTTATATCGAAGGTATAATATTATTTAATGGAATGTTCTTAAGGAAAATTGAATCGAGCCCTTATATATTCAATTCAAAACTTAAGATTTTTCCAAGAAAACTAATATCACTGTTGAGCCAAGACTCTTTTGCCTTGACTTGTGTGCGTCGATCTTCAGAAAGAACCAACGGTGCTTGAACCGTGGTCTTGTTGGTAGAGTAATTAGTGCTTGTACTAATACTCGCTGTGTTGAGATAACGACGATTACCAAAATGCTTATTTCGGTATGAATCAAATCAACGGTGCTTGTACCGTGATTTTGATGTGGGAGCAAACAGTGCTTGTACTGATACTCCAGTTGTTTTGGATGGTTATACTCTTGGCAGCCTCACCAAGAAAAAAGAAAAATAGGCTTGTTTGTTTCCAAAATTACTTAACGCAACTAGTTTTATTCCAACAATTCACCTTTTTTATATAACAAAAAAACTCTTACCTGCGATCTTATTCTAGCTTAGCTAAATCCATTGAAAAAGCTTAGCATGCAATATTTTCCTCCCTGGGAAATAAATTTTTCACGAATTTATCAAATGATAAGTCAAAAAATTTTACATTGTGAGTGTTGAATGGCCAGACGTAATGTGAGCTGCTCAAGCACTGCAACTGGTCAGAAGTGTTTGTGTTACATTTATGCTGCTTGTTTGCAATAAAAGAATTAAGAAAAAGTGAACATCGTGAGAAAGTGAAATTGTTTAGAATATTTATTTTGCTTGTGAAATGTCTGGATCATGAAAGAATGCCCAAATGTTAACATTCTCCCCCGCGTTGAATGACAATTCAACCGAAAGGTGTTGAATAACAATGTGAACAACAAAATTGGAGGAAGGAAAACCTTGCATGTGTTTATTGCCTTTTACCTACGCCTAATTAATTTCTAACAAGATGTGTATGACCTTAATACACTTACAGAAGGTTAGAACATGCTAATGCCTAACTAACTTATTTGCAACATTGGTTATAACTAATTAGCGTACTAAACCTCATATTTTACGGCGAATCTTTCATCTTCAATAGAATTGTTTGGTGGGTTGTTCTCCGCTTGTGCCTTGACATCTTATGTGGTTAGTCGTGAGCACATGGTAGGACCTCCAAAGTAGGTATATGAAAACGGTTATGATGAGGAAAATTCTGGCATAGCTGATCGCAAATTGATGAGTGTCGTGAGCGTAGACTCTTCCTGGTAGATCACTGGGAAGTTGTGCAAGTTGCCTCTTGATAGATTCTAATTCGGTTAAATCTGGCTGATAATGGGATGTGTAGCGGAGTACTGGGGCTAACTTTTCTGGCACTACTACTTCTGTTAAGTTGCTCGCAGGCACGTAGGACATCCTTGATGTTGACTGTAATACTTTGTGCCCTCTTATAGTGAGTAGCGGTTGTTTCATGACACAATCTTCCTGAATTTTAAGAATTCCGGTACCATCAATTGACTCTTCGGTAACGTTGTCGCCGCACACAATGTTGATTGTGGTTTTCTGACCCAAAACGCAAATCCACTGATTGACATTGTGGAGCTGAATCCAGTGTGGTCCGTTTTCTGTCCTCATTATTTGGCAAGAGTCAGGCTGAGGTAGGTGATTGATAAGGCTCACCTCACAGTTGCTAATGATGGAGCCCTTATGGTATGTGGGATGTGTTTGTCTGCAGAGATGTTTCTCTTCCGTGATGGAAATGCAGGACATCAAATCTTGCTCTGTGAGGGGGTAATACAAATCTCGATGCAAGTTGATAATCAAATATGGATGTGATGGCCTTATGGCGACGGCAGCATCGTTGACTAATACTGGGACCGGTGTCAGCTTAAATAGTTCAAATTCGTCCGTTGTTAGTAGTGGGAGCGTTATTCTGAAGATGATGTGTCTGCCTACTACCCTGCCTTCGATGCTCATGAGACGATACTGTTTCAATACTTCATCTTGTGTGGTAGGGAGCCTCAATGAAGAGCGGAGGTTATTTTTTATGTACACGAGTTCCCCTTGCAATTGCGCCGGAGAGATCAAGCGTGGGCTGATTTTACCTTGATGAGTGTGGATGAGGACATCCAATATAAAATCTTGAATTCTGAGGAAATTCGATGCTGTTAACATAGTTTGAATTCCTACTGAAATGAACAAGTGGTTCAGCCTTTCTTGAAACATCTCTTCTCTGATGCCATTAATTGCCTTATTGATCTGATCGATGTGGAGTTCAAGCTCGTGGAGTTGCTTGCTTAATATTCCTCCTTCTGTTTTCATGATGTTTGTTGTTGCATCTATGATTGATGTTTGATTTTTTATGAGGTCGAGGAGGAAGTGCTCATTTTTATTGATGTTTTCGATGGTATGGGACATCTTCTCTGCGTATTCTGAGTCAAGCACCCCAAAGAGAGTGTTTGCTACATTGCCCACGATGTTTAGGACTCCTCTCTTCGATCGTTTTCTGTCAATGGGAGGTGTTAGTAATTCGTTCCCCTTGGATAGCTCCTCATAAAGATATTTGAATTGATTAGTTGTTCGAAGGCATAGTTCTCCTTCATCCATAGAATTACATAGGTGGTCCAGTTGTTTAATGCAGTTGCTAAAGGCAGAAAATTCCTTCCAGTAAGGGTCCATGTCATAATACCCGATGAGATGCCATTGGCTGGAAATTATGTTGGTCACTCCTAGATTTTCAAAGTATATACCAGGTCGAGATTTGAAGGGCGTTATTGTGACTGGCGATCCCTTGGCTGTCGGTAGGATTAGGCATGTGAGTAGTAGCGTAACTAATGTAGTGCCAAATGACTGACGTTGTTTTTTCCGAGGGTTGTTAGTCACATTTTCATCCTCTTTGGAGTTATGTCGGGTGCCGTTTCTGGAGAATTCAGTGGTGTTGCTTTCCTGTTGTTGGCACAAGAGCGGCACCACTTCATTGTCAGAGATCTCCTTCTCTAGAGGCAGTGGTGCTAACCTGTGTATGGCTCGTCGAAGCGTTCCGCTGGAGGTTCTGATGTCTGCTACTCGTACGAGTCCGTCGGTCCCCTTGATGACGTTGATCACTCGTCCTAGTGGCCATTTTAAGGGAGTAGTATTATCTTCTTTTATGATGACCATATCTCCAACCCTAATATTCTGACGTTTTTGCTTCCACTTATATCTGTGTTGTAACTGATTTAGATATTCATTGGACCGCCGCTGCTAGAACTGATTTTTGATGCACGACACAAGTTTCCAACGCGTCAGCAAATTTACATTCTGAAGTTGTGCTCGGGGATCGATTGAACTGGTCAATGGTTCGCCAATGAGGAAGTGCCCGGGTGTTAAGGCTGTTAAATCGTTGGGATCTGACGACATTGCAGTTATTGTTCTGGAATTTAGAATTGCTTCAATTTATATGATCACAGTTTCCAGCTCTTCATAAGTGAGCGATGCGGCTGCTAGTACTTTCTGTAGAAGGTTTTTAGCAGATTTCACGGCCGCTTCCCACAGTCCACCAAAATGCGGAGCCCTAGGGGGGATGAAACGGAAGTCGATCCCTTTTGTGCTGCATGCAGTGATTATGGTTTCTCTTTCTTTATCGGAAGCAATTATGTCTTTCACTTCCTCAAGTTTGTTCTTGGCGCCCACGAAGTTGGTGGCGTTGTCGCAGTATATGGTCTTGCAATGACATCTTCGCCCTATGAAACGTTTCAGGGCCCCTATGAAGCCATGTGATGATAAATCACTGACTACCTCAAAGTGTGTTGCTTTTTTGTGAAGCAGAAAAAAACGGCTATGTATGACTTCTGTGGTCTTTTTCCTCTAATCTTGAAGTGAGTGTACATTGGTCCGCAGAAGTCGACACCAACATTGATGAAGGGGCGTGCTGGTTGTACTCTATCTGGAGGTAAGTTGCCCAGTAGTTGTGACAAAAATTTTGGTTTGGCTTTGGCACACTGAACACAGTGCTGAACTACTGAGCGTGCAAGTGTTTTGCCCTTCAGAGGCCAGAATTTCTGCCTGGTTATTGAGAGCAAGGCCTGGGGTCCCACGTGATAATTCGATTTGTGAATATCATTGATCAATAATTTAGTAAACTGGTGTGACGGTGGCAACAACACTGGATGCTTGGCGTTGTATGATAACTGAGATTCTTCCAATCTTCCCCCCACTCTAGTGATTCCTTTTTCGTCAATAAAGGATGTGAAGCTGATGAGTGAACTGTTTCGGGCTACTTCTCCCAACTGCTCCGGGTGTTGGAAGTCCTCTTTGAATTCTTGTTTCTGAATTAGTTTTATGATGATAGTTTCTGCTTCATCAAGTTCCTCTGGGCTGAGTGAGACATTTTTTGTTGTTCCTTGGTTAGTCCCGTCTCGCATGTGCCGTGAATCGAAGAATGTATGCTGTGATTCTCTGAAGCTTAAAAAAGGAATTTGATGATTAATTGAATTAATGAAGTGCTCCGAGTCGTCTGCGGTTATTGTTGTTGCAGTGCAACGCCGCCTCTCTGGATAGTTGTCAAGTGACTTTTTGTATATGGATTGGGCCATATTTCTTCGCCGCCATGAAGGAAAACTGGTCCATAAAACCACAAGTTGCATGTACACAACCTTTCTGGGCTTATGCCCCTAGATAGAATGTCGGCCGGGTTGTGATTTGAGCTGACATGACGCCATTGCTGCGGCCCGGAAAGTCGCTGGATTGCAGCCACTCGATTAGCCACAAAGGTGTGAAGTGACGAAGAGGATGAACTTATCCATGCGAGGACGATTTCCGAGTCTGTACAGAAGTGTATAGACTCATCCTTTAAATTTAGATCTCTTTTGATTCGATTAGCTAATTGTGATGCCAGCTTCGTTGCGCATAGCTCAAGCCTCGGCAACGTTATTTGCTTGACTGGAGACACTCTTGACTTTGCGCACAATAATCTTACTGTTATGATATTGTTTCTGTCTACTGACCTTACATAAGCCGCTGCCCCGTAGGCCTTTTCTGAGGCATCTGCAAATATGCGTAGTTGCATTTGCTTCGATGTTTTGTGAGAGAATACGTGTCTCGGGAACTTGATGCTATTTAAGGTTTTTAGGCCTTCCCGATATTGAATCCAGGAAGAGTGTAGTTCTTGTGGCAGGGGAGCATCCCAGTCTAGTTTCATTGCCACAATTTCTGCAGAAATATTTTTGCGGTTACGATGACGGACCTATTATCCATAACGGGTCAAAGATATGGGCAATGTCGGATAAGGCTGTGCATTTGGTAACCTTTCCCCTCTCATTCCAAGCTGTTTTGATCACAAATTCATCCGCTTTAGGTAACCACGTTCACCCGATGGCCGTAATGTTGTCTTCGGACTTGTTTGAAAAGTCTAATTGGAGTTCTTGGTCGCTTTCTGGAATGCTTCAAGCAGCTGAGGGTGATTTGCGCACCATTTCCTCAATTTAAAGCCTGCTGAAGCCAAGATTTGGTTAAGTTGAAGCTGCATTTCGAGAGTGGTGGCGAGGCTGTCTGAGCTCCTGAGCGCATAGTCAACATAAAAGTCGCGTGCAAGAACAGCGGCCCCCAGAGGGTGATTTTCCGTCTCCTTAAATGCCAATTTTTGAAGACATTTTGTTCCCAAATAAGGAGCGCAAGTTGTTCCGTTCGTGACAGTGCATAGTTGAAAGCACTTCACTTTTTGATTGCGATCCATCCTCCACCAAATTAATTGATATTTCTGGTCAGCTTCATCGACTCTCACCTGCTGATACATTTTCTCTATATCGGCCGTGAATACAAATCGGGGCATGCGAAACCTTAATAGAATGGAGAAGACGTCATCCTGGATGGTCGGCCCAGTTGACAGTATGTCGTTCAGAGAAATGTTGGACGCTGTTTTGGCCGAGGCGTCAAATACAACTCGCAGCTTAGTGCTACTGCTATTGACTTGACCTGAACAATATGTTTTTGCAGCTGCTGTCCACCCGAAGACGGTGTTTTGCAGGATTGGCAGATCGTCTCCCAGTTTTATCTGCCCAACTGACAAGAGAAAATAGTAGAGTTCGGCTCCAATCAATAAGTCTATTGAATCTGGATGATTGAAGTGATGATCGGCTAGTTGGATGTTGTTTGGAATGGCCCATGTTGCGGTGTCTATTGCTTGAGAGGGTTGTGACGATATTATTCGTGGTAGCACATGAGCTTCTAGTGTTGACGTGAAGCCATTTATCCTTGACTGTAGAAGGATGTTCACTCTGCGTTGACTTTGCTGCTTCCGCAAACCGATGCCTTCCATGCACAAGAGTTCAGGAGTCATTGTCAGTTGCAATTTCTTTACCATCCTTTCGGTAATCAAATTAATCTGTGATCCCGAGTCAAGGATGGCCCTGCATTCGGTGGTGATTCCCCTGCCATTTGATAGCTTTACTAAGGCAGTACTAAGAAGTGTATATCCCCTGATCTTTGGGTCTGTCTTCGTGGTTAGTGAAATGGCGGTGTCTGTTGATTGAGCGACGTTGACTTGAGCAGCAGTCTGGATAACTGCCGAAGCCTCCTGCCTTTTAAGTCGTGAGTCTTGGTTGTGTTTGCCTCGTACTCCTTGAACGGCTGAAATGTGTAGTAGCGTATTGTGACGACGAGAACACTTTGTGCATGACCCTGATAGACAGGCCTCCGAGGTGTGGCCAGGCCTTAAACAATTGAAGCAAATGCTGAATCTTTTGACTAGACTTATCCTCTGAGGTGGTGTCATCTCTAGAAATTTCTGACAGGCAAAAAGCTTATGAGTATTTTTGCATGCTGGGCAGACTGCTCCCGAGTCAACTGTTGATATGAGGGCCCTCTGAATGTGAGACTTCTTATCTTCTGTAGGCCTTCCCTTGATTCCTAGTGCATCGAAGGATTGAAATCGCATTTCCAGAAACTGCATAAATGTCTTAAGTTGCTGCAGTGTTCTAGGTTGGGCCAGCGACTATTCCCACAATGCATGTGTGGTCTTGTCTAATTTTTTGATTAATATGTATAGTAAAAGCGGATCCCATTGTTCCGTATGTACTCCTAAGTTCTCTAACGCAAGAAGACACTCTTGAGTTGTATCGGAAAGAGATTTGATGGCTGCTGCGTTCTCTATGGAGGTGGCTGATTGGGATAATAGTTTGCTGAGCAAAGCATTGACTAATAATCTCGTGTTTTCGAATCGATCGTTGATTATTTTCCATGCCGCTGTGTAATTTGCTTCGGGCGTTGTGAGATGCCTGATGAGTTTTTCGGCTTCTCCAGAAAGACTGGTCTTCAAGTACCACATCTTTTGACAATTATTGATGTGTTGGATATGCACCAATTCTGTGAAGAGATCTCTGCATTGTCTCCACCTCAGATAGTCTCCATCAAATGTAGGAAGGGTTATCTTTGGTAGTCTGACCATGTTGTTGTGAGCAGTGATAGGTGCAGGCATGCTTGGCCTTCTGGCGTCGATTGACCCATCAATTCATGCAATCGAATGAGTTCCTGTTGAACCTCTTCTTCTAACTTGAAGTATGTCTCAATATGGTATCCCATGCTGCTGGGATCGCTTATTTGCTCCCATATTTGGTAGTGAATGCTCTGGATCTCACTCCAATAATTTTGGATAGCATGTATCTTCACTTGATAAAAATGTATTGATTGAGTTTGCATCGTGTTTGGAGACTCGAGAGAAGCCTTCGCAAATCATTCATAATAGAATGTTGTCTTCGAATAAGTGAATTTGCCTTAGTTGCATCTTGTGCTAGGCTTGCGGATGACATGCTTAACGGTATGGTGCCCTTTGTCTTAGGATAGGCCCCATATTCGGTAATCTTCTCAGGTGTTGCGGTAACTGGAAAATTGTCTCCTTCACACGCCTTGTCCGTGGACTTCTCTTTCGCTGTGTTGATTCCACCTTGCGCAGTGTCTTGGTTTTGCTGTGGATCATTCGCTGCATTTTCAAAAATTGCTGTCTCACCTGTCTCTTGCATGCTCACTATCTTTTGTCTTAATTTTTCGTAACCCTGGCAAATAATAATTCTGCTTGAAGTAGGGGTGATCAAGCTTGTTCTCGTGGCTTATACGGATAATGTTGTCCGTCTATTCGAAGTCCTTCCATAATTCATATAGCATAAGAAGCCTTTTCTGCAAGTACTCCGCTGTCTTGCGGATGACTGGGTCCTTGCGGAAGTTCTCTATTAATCGTTCAATTTCGCCACCTGTCTTTGTTTGACCTAACGTTAGTTCTTCCAGGTCCATATTGATCAAGGGAAAACTGAATGAATCTTCTTGTCAATGTTGCTGAATGCTGCTACTTGGCGTGAATAGATCACGTCGGGGTCACCAAATGTTGAGCCAAGACCCTTTTGCCTTGACTTGTGTGCGTCGATCTTCAGAGAGGACCAACGGTGCTTGAACCATGGTCTTGTTGGTAGAGTAATTAGTGCTTGTACTAATACTCGCTGTGCTGAGATAACGACGATTACCAAAATGCTTATTTCGGTATGAATCAAATCAACGGTGCTTGTACCGTGATTTTGTTGTCGGAGCAAACAGTGCTTTTACTGATACTCCAGTTGTTTTGGATGGTTATACTCTTGGCAGCCTCACCAAGAGAAAAGAAAAATATGCTTGTTTGTTTCCAAAATTACTTAACACAACTAGCTTTATTCCAACAATTCACCCTTTTTATATAACAAAAAAACTCTTACCTGCGATGTTATTCTAGCTTAGCTAAATCCATTGAAAAAGCTTAGCATGCAATATTTTCCTCCCTGGGAAATAAATTTTTCACGAATTTATCAAATGATAAGTTAAGAAATTTTACCTTGAGGGTGTTGAATGGCCAGACGTAATGTGAGCTGCTCAAGCACTGCAACTGGTCAGAAGTGTTTGTGTTGCATTTATGCTGCTTGTTTGCAATAAAAGAATTACGAAAAAGTGAAAATCGTGAGAAAGTGAAATTGTTTAGAATATTTATTTTGCTTGTGAAATATCTGGATCATAAAAGAATGCCCAAATGTTAACAATCACACATATCAAAACCGCAGTAAGCACAACATATGGTTAAATATAAAAACCTTTCTACCAGTATCAAGTATGGCAAACTGTAAAGGGATGCCTTCTGACAATCCTACATATACTCACTTCACCTGGGCATAAGCAGATATTGCAGCCGGCACCTCTGGCTACAAAATTCATCGTTGGGATTGACGTGGGTGGCGACACATCACTTTGCCGCTAGTTGACAGTCGGATTGGGGTTGTTCTTGCCACCCACATCCCTCCGATGTTAGATAGATGTGTCTGGGGAATGAAGTTTTGACAACGGACAGACGGAAGATCAATAAAAGAAATTATTATTATGATTATGTATGTGTATGTAACTCTCTCTGGACTTCTACGACTGCTACCTGAAAAGCAAAAAAGCAAAATAAATACCGAGTGGATTCAGCTCTCAACGCCGGACATGTTCATTGCCACCCGGAGAGCTTGACGACGCAGTTAAGAGCAGGGAAGTAGAGCGGGCCGCAGGTGTTGATGCAGTCCAAGCTTGACGTGGTATGGTACCAGCGCCCACATCCACCCTGGCTAAGACGTCAAGGCAAACCAAAAAGATAATTTCTTAGCCCCATATTGAAGCCGATGTACGTGTGCGTATGTGTGGTGAAGCTACCCCGCTGCCATCACGCCCTCTCGTATATAACTCAGGCTGCCATTAGACCTAACTCACAGGCCCTCACAACAAAACACAAAAAAAACCAATGGAGTAGCGAGAAGAAGCATAGAAACCTTGTACTAAACACGGCTGATGACCAGATTTAGGAATGCCTCGCCCAAATTACCATTCCTTTGGCATTACACCTTGTTTACACTGGAAAGAAAAGAAACAAGTAAAAAAACTAAAGCAAGAACTCAAATATAACTCTGGATTAATTCACAAATATATAAAAATAGGCAAAAGTAATGTAACTTCGAACGTATAATCATCTCCATTCTTAAAATACCATAGCGAGTTGGCCTTACTAACCTAGCGCAAGGGATGCGCAATAACATTATACTACTTTAACTAGGTGAAAGCACACACAAAAATTTTACTATTACCAATAAAAAAAAAAAAAAAATGTAATAATTAAGCTTGGTCTGGTCTGGAGTTTTCTAATTTCTGCCACGTCCTGAATCATTAAGTTAATAAATCCACTGTTGTCCTTTTCTTTCAGGAAAACAACCACTAAAGAAAATTTTGCAATTTTGCACTAGATCACAGGTAAGTCTGCATTACTTAATTAATAAATTCATTGTTCTCTTTCCACTTTCAGGAAAATTAAAAAAACTATTATGCAAGATTACACTAAACCGTAGTTACGTTCTGGATTATTAAATTAAGAAATTCACTGTTTTCTTTCCTCCTTCGGGACTACTAAAAATAACAATTAGACAAGATTACCCAAACCGTAGGTAAGTTCTGCATTATCAAATAAAAAAAAAAAAAGAATACTATTAGACAAAATTGCACTAAATCGTAGGTACCCAATTTATTTCCTTTAGCTAATCATCCTTCATTTCCAGAGGAAACGGAATAGCAAATCTAACCCAGGTAAACTTCCTCACAAACTAATTATGATCACTAATATCCCTACCTTTCAGGATGGAACGCCACGCTCTTAGCGGTAACAAAACAAAATGCTAATGCTCCTGCAGCACAGGTAAAATTGTATCACAACCTAATTCGTATCGCCAGAACAAATTATAAGCACTACTCTGGTTATTTTTCAGCAAAGAAAATAAAATTTGCACTTTGGGATATGACAATCGCAATATTCCTTCCGCACAGGTAAATATTCAGACAAAATAGTTATGAAATAATTATTAATCTCGTTTATTCCTTTCAGATAATCCAATACGCCGAGATTCCTGCTGCCCAGGTAAAGCTTTCACACAAATTTATTTAAAAAAAATAATTATGAATCTCGTTCTACTCCTTTCAGATAATCGAACGCAAAATTCCTACCGCACAGGTACGTATTAACACAAATTAGGTATGATATAATTATTTATCTCGTTTTATTCTTTTCACCTAATCCCATACGCCAAAACTTACTGCTGCACAGGTAAAACTTTCACACAAATTTGTTATAAAAAAATAATTATTCATCTCGTTCTATTCCTTTCAGATAATTCGATACGCCGAAATTTCCCTGCAACACAGGTAAATATTCACACTAAATTAGTTATGAAATAATTATTAATCTCGTTCTATTCCTTTCAGATAATCCAAACGAAAAAAATTCCTGCAGCACAGGTAAATATTCAGACAAATTTGTTAGACCCCAATTACTGATCTCGTTCTTCTTGTGTATTTTCTCTTTCCAGATAATCCAAACGAAAAATTCCTGCTGCACAGGTAAAAGTTAACACAAATTAGTTATCAAGTAATTATTAATTTCGTTCTATTCTTTCCGGTGTCCGTCCCTTCGACTCATCGCTAGTCTTCACTATCGAATCTCTGCTGCTGAACAAAATTTCACGGAATTTTCGCGGGCGCGCTGTGATTCGTTGGGCGGTGTGATCAGGCGCTGTTTACTGCTAGGCGAATTACAGTTCGTGCCTGGAATGTTGGCTGACAAAAGGTAAGGTTTATCGGAAAGATTCTAAATTGCGCGCATTCTGGGTAAATTAGAATTTTTCGTATGAAAAATATTATTTTTTTTCTCTTCTTTCAGGATTTTATGCGGAGAATATAATTTGTGCGGTTTATCGAAAATATTCTGAATTGCGCGCGTTCTGCGCAAATTACAATTTTTTCGTATGTAAATATTATTTTCTCTTCTTTTCAGGATTTATAAGGGGGGAATATAATTTAATGCGCGTCTATCGGGAAGCTTCTAATTTGCGCGCGGAACCAAAAGTAATATCTGGATAGTGGTCAGTCTTGTGAGGTGGTCTTATTGGCGAGGAGAATATATCAGACTATAATTTCACAAAAGCGTTAAATAGCCATGTATTCAAAAGTTATTACAGCGATTCTAAAAAATCTCTATACCCTTCTCGTTGTCTGCTTGTTAAGCACCCAGGAACCATGGTCAACAGAACAAGATTATGAGAGTAGGCAAACCGGTTTCTTTTTTAAATACAGTGTTTTGCTAACGTGCTGTCGAATTAAAAAGAGTTAAACAAATGATAACACGCAGATCGAAATTTATCTCTATATTATATTATACGAAATTCTAAATAAGCAATCTGCTTTTAAATAGCTTAGATTGATAACAAATCTTTATTCTATTATACGGTCTAGCGATGGGTAACCCGCTCTCAGGCATCTTAGACATGTGACTACATAGAAAGAACAAGAACTCAGATCATTATAACAGACTGGTACTGCAAACCTTGTAGCTCTAAAAGAATTTTAAATTATTACCCAAATAACCCGCATAAGACTAAAATAAATACAGCCCAAACCCTCGCAAACAAAATCTTTAAAATCAGTCACAACAAATTTTCACAAAGAAACACCACAATCGTTACAGACATATTAATAAAAAATAACTATCCATTACATGTAATCCAGAAAATAACAAAAAGAGCGAAAAGAAACAACTTTTCAACAATTTAACACACACCCCGAACAACACAATAAGACTGGATAATACTAATCCTATTTACACATCAATCCCGTTCATATATCCTTTATTCCTAAAAATCGCGAAAATCATTAAAAACGAGAATAATCACATAAAAATAGCATTCAAGCCAATAACTAAACTAAACACCAATTAAACAAAAACCAAGGATCCGATACCCACAAAAGAAAAAAACAGCGTTATATACAAGGTCAAATGTGAAAACCGCAACACGGCATATATTGGACAAACATCAAACAAGGTTACAACCAGACTATTACAACATAAAACATATGTTAATAAACAAGTACCACGCTCCGCACTAGCATCCCACGCAATAGACACAGGCAAAACCCTCGAGAATACTTCACAAGCCATGAAACAGTCTCCCTCCCTACCACATACGAGGCCCAACGGAGTCCTTACATTCTAAAATATTTGCAGTGTTCTTATGTACACCTGACAAAAGTTTGATTTGAATAGCTCCTCCGCTCTAAACTGCTATTCATACAGAAAAATGGTGATCTGTTAATCTTAAGCTTGTCTTCTTATCTTCCCAACCGTAATAAAATTTTCATACCTTTGCTAACAAAATTATTTAAAAAAATTTGTCTTAACCAAATGACTACGATTCCTCAAACAAAAATGCTCAGCTGAGTAATCATTGTAATGTCGCTGTGCCGTCAGGCGTCATGGGATGCCGTGGGCTGATATATCGAATGTAGCTGCCTGCCTACAGATTTGGACTCCGGCTGCACATACACACATGCAATTATCACTCAGCTGAGAGGTATTGAGCGTAAAATGGTAAGGCTACTTTGTAATCAAAGCTATTATATTATTTTGTTAAGTAAGGTATGTACAAAGTGTAGCCTTTGGGAAGGTAAAAAACCAAGCTTTAAATTACTAGAAGACTATTTTCCTGTATGGATAGTAGTTTAGGCTCTATGGCATATATAAAGTCAATGTTTGGCACTTTTCCATAAGCATCAATATAGAACATTTTAGAGAACGGACTCCGACCTTATACATATAGATTTCTGTTTCATGGCTTGGGAAGTATTCTCGCGGGTTTTGACACAGGGCATGTATTTTCCTTCGATAATACAAAACTAATCGACATAGCAAATAATATAAACAAGTAAAAAATTTGTTTTCTTCTATTGTTCTCAATTTTTTCATTTTTTCATTTCTTTTTTTGTTCTAATTTTTCATTTGTTTTTCAAGTTACTCAATTTCGCTACTTGGGACCTGTTGATGAGTCAAACCAGGACTTGAAACTTGTCACCCAAAGTATAACGAGTTGTGCAATGAAATAACAAATTAAAAACATGTTTTAGCTTTTGCTATATACCGCAGAATCCAAAAAAAGTTCCTTCTTCAGCAACTATAAGTTTAACCCGGTAAAAATCCTATAGAGTAATCTCTATCTTAATTTCTTCCTCCCTGGTGTAAATATGAGTGTTTTTTGCCTCATATAATTCACACCCAGAATTTATTCTGAGTTTATATGAGAGGAGATCAATTTGATCTGTTTAAAGCGTCTGCAGCAGGCAGAAAACCAAGCTGCACCGATGACTGGAAGGTTTTCTGCTAACACGAAACGCTTCTTCTTCTTTTAATTTTTCTATCTTTTTCAGCCCACTGCGGGCGAATACAGGCTCGATTCATATCGAATGAATCTGCTTTTTTATTTTAATTTTTTTAAATTTTTTTAATAAAAAATTTGTTTTCTTCTATTGTTCTCATTTTTTTCATTTTTTCATTTCTTTTCTTTGTTCTAATTTTTCATTTGATTTTCAAGTCACTTAATTTCGCTATTTGGGACCTGTTGATGAGTCACACCAAGACTTGAAACTTGCCACCCAAAATATAACGAGTTGTGTAATGAAATAACAAATTAAAAACATTTTTTAGCTTTTGCTATATACCGGAGAATCCAAAAAAAGTTCCTTCTTCAGCAAATATAAGTTTAACCCGGTAAAAATCCTATAGAGTAATCTCTATCTTAATTTCTTCCTCCTTGGTATAAATAGGAGTGTTTTTTGCCTCATATAATTCACACCCAGAATTTATTCTGAGTTTATATAAGAGGAGATCAATTTGATCTGTTTCAAGCGTCTGCAGCAGGCAGAAAACCAAGCTGCACCGATGAGTGGAAGGTTTTCTGCTAACACGAAACGCTTTTCCTTTCTTTTAATTTTCTTCTTTTTCAGCCCACTGCGGGCGAATACAGGTTCGATTCGTATCGAATGAATCTGCTTTATTTTAATTTTTTAAAAAAATTTTAATAAAAAATTTGATTTCTTCTATTGTTCTCAATTTTTTCATTTTTTCATTTCTTTTTTTGTTCTAATTTTTCATTTGTTTTTCAAGTCACTCAATTGCGCTATGTAGGACCTGTTGATGAGTCAAACGAAGACTTGAAACTTGTCACCCAAAGTATAACGAGTTGTGTAATGAAATAACAAATTAAAAACATTTTTTAGCTTTTGCTATATACCGGAGAATACAAAAAAAGCTCCTTCTTCAGCAAATATAAGTTTAACCCGTTAAAACATCCCATAGAGGAATCTCTATCTTAATTTCTTCCTCCTTGGTATAAATAGGAGTGTTTTTGCCTCATATAATTTACACCCAGAATTTATTCTGAGTTTATATGAGAGGAGATCAATTTGATCTGTTTCAAGCGTCTGCAGCAGGCAGAAAACCAAGCTGAACCGATGAGTGGAAGGTTTTCTGCTAACACGAAGCGCTTCTTCTGCCTTTTAATTTTTCTTCTTTTTCAGCCCACTGCGGGCGAATACAGGTTCGATTCGTATTGAATGAATCCGCTCTTTTTAATTTTTTTTAATAAAAAAATTGATTTCTTCTATTGTTCTCAATTTTTTCATTTTTTCATTACTTTTCTTTGTACTAATTTTTCATTTGTTTTTCAAGTCACTCAATTGCGCTATTTGGGAAATGTTGATGAGTCAAACCATGACTTGAAACTTGTCACCGAAAGTATAACGAGTTGTGTAATGAAATAACAAATTAAAAACATTTTTTAGGTTTTGCTATATACCGGAGAATCCAAAAAAAGTTCCTTCTTCAGCAAATATAAGTTTAACCCGGTAAAAAATCCTATAGAGTAATCTCTATCTTAATTTCTTCCTCGTTGGTATAAATAGGAGTGTTTTTGCCTCATATAATTCACACCCAAAATTTGTTCTGAGTTTATATGAGAGGAGATCAATATGATCTGTTTCAGGCGTCTGCAGCAGGCAGAAAACCAAGCTGCACCGATGAGTGGAAGGTTTTCTGCTAACACGAAACGCTTCTTCTTCCTTTAACTTTTTCTTCTTTTTCAGCCCACTGCGGGCGAATACAGGTTCGATTAGTATCGAATGAATCTGCTTTTTTTTAATTTTTTTAAAAAAATTTTAATAAAAAATTTGTTTTCTTCTATTGTTCTCAATTTTTTAATTTTTTCGTTTCTTTTCTTTGTTCTAATTTTTCATTTGTTTTACAAGTCACTCAATTTCGCTATTTGGGACCTGTTGATGAGTCACACCAAGACTTTAAACTTGTCACCCAAAGAATAACGAGTTGTGTAATGAAATAACAAATT
The DNA here is from genome assembly GCA_963930735.1 of Dioctria linearis. Lineage (NCBI taxonomy): Eukaryota > Metazoa > Arthropoda > Insecta > Diptera > Asilidae > Dioctria > Dioctria linearis. The sequence continues at coordinate 149,506,058 of OZ005742.1, read as the reverse complement.
AAAAACATTTTTTAGCTTTTGCTATATACCGGAGAATCCAAAAAAAGTTCCTTCTTCAGCAAATATAAGTTTAACCCGGTAAAAAATCCTACAGAGTAATCTCTATCTTAATTTCTTCCTCCTTGGTATAAATAGGAGTGTTTTTTGCCTCATATAATTCACACCCAGAATTTATTCTGAGTTTATATGAGAGGAGATCAATTTGATCTGTTTCAAGCGTCTGCAGCAGGCAGAAAACCAAGCTGCACCGATGAGTGGAAGGTTTTCTGGTAACACGAAACGCTTCTTCTTCCTTTTAATTTTTCTATCTTTTTCAGCCCACTGCGGGCGAATACAGGTTCGATTCGTATCGAATGAGTCTGCTTTTTTTAATTTTTTAAAAAAAATTTTAATAAAAAATTTGTTTTCTTCTATTGTTCTCAATTTTTTCATTTTTTCGTTTCTTTTCTTTGTTCTAATTTTTCATTTGTTTTTCAAGTCACTCAATTTCGCTATTTGGGACATGTTCATGAGTCAAACCAAGACTTGAAACTTGTCACCCAAAGTATAACGATTTGTGTAATGAAATAACAAATTAAAAACATTTTTTAGGTTTTGCTATATACCGGAGAATCCAAAAAAAGTTCCTTCTTCAGCAAATATAAGTTTAACCCGGTAAAAAATCCTACAGAGTAATCTCTATCTTAATTTCTTCCTCCTTGGTATAAATAGGAGTGTTTTTTGCCTCATATAATTCACACCCAGAATTTGTTCTGAGTCTATATGACCGGAGATCAATTTGATCTGTTTCAAGCGTCTGCAGCAGGCAGAAAACCAAGCTACACCGATGAGTGGAAGGTTTTCTGCTAATACGAAACGCTTTTGCTTCCTTTTAATTTTTTTCTTTTTCAGCCCACTGCGGGCGAATACAGGTTCGATTCGTATCGAATGAATCTGCTTTTTTTTTTTTTTTTTTTTTTAATAAAAAAATTGTTTTCTTCTATTGTTCTCAATTTTTTCATTTTTTCATTTCTTTTCTTTGTTCTAATTTTTTATTTGTTTTTCAAGTCACACAATTGCGCTATTTGGGACCTATTGATGAGTCAAACCAAGACTTGAAACTTGTCACCCAAAGGATAACGAGTTGTGTAATGAAATAACAAATTAAAAACATTTTTTAGCTTTTGCTATATACCGGAGAATCCAAAAAAAGTTCCTTCTTCAGCAAATATAAGTTTAACCCGGTAAAAAATCCTACAGAGTAATCTCTATTTTAATTTCTTCCTCCTTGGTATAAATAGGAGTGTTTTTTGCCTCATATAATTCACACCCAGAATTTATTCTGAGTTTATATGAGAGGAGATCAATTTGATCTGTTTCAAGCGTCTGCAGCAGGCAGAAAACCAAGCTGCACCGATGAGTGGAAGGTTTTCTGCTAACACGAATCGCTTCTTCTTCCTTTTAATTTTTTTTCTTTTTCAGCCCACTGCGGGCGAATACAGGTTCGATTCGTATCGAATGAATCTGCTTTTTTTTAATTTTTTAAAAAAATTTTTATAAAAAATTTGTTTTCTTCTATTGTTCTCAATTTTTTCATTTTTTCATTTCTTTTCTTTGTTCTAATTTTTCATTTGTTTTTCAACTCACTCAATTTCGCTATTTGGGACCTGTTGATGAGTCACACCAAGACATGAAACATGTCACCCAAATTATAACGAGTTGTGTAATGAAATAACAAATTAAAAACATTTTTTAGGTTTTGCTATATACCGGAGAATCCAAAAAAAGTTCCTTCTTCAGCAAATATAAGTTTAACCCGGTAAAAAATCCTACAGAGTAATCTCTATCTTAATTTCTTCCTCCTTGGTATAAATAGGAGTGTTTTTTGCCTCATATAATTCACACCCAGAATTTATTCTGAGTTTATATGAGAGGAGATCAATTTGATCTGTTTCAAGCGTCTGCAGCAGGCAGAAAACCAAGCTGCACCGATGAGTGTTAGGTTTTCTGGAAACACGAAACGCGTCTTCTTCCTTTTAATTTTTCTTTCTTTTTCAGCCCACTGCAGGCGAATACACGTTCGATTCGTATCGAATGTATCTGCTTTTTTGTAATTTTTTAAAAAAAAATTAATAAAAAATTTGTTTTCTTCTATTGTTCTCAATTTTTACATTTTTTCATTTCTTTTCTTTGTTCTAATTTTTCATTTGTTTTTCAAGTCACTCAATTTCGCTATTTGGGACCTGTTGATGAGTCAAACCAAGACTTGAAACTTGTGACCCAAAGTATAACGAGTTGTGTAATGAAATAACAAATTAAAAACATTTTTTGGGTTTTGCTATATACCGGAGAATCCAAAAAAAGTTCCTTCTTCAGCAAATATAAGTTTAACCCGGTAAAAAATGCTACAGAGTAATCTCTATGTTAATTTCTTCCTCCTTGGTATAAATAGGAGTGTTTTTTGCCTCATATAATTCACACCCAGAATTTGTTCTGAGTCTATATGACCGGAGATCAATTTGATCTGTTTCAAGCGTCTGCAGCAGGCAGAAAACCAAGCTGCACCGACGAGTGGAAGGTTTTCTGCTAACACGAAACGCTTTTTCTTCCTTTTAATTTTTTTCTTTTTCAGCCCACTGCGGGCGAATACAGGTTCGATTCGTATCGAATGAATCTGCTTATTTTTTTTTTTTTTAATAAAAAATTTGTTTTCTTCTATTGTTCTGAATTTTTTCATTTTTTCATTTCTTTTCTTTGTTCTAATTTTTCATTTGTTTTTCAAGTCACTCAATTGCGCTATTTGGGACCTGTTGATGAGTCACACCAAGACTCGAAACATGTCACCCAAATTATAACAAGTTGTGTAATGAAATAACAAATTAAAAACATTTTTTAGCTTTTGCTATATACCGGAGAATCCAAAAAAAGTTCCTTCTTCAGCAAATATAAGTTTAACCCGGTAAAAAATCCTACAGAGTAATATCTATCTTAATTTCTTCCTCCTTGGTATAAATAGGAGTGTTTTTTGCCTCATATAATTCACACCCAGAATTTATTCTGAGTTTATATGAGAGGAGATCAATTTGATCTGTTTCAAGCGTCTGCAGCAGGCAGAAAACCAAGCTGCACCGATGAGTGGAAGGTTTTCTGCTAACACGAAACGCTTCTTCTACCTTTTAATTTTTCTTTCTTTTTCAGCCTACTGCGGGCGAATACAGGTTCGATTCGTATCGAATGAATCTGTTTTTTTTTTTAATTTTTTAAAAAAAAATTAATAAAAAATTTGTTTTCTTCTATTGTTCTCAATTTTTTTCATTTTTTCGTTTCTTTTCTTTGTTTTAATTTTTCATTTGTTTTTCAAGTCACTCAATTGCGCTATTTGGGACCTGTGGATGAGTCACACCAAGACTTGAAACTTGTCACCCAAATTATAACGAGTTCTGTAATGAAATAATAAATTAAAAACATTTTTTAGGATTTGCTATATACCGGAGAATCCAAAAAAGTTCTTTCTTCAGCAAATATAAGTTTAACCCGGTAAAAAATCCTACAGAGTAATCTCTATTTTAATTTCTTCCTCCTTGGTATTAATAGGAGTGTTTTTTCCTCATATAATTCACACCCAGAATTTATTCTGAGTTTATATGAGAGGAGATCAATTTGATCTGTTTCAAGCGTCTGCAGCAGGCAGAAAACCAAGCTGCACCGATGAGTGGAAGGTTTTCTGCTAACACGAAACGCTTCTTCTTCCTTTTAATTTTTCTTCTTTTTCAGCCCACTGCGGGCGAATACAGGTTCGATTGGTATCGAATGAATCTGCTTTTTTTTAATTTTTTAAAAAAATTTTAATAAAAAATTTGTTTTCTTCTATTGTTCTCAATTTTTTCATTTTTTCATTTCTTTTCTTTGTTCTAATTTTTCATTTGTCTTTCAAGTCACTCAATTTCGCTATTTGGGACCTGTTGATGAGTCACACCAAGACTTTAAACTTGTCACCCAAAGAATAACGAGTTGTGTAATGAAATAACAAAATAAAAACATTTTTTAGCTTTTGGTATATACCGGAGAATCCAAAAAAAGTTCCTTCTTCAGCAAATATAAGTTTAACCCGGTAAAAAATCCTACAGAGTAATCTCTATTTTAATTTCTTCCTCCTTGGTATAAATAGGAGTGTTTTTTGCCTCATATAATTCACACCCACAATTTATTCTGAGTTTATATGAGAGGAGATCAATTTGATCTGTTTCAAGCGTCTGCAGCAGGCAGAAAACCAAGCTGCACCGATGAGTGGAAGGTTTTCTGGTAACACGAAACGCTTCTTCTTCCTTTTAATTTTTCTATCTTTTTCAGCCCACTGTGGGCGAATACAGGTTCGATTCGTATCGAATGAGTCTGCTTTTTTTTTAATTTTTTAAAAAAAATTTAATAAAAAATTTGTTTTCTTCTATTGTTCTCAATTTTTTCATTTTTTCGTTTCTTTTCTTTGTTCTAATTTTTCATTTGTTTTTCAAGTCACTCAATTTCGCTATTTGGGACATGTTCATGAGTCAAACCAAGACTTGAAACTTGTCACCCAAAGGATAACGAGTTGTGTAATGAAATAACAAATTAAAAAAATTTTTTAGGTTTTGCTATATACCGGAGAATCCAAAAAAAGTTCCTTCTTCAGCAAATATAAGTTTAACCCGGTAAAAAATCCTACAGAGTAATCTCTATCTTAATTTCTTCCTCCTTGGTATAAATAGGAGTGTTTTTTGCCTCATATAATTCACACCCAGAATTTATTCTGAGTTTATATGAGAGGAGATCAATTTGATCTGTTTCAAGCGTCTGCAGCAGGCAGAAAACCAAGCTGCACCGATGAGTGTTAGGTTTTCTGGTAACACGAAACGCGTCTTCTTCCTTTTAATTTTTCTTTCTTTTTCAGCCCACTGCAGGCGAATACACGTTCGATTCGTATCGAATGTGTCTGCTTTTTTTTAATTTTTTAAAAAAAAATTAATAAAAAATTTGTTTTCTTCTAATGTTCTCAATTTTTACATTTTTTCGTTTCTTTTCTTTGTTCTAATTTTTCATTTGTTTTTCAAGTCACTCAATTTCGCTATTTGGGACCTGTTGATGAGGCAAACCAAGACTTGAAACTTGTGACCCAAAGTATAACGAGTTGTGTAATGAAATAACAAATTAAAAACATTTTTTGGGTTTTGCTATATACCGGAGAATCCAAAAAAAATTTCCTTCTTCAGCAAATATAAGTTTAACCCGGTAAAAAATCCTACAGAGTAATCTCTATGTTAATTTCTTCCTCCTTGGTATAAATAGGAGTGTTTTTTGCCTCATATAATTCACACCCAGAATTTGTTCTGAGTCTATATGACAGGAGATCAATTTGATCTGTTTCAAGCGTCTGCAGCAGGCATAAAACCAAGCTGCACCGACGAGTGGAAGGTTTTCTGCTAACACGAAACGCTTTTTCTTCCTTTTAATTTTTTTCTTTTTCAGCCCACTGCGGGCGAATACAGGTTCGATTCGTATCGAATGAATCTGCTTATTTTTATTTTTTTTTAATAAAAAATTTGTTTTCTTCTATTGTTCTCAATTTTTTTCATTTTTTCATTTCTTTTCTTTGTTTTAATTTTTCATTTGTTTTTCAAGTCACTCAATTGCGCTATTTGGGACCTGTTGATGAGTCACACCAAGACTTGAAACTTGTCACCCAAATTATAACGAGTTCTGTAATGAAATAATAAATTAAAAACATTTTTTAGGTTTTGCTATATACCGGAGAATCCAAAAAAGTTCCTTCTTCAGCAAATATAAGTTTAACCCGGTAAAAAATCCTACAGAGTAATCTCTATTTTAATTTCTTCCTCCTTGGTATTAATAGGAGTGTTTTTTCCTCATATAATTCACACCCAGAATTTATTCTGAGTTTATATGAGAGGAGATCAATTTGATCGGTTTCAAGCGTCTGCAGCAGGCAGAAAACCAAGCTGCACCGATGAGTGGAAGGTTTTCTGCTAACACGAAACGCTTCTTCTTCCTTTTAATTTTTCTTCTTTTTCAGCCCACTGCGGGCGAATACAGGTTCGATTGGTATCGAATGAATCTGCTTTTTTTTAATTTTTTAAAAAAATTTTAATAAAAAATTTGTTTTCTTCTATTGTTCTCAATTTTTTAATTTTTTCATTTCTTTTCTATGTTCTAATTTTAAATTTGTCTTTCAAGTCACTCAATTTCGCTATTTGGGACCTGTTGATGAGTCACACCAAGACTTTAAACTTGTCACCCAAAGAATAACGAGTTGTGTAATGAAATAACAAAATAAAAACATTTTTTAGCTTTTGGTATATACCGGAGAATCCAAAAAAAGTTCCTTCTTCAGCAAATATAATTTTAACCCGGTAAAAAATCCTACAGAGTAATCTCTATTTTAATTTCTTCCTCCTTGGTATAAATAGGAGTGTTTTTTGCCTCATATAATTCACACCCAGAATTTATTCTGAGTTTATATGAGAGGAGATCAATTTGATCTGTTTCAAGCGTCTGCAGCAGGCAGAAAACCAAGCTGCACCGATGAGTGGAAGGTTTTCTGGTAACACGAAACGCTTCTTCTTCCTTTTAATTTTTCTATCTTTTTCAGCCCACTGCGGGCGAATACAGGTTCGATTCGTATCGAATGAGTCTGCTTTTTTTTAATTTTTTAAAAAAAATTTAATAAAAAATTTGTTTTCTTCTATTGTTCTCAATTTTTTCATTTTTTCGTTTCTTTTCTTTGTTCTAATTTTTCATTTGTTTTTCAAGACACTCAATTTCGCTATTTGGGACATGTTCATGAGTCAAACCAAGACTTGAAACTTGTCACCCAAAGTATAACGAGTTGTGTAACGAAATAACAAATTAAAAACATTTTTTAGGTTTTGCTATATACCGGAGAATCCAAAAAAAGTTCCTTCTTCAGCAAATATAAGTTTAACCCGGTAAAAAATCCTACAGAGTAATCTCTATCTTAATTTCTTCCTCCTTGGTATAAATAGGAGTGTTTTTTGCCTCATATAATTCACACCCAGAATTTGTTCTGAGTCTATATGACCGGACATCAATTTGATCTGTTTCAAGCGTCTGCAGCAGGCAGAAAACCAAGCTACACCGATGAGCGGAAGGTTTTCTGCTAATACGAAACGCTTTTGCTTCCTTTTAATTTTTTTCTTTTTCAGCCCACTGCGGGCGAATACAAGTTCGATTCGTATCGAATGAATCTGTTTTTTTTTTTTTTTTTTTTTTAATAAAAAAATTGTTTTCTTCTATTGTTCTCAATTTTTTCATTTTTTCATTTCTTTTCTTTGTTCTAATTTTTTATTTGTTTTTCAAGTCACTCAATTGCGCTATTTGGGACCTATTGATGAGTCAAACCAAGAATTGAAACTTGTCACCCAAAGTATAACGAGTTGTGTAATGATATAACAAATTAAAAACATTTTTCAGCTTTTGCTATATACCGGAGAATCCAAAAAACAGTTCCTTCTTCAGCAAATATAAGTTTAACCCGGTAAAAAATCCTACAGAGTAGTCTCTATTTTAATTTCTTCCTCCTTGGTATAAATAGGAGTGTTTTTTGCCTCATATAATTCACACCCAGAATTTATTCTGAGTTTATATGAGAGGAGATCAATTTGATCTGTTTCAAGCGTCTGCAGCAGGCAGAAAACCAAGCTGCACCGATGAGTGGAAGGTTTTCTGCTAACACGAATCGCTTCCTTTTCCTTTTAATTTTTTTTTTTTTCAGCCCACTGCGGGCGAATACAGGTTCGATTCGTATCGAATGAATCTGCTTTTTTTTAATTTTTTAAAAAAATTTTATAAAAAATTTGTTTTCTTCTATTGTTCTCAATTTTTTCATTTTTTCATTTCTTTTCTTTGTTCTAATTTTTCATTTGTTTTTCAACTCACTCAATTGCGCTATTTGGGACCTGTTGATGAGTCACACCAAGACTTGAAACATGTCACCCAAATTATAACGAGTTGTGTAATGAAATAACAAATTAAAAACATTTTTTAGGTTTTGCTATATACCGGAGAATCCAAAAAAAGTTCCTTCTTCAGCAAATATAAGTTTAACCCGGTAAAAAATCCTACAGAGTAATCTCTATCTTAATTTCTTCCTCCTTGGTATAAATAGGAGTGTTTTTTGCCTCATATAATTCACACCCAGAATTTATTCTGAGTTTATATGAGAGGAGATCAATTTGATCTGTTTCAAGCGTCTGCAGCAGGCAGAAAACCAACCTGCACCGATGAGTGTTAGGTTTTCTGGTAACACGAAACGCGTCTTCTTCCTTTTAATTTTTCTTTCTTTTTCAGCCCAATGCAGGCGAATACAGGTTCGATTCGTATCGAATGTATCTGCTTTTTTTTAATTTTTTAAAAAAAAATTAATAAAAAATTTGTTTTCTTCTATTGTTCTCAATTTTTACATTTTTTCGTTTCTTTTCTTTGTTCTAATTTTTCATTTGTTTTTCAAGTCACTCAATTTCGCTATTTGGGACCTGTTGATGAGTCAAACCAAGACTTGAAACTTGTGACCCAAAGTATAACGAGATGTGTAATGAAATAACAAATTAAAAACATTTTTTGGGTTTTGCTATATATCGGAGAATCCAAAAAATTCCTTCTTCAGCAAATATAAGTTTAACCCGGTATAAAATCCTACAGAGTAATCTCTATGTTAATTTCTTCCTCCTTGGTATAAATAGGAGTGTTTTTTGCCTCATATAATTCACACCCAGAATTTGTTCTGAGTCTATATGACAGGAGATCAATTTGATCTGTTTCAAGCGTCTGCAGCAGGCAGAAAACCAAGCTGCACTGACGAGTGGAAGGTTTTCTGCTAACACGAAACGCTTTTTCTTCCTTTTAATTTTTTTCTTTTTCAGCCCACTGCGGGCGAACACAGGTTCGATTCGTATCGAATGAATCTGCTTATTTTTATTTTTTTTTAATAAAAAATTTGTTTTCTTCTATTGTTCTCAATTTTTTCATTTTTTCATTTCTTTTCTTTGTTTTAATTTTTCATTTGTTTTTCAAGTCACTCAATTGCGCTATTTGGGACCTGTTGATGAGTCAAACCAAGACTTGAAACTTGTCACCCAAAGTATAACGAGTTGTGTAATGAAATAGCAAATTAAAAACATTTTTTAGCTTTTGCTATATACCGGAGAATACAAAAAAAATTCCTTCTTCAGCAAATATAAGTTTAACCCGGTAAAAAATCCTACAGAGTAATCTCTATTTTAATTTCTTCCTCCTTGGTATAACTAGGAATGTTTTTTGCCTCATATAACTCACACCCAGAATTTATTCTGAGTTTATATGAGAGGAGATCAATTTGATCTGTTTCAAGCGTCTGCAGCAGGCAGAAAACCAACCTGCACCGATGAGTGTTAGGTTTTCTGGTAACACGAAACGCGTCTTCTTCCTTTTAATTTTTCTTTCTTTTTCAGCCCAATGCAGGCGAATACAGGTTCGATTCGTATCGAATGTATCTGCTTTTTTTTAATTTTTTAAAAAAATTTTATAAAAAATTTGTTTTCTTCTATTGTTCTCAATTTTTTCATTTTTTCATTTCTTTTCTTTGTTCTAATTTTTCATTTGTTTTTCAACTCACTCAATTGCGCTATTTGGGACCTGTTGATGAGTCACACCAAGACTTGAAACATGTCACCCAAATTATAACGAGTTGTGTAATGAAATAACAAATTAAAAACATTTTTTAGGTTTTGCTATATACCGGAGAATCCAAAAAAAGTTCCTTCTTCAGCAAATATAAGTTTAACCCGGTAAAAAATCCTACAGAGTAATCTCTATCTTAATTTCTTCCTCCTTGGTATAAATAGGAGTGTTTTTTGCCTCATATAATTCACACCCAGAATTTATTCTGAGTTTATATGAGAGGAGATCAATTTGATCTGTTTCAAGCGTCTGCAGCAGGCAGAAAACCAACCTGCACCGATGAGTGTTAGGTTTTCTGGTAACACGAAACGCGTCTTCTTCCTTTTAATTTTTCTTTCTTTTTCAGCCCAATGCAGGCGAATACAGGTTCGATTCGTATCGAATGTATCTGCTTTTTTTTAATTTTTTAAAAAAAAATTAATAAAAAATTTGTTTTCTTCTATTGTTCTCAATTTTTACATTTTTTCGTTTCTTTTCTTTGTTCTAATTTTTCATTTGTTTTTCAAGTCACTCAATTTCGCTATTTGGGACCTGTTGATGAGTCAAACCAAGACTTGAAACTTGTGACCCAAAGTATAACGAGATGTGTAATGAAATAACAAATTAAAAACATTTTTTGGGTTTTGCTATATATCGGAGAATCCAAAAAAAATTCCTTCTTCAGCAAATATAAGTTTAACCCGGTATAAAATCCTACAGAGTAATCTCTATGTTAATTTCTTCCTCCTTGGTATAAATAGGAGTGTTTTTTGCCTCATATAATTCACACCCAGAATTTATTCTGAGTTTATATGAGAGGAGATCAATTTGATCTGTTTCAAGCGTCTGCAGCAGGCAGAAAACCAAGCTGCACCGATGAGTGGAAGGTTTTCTGCTAACACGAATCGCTTCCTTTTCCTTTTAATTTTTTTTTTTTTCAGCCCACTGCGGGCGAATACAGGTTCGATTCGTATCGAATGAATCTGCTTTTTTTTAATTTTTTAAAAAAAAATTTAATAAAAAATTTGTTTTCTTCTTTGTTCTCATTTTTTTTCATTTTTTCGTTTCTTTTCTTTGTTTTAATTTTTCATTTGTTTTTCAAGTCACTCAATTGCGCTATTTGGGACCTGTTGAGGAGTCACACCAAGACTTGAAACTTGTCACCCAAATTATAACGAGTTCTGTAATGAAATAACAAATTAAAAACATTTTTTAGGTTTTGCTATATACCGGAGAATCCAAAAAAGTTCCATCTTCAGCAAATATAAGTTTAACCCGGTAAAAAATCCTACAGAGTAATCTCTATTTTAATTTCTTCCTCCTTGGTATTAATAGGAGTGTTTTTTCCTCATATAATTCACACCCAGAATTTATTCTGAGTTTACATGAGAGGAGATCAATTTGATCTGTGTCAAGCGTCTGCAGCTGGCAGAAAACCAAGCTGCACCGATGAGTGGAAGGTTTTCTGCTAACACGAAACGCTTCTTCTTCCTTTTAATTTTTCTTCTTTTTCAGCCCACTGCGGGCGAATACAGGTTCGATTTGTATAGAATGAATCTGCTTTTTTTTTAATTTTTTAAAAAAATTTTAAAAAAAAATTTGTTTTCTTCTATTGTTCTCAATTTTTTCATTTTTACATTTCTTTTCTTTGTTCTAATTTTTCATTTGTTTTACAAGTCACTCAATTTCGCTATTTGGGACCTGTTGATGAGTCAAACCAAGACTTGAAACTTGTCATCCAAACTATAACGAGTTGTGTAATGAAATAACAAATTAAAAACATTTTTTAGCTTTTGCTATATACCGGAGAATCAAAAAAAAGTTCCTTCTTCAGCAAGTATAAGTTTTACCCGGTAAAAAATCCTACAGAGTAATCTCTATCTTAATTTCTTCCTCCTTGGTATAAATAGGAGTGTTTTTTTGCCTCATATAATTCACACCCAGAATTTATTCTGAGTTTATATAAGAGGAGATCAATTTGATCTGTTTCAAGCGTCTGCAGCAGGCAGAAAACCAAGCTGCACCGATGAGTGGAAGATTTTCTGCTAACACGAAACGCTTTTTCTTCCTTTTAATTTTTTTCTTTTTCAGCCCACTGCGGGCGAATACAGGTTCGATTCGTATCGAATGAATCTGCTTATTTCTGTTTTTTTTTTTAATAAAAAATTTGTTTTCTTCTATTGTTCTCAATTTTTTTCATTTTTTCATTTCTTTTCTTTGTTCTAATTTTTCATTTGTTTTTCAAGTCACTCAATTACGCTATTTGGGACCTGTTGATGAGTCAAACCAAGACTTGAAACTTGTCACCCAAAGTATAACGAGTTGTGTAATGAAATAGCAAATTAAAAACATTTTTTAGCTTTTGCTATATACCGGAGAATCCAAAAAAAAATTCCTTCTTCAGCAAATATAAGTTTAACCCGGTAAAAAATCCTACAGAGTAATCTCTATCTTAATTTCTTCCTCCTTGGTATAACTAGGAGTGTTTTTTGCCTCATATAATTCACACCCAGAATTTATTCTGAGTTTATATGAGAGGAGATCAATTTGATCTGTTTCAAGCGTCTGCAGCAGGCAGAAAACCAAGCTGCACCGATGAGTGGAAGGTTTCTGGTAACACGAAACGCTTCTTCTTCCTTTTAATTTTTCTTTCTTTTTCAGCCTACTGCGGGCGAATACAGGTTCGATTCGTATCGAATGAATCTGCTTTTTTTTAATTTTTTAAAAAAATTTAATAAAAAATTTGTTTTCGTCTATTGTTCTCAATTTTTTCATTTTTTCGTTTCTTTTCTTTGTTCTAATTTTTCATTTGTTTTTCAAGTCACTCAATTGCGCTATTTGGGACCTGTTGATGAGTCACACCAAGACTTGAAGCTTGTCACCCAAATTATAACGAGTTGTGTAATGAAATAACAAATTAAAAACATTTTTTAGGTTCTGCTATATACCGGAGAATCCAAAAAAGTTCCTTCTTCAGCAAATATAAGTTTAACCCCGTAAAAAATCCTACAGAGTAATCTCTATTTTAATTTCTTCCTCCTTGGTATTAATAGGAGTGTTTTTTCCTCATATAATTCACACCCAGAATTTATTCTGAGTTTATATGAGAGGAGATCAATTTGATCTGTTTCAAGCGTCTGCAGCAGGCAGAAAATCAAGCTGCACCGATGAGTGGAAGGTTTTCTGCTAACACGAAACGCTTTTTCTTCCTTTTAATTATTTTCTTTTTCAGCCCACTGCGTGCGAATACAGGTTCGATTCGTATCGAATGAATCTGCTTATTTTTTTTTTTTTAATAAAAAATTTGATTTCTTCTATTGTTCTCAATTTTTTCATTTTTTCATTTCTTTTCTTTTTTCTAATTTTTCATTTGTTTTTCAAGTCACTCAATTGCGCTATTTGGGACCTGTTGTTGAGTCACACCTAGACTTGAAACTTGTCATCCAAAGGATAACGAGTTGTGTAATGAAATAACAAATTAAAAATATTTGTTAGCTTTTGCTATATACCGGAGAATCCAAAAAAAGTTCCTACTTCAGCAAATATAAGTTTAACCCGGTAAAAATCCTATAGAGTAATCTCTATCTTAATTTCTTCCTCCTTGGTATAAATAGGAGTGTTTTTTGCCTCATATATTTCACATCCAGAATTCATTCTGAGTTTATATGAGAGGAGATCAATTTGATCTGTTTCAAGCGTCTGCAGCAGGCAGAAAACCAAGCTGTACCGATGAGTAGAAGGTTTTCTGCTAACACGAAACGCTTTTTCTTCCTTTTAATTTGTTTTCTTTTTCAGCCCACTGCGGGCGAATACAGGTTCGATTCGTATCGAATGAATCTGCTTATTTTTTTTTTTTAATAAAAAATTTGATTTCTTCTATTGTTCTCAATTTTTTCATTTTTTCATTTCTTTTCTTTGTTCTAATTTTTTATTTGTTTTTCAAGTCACTCAATTGCGCTATTTGGGACCTGTTGATGAGTCAAACCAAGACTTGAAACTTGTGACCCAAAGTATAACGAGTTGTGTAATGAAATAACAAATTAAAAACATTTTTTAGCTTTTGCTATATAGCGGAGAATACAAAAAAACTCCTTCTTCAGCAAATATAAGTTTAACACAGTAAAAAATCCTATAGAGTAATCTCTATCTTAATTTCTTCCTCCTTGGTATAAATAGGAGTGTTTTTGCCTCATATATTTCACACCCAGAATTTATTCTGAGTTTATATGAGAGGAGATCAATTTGATCTGTTTCAAGCGTCTGCAGCAGGCAGAAAACCAAGCTGCACCGATGACTGGAAGATTTTCTGCTAACACGAAACGCTTTTTCTTCCTTTTAATTTTCTTCTTTTTCAGCCACTGCGGGCGAATACAGGTACTATTGGTATCGAATGAATCTGCTTTTTTTTTAATTTTTTAAAAAAAATTTAATAAAAAATTTGTTTTCTTCTATTGTTCTCAATCTTTTAATTGTATCATTTCTTTTCTTTGTTCTAATTTTTCATTTGTCTTTCAAGTCACTCAATTTCGCTATTTGGGACCTGTTGTTGAGTCAAACCAAGACTTGAAACTTGTGACCCAATGTATAACGAGTTGTGTAATGAAATAACAAATTGAAAACATTTTTTAGCTTTTGCTATATACCGGAGAATACAAAAAAAGTTCCTTCTTCAGCAAATATAAGTTTAACCCGGTAAAAAATCCTATAGAGTAATATCTATCTTAATTTCATCTTCCTTGGCACAAATAGGAGTGCTTTTGCCTCATATAATTCACACCCAGAATTTATTCTGAGTTTATATGAGAGGAGATCAATTTGATCTGTTTCAAGCGTCTGCAGCAGGCAGAAAACCAAGCTGCACCGATTTTCTGCTAACACGAAACGCTTCTTCTTCCTTTTAATTTTCTTCTTTTTCAGCCCACTGCGGGCGAATACAGGTTCTATTGGTATCGAATGAATCTGCTTTTTTTTTAATTTTTTAAAAAAAATTTAATAAAAAATTTGTTTTCTTCTATTGTTCTCAATGTTTTAATTTTATCATTTCTTTTCTTTGTTCTAATTTTTCATTTGTCTTTCAAGTCACTCAATTTCGCTATTTGGGACCTGTTGTTGAGTCAAACCAAGACTTGAAACTTGTGACCCAATGTATAACGAGTTGCGTAATGAAATAACAAATTAAAAACATTTTTTAGCTTTTGCTAAATACCGGAGAATACAAAAAAAGTTCCTTCTTCAGCAAATATAAGTTTAACTCGGTAAAAAATCCTATAGAGTAATATCTATCTTAATTTCTTCCTCCTTGGCGTAAATACGAGTGTTTTTGCCTCATATAATTCACACCCAGAATTTATTCTGAGTTTATATGAGAGGAGATCAATTTGATCTGTTTCAAGCGTCTGCAGCAGGCAGAAAACCAAGCTGTACCGATGAGTAGAAGGTTTTCTGCTAACACAAAACGCTTTTTCTTCCTTTTAATTTTTTTCTTTTTCAGCCCACTGCGGGCGAGTACAGGTTCTATTGGTATCGAATGAATCTGCTTTTTTTTTAATTTTTTAAAAAAAATTTAATAAAAAATTTGTTTTCTTCTATTGTTCTCAATGTTTTAATTTTATCATTTCTTTTCTTTGTTCTAATTTTTCATTTGTCTTTCAAGTCACTCAATTTCGCTATTTGGGACCTGTTGATGAGTCAAACCAAGACTTGAAACTTGTCATCCAAACTATAACGAGTTGTGTAATGAAATAACAAATTAAAAACATTTTTTAGCTTTTGCTATATACCGGAGAATCCAAAAAAAGTTCCTTCTTCAGCAAGTATAAGTTTTACCCGGTAAAAAATCCTACAGAGTAATCTCTATCTTAATTTCTTCCTCCTTGGTATAAATAGGAGTGTTTTTTGCCTCATATAATTCACACCCAGAATTTATTCTGAGTTTATATAAGAGGAGATCAATTTGATCTGTTTCAAGCGTCTGCAGCAGGCAGAAAACCAAGCTGCACCGATGAGTGGAAGATTTTCTGCTAACACGAAACGCTTTTTCTTCCTTTTAATTTTTTTCTTTTTCAGCCCACTGCGGGCGAATACAGGTTCGATTCGTATCGAATGAATCTGCTTATTTCTGTTTTTTTTTTTAATAAAAAATTTGTTTTCTTCTATTGTTCTCAATTTTTTTCATTTTTTCATTTCTTTTCTTTGTTCTAATTTTTCATTTGTTTTTCAAGTCACTCAATTACGCTATTTGGGAACCTGTTGATGAGTCAAACCAAGACTTGAAACTTGTCACCCAAAGTATAACGAGTTGTGTAATGAAATAGCATATTAAAAACATTTTTTAGCTTTTGCTATATACCGGAGAATCCAAAAAAAAATTCCTTCTTCAGCAAATATAAGTTTAACCCGGTAAAAAATCCTACAGAGTAATCTCTATCTTAATTTCTTCCTCCTTGGTATAACTAGGAGTGTTTTTTGCCTCATATAATTCACACCCAGAATTTATTCTGAGTTTATATGAGAGGAGATCAATTTGATCTGTTTCAAGCGTCTGCAGCAGGCAGAAAACCAAGCTGCACCGATGAGTGGAAGGTTTCTGGTAACACGAAACGCTTCTTCTTCCTTTTAATTTTTCTTTCTTTTTCAGCCTACTGCGGGCGAATACAGGTTCGATTCGTATCGAATGAATCTGCTTTTTTTTAATTTTTTAAAAAAAATTTAATAAAAAATTTGTTTTCGTCTATTGTTCTCAATTTTTTCATTTTTTCGTTTCTTTTCTTTGTTCTAATTTTTCATTTGTTTTTCAAGTCACTCAATTGCGCTATTTGGGACCTGTTGATGAGTCACACCAAGACTTGAAGCTTGTCACCCAAATTATAACGAGTTGTGTAATGAAATAACAAATTAAAAACATTTTTTAGGTTCTGCTATATACCGGAGAATCCAAAAAAGTTCCTTCTTCAGCAAATATAAGTTTAACCCGGTAAAAAATCCTACAGAGTAATCTCTATTTTAATTTCTTCCTCCTTGGTATTAATAGGAGTGTTTTTTCCTCATATAATTCACACCCAGAATTTATTCTGAGTTTATATGAGAGGAGATCAATTTGATCTGTTTCAAGCGTCTGCAGCAGGCAGAAAATCAAGCTGCACCGATGAGTGGAAGGTTTTCTGCTAACACGAAACGCTTTTTCTTCCTTTTAATTATTTTCTTTTTCAGCCCACTGCGTGCGAATACAGGTTCGATTCGTATCGAATGAATCTGCTTATTTTTTTTTTTTAATAAAAAATTTGATTTCTTCTATTGTTCTCAATTTTTTCATTTTTTCATTTCTTTTCTTTTTTCTAATTTTTCATTTGTTTTTCAAGTCACTCAATTGCGCTATTTGGGACCTGTTGTTGAGTCACACCTAGACTTGAAACTTGTCATCCAAAGGATAACGAGTTGTGTAATGAAATAACAAATTAAAAATATTTGTTAGCTTTTGCTATATACCGGAGAATCCAAAAAAAGTTCCTACTTCAGCAAATATAAGTTTAACCCGGTAAAAATCCTATAGAGTAATCTCTATCTTAATTTCTTCCTCCTTGGTATAAATAGGAGTGTTTTTTGCCTCATATATTTCACATCCAGAATTCATTCTGAGTTTATATGAGAGGAGATCAATTTGATCTGTTTCAAGCGTCTGCAGCAGGCAGAAAACCAAGCTGTACCGATGAGTAGAAGGTTTTCTGCTAACACGAAACGCTTTTTCTTCCTTTTAATTTGTTTTCTTTTTCAGCCCACTGCGGGCGAATACAGGTTCGATTCGTATCGAATGAATCTGCTTATTTTTTTTTTTTAATAAAAAATTTGATTTCTTCTATTGTTCTCAATTTTTTCATTTTTTCATTTCTTTTCTTTGTTCTAATTTTTTATTTGTTTTTCAAGTCACTCAATTGCGCTATTTGGGACCTGTTGATGAGTCAAACCAAGACTTGAAACTTGTCACCCAAAGTATAACGAGTTGTGTAATGAAATAACAAATTAAAAACATTTTTTAGCTTTTGCTATATAGCGGAGAATACAAAAAAACTCCTTCTTCAGCAAATATAAGTTTAACACAGTAAAAAATCCTATAGAGTAATCTCTATCTTAATTTCTTCCTCCTTGGTATAAATAGGAGTGTTTTTGCCTCATATATTTCACACCCAGAATTTATTCTGAGTTTATATGAGAGGAGATCAATTTGATCTGTTTCAAGCTTCTGCAGCAGGCAGAAAACCAAGCTGCACCGATGACTGGAAGATTTTCTGCTAACACGAAACGCTTTTTCTTCCTTTTAATTTTCTTCTTTTTCAGCCCACTGCGGGCGAATACAGGTACTATTGGTATCGAATGAATCTGCTTTTTTTTTAATTTTTTAAAAAAAATTTAATAAAAAATTTGTTTTCTTCTATTGTTCTCAATCTTTTAATTGTATCATTTCTTTTCTTTGTTCTAATTTTTCATTTGTCTTTCAAGTCACTCAATTTCGCTATTTGGGACCTGTTGTTGAGTCAAACCAAGACTTGAAACATGTGACCCAATGTATAACGAGTTGTGTAATGAAATAACAAATTGAAAACATTTTTTAGCTTTTGCTATATACCGGAGAATACAAAAAAAGTTCCTTCTTCAGCAAATATAAGTTTAACCCGGTAAAAAATCCTATAGAGTAATATCTATCTTAATTTCATCTTCCTTGGCACAAATAGGAGTGCTTTTGCCTCATATAATTCACACCCAGAATTTATTCTGAGTTTATATGAGAGGAGATCAATTTGATCTGTTTCAAGCGTCTGCAGCAGGCAGAAAACCAAGCTGCACCGATTTTCTGCTAACACGAAACGCTTCTTCTTCCTTTTAATTTTCTTCTTTTTCAGCCCACTGCGGGCGAATACAGGTTCTATTGGTATCGAATGAATCTGCTTTTTTTTTAATTTTTTAAAAAAAATTAATAAAAAATTTGTTTTCTTCTATTGTTCTCAATGTTTTAATTTTATCATTTCTTTTCTTTGTTCTAATTTTTCATTTGTCTTTCAAGTCACTCAATTTCGCTATTTGGGACCTGTTGTTGAGTCAAACCAAGACTTGAAACTTGTGACCCAATGTATAACGAGTTGCGTAATGAAATAACAAATTAAAAACATTTTTTAGCTTTTGCTAAATACCGGAGAATACAAAAAAAGTTCCTTCTTCAGCAAATATAAGTTTAACTCGGTAAAAAATCCTATAGAGTAATATCTATCTTAATTTCTTCCTCCTTGGCGTAAATACGAGTGTTTTTGCCTCATATAATTCACACCCAGAATTTATTCTGAGTTTATATGAGAGGAGATCAATTTGATCTGTTTCAAGCGTCTGCAGCAGGCAGAAAACCAAGCTGTACCGATGAGTAGAAGGTTTTCTGCTAACACAAAACGCTTTTTCTTCCTTTTAATTTTTTTCTTTTTCAGCCCACTGCGGGCGAATACAGGTTCTATTGGTATCGAATGAATCTGCTTTTTTTTTAATTTTTTAAAAAAAAATTTAATAAAAAATTTGTTTTCTTCTATTGTTCTCAATGTTTTAATTTTATCATTTCTTTTCTTTGTTCTAATTTTTCATTTGTCTTTCAAGTCACTCAATTTCGCTATTTGGGACCTATTGTTGAGTCAAACCAAGACTTGAAACTTGTGACCCAATGTATAACGAGTTGTGTAATGAAATAACAAATTAAAAACATTTTTTAGCTTTTGCTATATACCGGAGAATACAAAAAAAGTTCCTTCTTCAGCAAATATAAGTTTAACCCGGTAAAAAATCCTATAGAGTAATATCTATCTTAATTTCATCTTCCTTGGCACAAATAGGAGTGCTTTTGCCTCATATAATTCACACCCAGAATTTATTCTGAGTTTATATGAGAGGAGATCAATTTGATCTGTTTCAAGCGTCTGCAGCAGGCAGAAAACCAAGCTGTACCGATGAGTTGAAGGTTTTCTGCTAACACGAAACGCTTTTTCTTCCTTTTAATTTTTTTTCTTTTTCAGCCCACTGCGGGCGAATACAGGTTCGATTCGTATCGAATGAATCTGCTTATTTTTTTTTTTTTTTAATAAAAAATTTGATTTCTTCTATTGTTCGAAATTTTTTCATTTTTTCATTTCTTTTCTTTGTTCTAATTTTGCATTTGTTTTTCAAGTCACTCAATTGCGCTATTTGGGACCTGTTGATGAGTCAAACCAAGACTTGAAACTTGTGACCCAAAGTATAACGAGTTGTGTAATGAAATAACAAATTAAAAACATTTTTTAGCTTTTGCAATATACCGGAGAATACAAAAAAAACTCCTTCTTCAGCAAATATAAGTTTAACCCGGTAAAAAATCCTATAGAGTAATCTCTATCTTAATTTCTTCCTCCTTGGTATATAGGAGTGTTTTTTTTCCTCATATATTTCACACCCAGAATTTATTCTGAGTTTATATGAGAGGAGATCAATTTGATCTGTTTCAAGCGTCTGCAGCAGGCAGAAAACCAAGCTGCACCGATGAGTGTAAAGTTTTCTGCTAACACGAAACGCTTTTTCTTCCTTTTAGTTTTTTTCTTTTTCAGCCCACTGCGGGCGAATACAGGTTCGATTCGTATCGAATGAATCTGCTTATTTTTTTTTTTTTAATAAAAAATTTGTTTTCTTCTATTGTTCTCAATTTTTTCATTTTTTTTCATTTCTTTTCTTTCTTCTAATTTTTCATTTGTTTTTCAAGTCACTCAATTGCGCTATTTGGGACCTGTCGATGAGTCAAACCAAGACTTGAAACTTGTCACCCAAAGTATAACGAGTTGTGTAATGAAATAACAAATTAAAAACATTTTTTAGTTTTGCTATATACCGGAGAATCCAAAAAAGTTCCTTCTTCAGCAAATATAAGTCTAACCCGGTAAAAAAATCCTACAGAGTAATCTCTATCTTATTCCTCCTTGGTATAAATAGGAGTGTTTTTTGCCTCATATAATTCACACCCACAATTTATTCTGAGTTTATATGAGAGGAGATCAATTTGATCTGTTTCGAGCGTCTGCAGCAGGCAGAAAACCAAGCTGCACCGATGACTGGAAGATTTTCTGCTAACATGAAACGCTTTTTCTTCCTTTTAATTTTCTTCTTTTTCAGCCCACTGCGGGCGAATACAGGTTCGATTGGAACCGAATGAATCTTTTTTTTTTAATTTTTTAAAAAAAATTTAATAAAAAATTTGTTTTCTTCTATTGTTCTCAATTTTTTAATTTTTTCATTTCTTTTCTTTGTTCTAATTTTTCATTTGTCTTTCATTCACTCAATTTCGCTATTTGGGACCTGTTGATGAGTCACACCAAGACTTGAAACTTGTCACCCAAAGTATAACGATTTGTGTAATGAAATAACAAATTAAAAACATTTTTTAGCTTTTGCTATATACCGGAGAATCCAAAAAAAGTTCCTTCTTCAGCAAATATAAGTTTAACCCGGTAAAAATCCTATAGAGTAATCTCTATCTTAATTTCTTCCTACTTGGTATAAATAGGAGTGTTTTTTTCCTCATATATTTCACACCCAGAATATATTCTGAGTTTATATGAGAGGAGATCAATTTGATCTATTTTTCGAGCGTCTGTAGCAGGCAGAAAACCAAGCTGCACCGATGAGTGGAAGGTTTTCTGCTAACACGAAACGCTTTTTATTCCTTTTAATTTTTTTCTTTTTCAGCCCACTGCGGGCGAATACAGGTTCGATTCGTATCGAATGAATCCGCTTATTTTTTTTTTTTTAATAAAACATTTGTTTTCTTCTATTGTTCTCAATTTTTTCATTTTTTCGTTTCTTTTCTTTGCTCTAATTTTTCATTTGGTTTTCAAGTCACTCAATTTCGCTATTTGGGACCTGTTGATGAGTCAAACCAAGACTTGAAACTTGTCACCCAAAGTATAACGAGTTGTGTAATGAAATAACAAATTAAAAACATTTTTTAGCTTTTGCTATATACCGGAGAATCCAAAAAAGTTCCTTCTTCAGCAAATATAAGTTTAACCCGGTAAAAAATCCTACAGAGTAATCTCTATCTTAATTTCTTCCTCCTTGGTATAAATAGGAGTGTTTTTTGCCTCATATAATTCACACCCAGAATTTATCTGAGTTTATATGAGAGGAGGTCAATTTGATCTGTTTCAAGCGTCTGCAGCAGGCAGAAAACCAAGCTGCACCGATGAGTGTAAAGTTTTCTGCTAACACGAAACGCTTTTTCTTCCTTTTAATTTTCTTCTTTTTCAGCCCACTGCGGGCGAATACAGGTTCGATTGGAACCGAATGAAACTGCTTTTTTTTAATTTTTTAAAAAAATTTTAATAAAAAATTTGTTTTCTTCTATTGTTCTCAATTTTTTAATTTTTTCATTTCTTTTCTTTGTTCTAATTTTTCATTTGTCTTTCATTCACTCAATTTCGCTATTTGGGACCTGTTGATGAGTCACACCCAAGACTTGAAACTTGTCACCCAAAGGATAACGAGTTTTTTTTTTTTTAATAAAAAATTTGTTTTCTTCTATTGTTCTCAATTTTTTTCATTTTTTCGTTTCTTTTCTTTGTTCTAATTTTTCATTTGTTTTTCAAGTCACTCAATTTCGCTATTTGGGACCTGTTGATGAGTCAAACCAAGACTTGAAACTTGTCACCCAAAGGATAACGAGTTGTGTAATGAAAATAACAAATTAAAAACATTTTTTAGCTTTTGCTATATACCGGAGAATCCAAAAAAAGTTCCTTCTTCAGCAAATATAAGTTTAAGCCGGTAAAAATCCTATAGAGTAATCTCTATCTTAATTTCTTCCTCCTTGGTATAAATATGAGTGTTTTTTTCCTCATATATTTCACACCCAGAATTTATTCTGAGTTTATATGAGAGGAGATCAATTTGATCTCTTTCAAGCGTCTGTAGCAGGCAGAAAACCAAGCTGCACCGATGAGTGGAAGGTTTTCTGCTAACACGAAACGCTTTTTATTCCTTTTAATTTTTTTCTTTTTCAGCCCACTGCGGGCGAATACAGGTTCGATTCGTATCGAATGAATCTGCTTATTTTTTTTTTTTAATAAAACATTTGTTTTCTTCTATTGTTCTCAATTTTTTCATTTTTTCGTTTCTTTTCCTTTGCTCTAATTTTTCATTTGGTTTTCAAGTCACTCAATTTCGCTATTTGGACCTGTTGATGAGTCAAACCAAGACTTGAAACTTGTCGCCCAAAGTATAACGAGTTGTGTAATGAAATAACAAATTAAAAACTTTTTTAGCTTTTCCTATATACCGGAGAATCCAAAAAAGTTCCTTCTTCTGCAAATATAAGTTTAACCCGGTAAAAAATCCTACAGAGTAATCTCTATGTTAATTTCTTCCTCCTTGGTATAAATAGGAGTGTTTTTTGCCTCATATAATTCACACCCAGAATTTATTCTGAGTTTATATGAGAGGAGGTCAATTTGATCTGTTTCAAGCGTCTGCAGCAGGCAGAAAACCAAGCTGCACCGATGAGTGTAAAGTTTTCTGCTAACACGAAACGCTTTTTCTTCCTTTTAATTTTCTTCTTTTTCAGCCCACTGCGGGCGAATACAGGTTCGATTGGAACCGAATGAAACTGCTTTTTTTTAATTTTTTAAAAAAAATTTAATAAAAAATTTGTTTTCTTCTATTGTTCTCAATTTTTTAATTTTTTCATTTCTTTTCTTTGTTCTAATTTTTCATTTGTCTTTCATTCACTCAATTTCGCTATTTGGGACCTGTTGATGAGTCACACCAAGACTTGAAACTTGTCACCCAAAGGATAACGAGTTGTGTAATGAAATAACAAATTAAAAACATTTTTTAGCTTTTGCTATATACCGGAGAATCCAAAAAAAAGTTCCTTCTTCAGCAAATATAAGTTTAACCCGGTAAAAATCCTGTAGAGTAATCTCTATCTTAATTTCTTCCTCCTTGGTATAAATAGGAGTGTTTTTTTCCTCATATATTTCACACCCAGAATTTATTCTGAGTTTATATGAGAGGAAATCAATTTGATCTGTTTCAAGCGTCTGTAGCAGGCAGAAAACCAAGCTGCACCGATGAGTGGAAGGTTTTCTGCTAACACGAAACGCTTTTTCTTACTTTTAATTTTTTTCTATTTCAGCCCACTGCGGGGGAATACAGGTTCGATTCGTATCGAATGAATCTGCTTATTTTTTTTTTTTTAATAAAAAATTTGTTTTCTTCTATTGTTCTCAATTTTTTTCATTTTTTCGTTTCTTTTCTTTGTTCTAATTTTTCATTTGTTTTTCAAGTCACTCAATTTCGCTATTTGGGACCTGTTGATGAGTCAAACCAAGACTTGAAACTTGTCACCCAAAGTATAACGAGTTGTGTAATGAAATAACAAATTAAAAACATGTTTTAGCTTTTGCTATATACCGGAGAATCCAAAAAAGTTCCTTCTTCAGCAAATATAAGTTTAACCCGGTAAAAAATCCTACAGAGTAATCTCTATCTTAATTTCTTCCTCCTTGGTATAAATAGGAGTGTTTTTTGCCTCATATAATTCACACCCAGAATTTATTCTGAGTTTATATGAGAGGAGGTCAATTTGATCTGTTTCAAGCGTCTGCAGCAGGCAGAAAACCAAGCTGCACCGATGAGTGTAAAGTTTTCTGCTAACACGAAACGCTTTTTCTTCCTTTTACTTTTCTTCTTTTTCAGCCCACTGCGGGCGAATACAGGTTCGATTGGAACCGAATGAAACTGCTTTTTTTTAATTTTTTAAAAAAATTTTAATAAAAAATTTGTTTTCTTCTATTGTTCTCAATTTTTTAATTTTTTCATTTCTTTTCTTTGTTCTAATTTTTCATTTGTCTTTCATTCACTCAATTTCGCTATTTGGGACCTGTTGATGAGTCACACCAAGACTTGAAACTTGTCACCCAAAGTATAACGAGTTGTGTAATGAAATAACAAATTAAAAACATTTTTTAGCTTTTGCTATATACCGGAGAATCCAAAAAAAGTTCCTTCTTCAGCAAATATAAGTTTAACCCGGTAAAAAATCCTACAGAGTAATCTCTATCTTAATTTCTTCCTCCTTGGTATAAATAGGAGTGTTTTTTGCCTCATATAATTCACACCCAGAATTTATTCTGAGTTTATATGCGAGGAGGTCAATTTGATCTGTTTCAAGCGTCTGCAGCAGGCAGAAAACCAAGCTGCACCGATGAGTGTAATGATTTCTGCTAACACGAAACGCTTTTTCTTCCTTTTAATTTTTTTCTATTTCAGCCCACTGCGGGGGAATACAGGTTCGATTCGTATCGAATGAATCTGCTTATTTATTTTTTTTTAATAAAAAATTTGTTTTCTTCTATTGTTCTCAATTTTTTTCATTTTTTCGTTTCTTTTCTTTGTTCTAATTTTTCATTTGTTTTTCAAGTCACTCAATTTCGCTATTTGGGACCTGTTGATGAGTCAAACCAAGACTTGAAACTTGTCACCCAAAGTATAACGAGTTGTGTAATGAAATAACAAATTAAAAACATGTTTTAGCTTTTGCTATATACCGGAGAATCCAAAAAAGTTCCTTCTTCAGCAAATATAAGTTTAACCCGGTAAAAAATCCTACAGAGTAACCTCTATCTTAATTTCTTCCTCCTTGGTATAAATAGGAGTGTTTTTTGCCTCATATAATTCACACCCAGAATTTATTCTGACTTTATATGAGAGGAGGTCAATTTGATCTGTTTCAAGCGTCTGCAGCAGGCAGAAAACCAAGCTGCACCGATGAGTGTAAGGTTTTCTGCTAACACGAAACGCTTCTTCTTCCTTTTAATTTTCTTCTTTTTCAGCCCACTGCGGGGGAATACAGGTTCGATTCGTATCGAATGAATCTGCTTATTTTTTTTTTTTTAATAAAAAATTTGTTTTCTTCTATTGTTCTCAATTTTTTTCATTTTTTCGTTTCTTTTCTTTGTTCTAATTTTTCATTTGTTTTTCAAGTCACTCAATTTCGCTATTTGGGACCTGTTGATGAGTCAAACCAAGACTTGAAACTTGTCACCCAACGTATAACGCGTTGTGTAATGAAATAACAAATTAAAAACATTTTTTAGCTTTTGCTATATACCGGAGAATCCAAAAAAAGGTCTTTCTTCAGCAAATATAAGTTTAACCCGGTAAAAAATCCAACAGTGTAATCTCTGTCTTAATTTCTTCCTCCTTGGTGTAAATAAGAGTGTTTTTTCCCTCATATAATTCACACCCAGAATTTATTCTGAGTTTATATGAGAGGAGATCAATTTGATCTGTTTCAAGCGTCTGCAGCAGGCAGAAAACCAAGCTGCGCCGATGAGTGGGCGGTTTTCTGCTAACACGAAACGGTTTTTCTTCCTTTTATTTTTTTTCTTTTTCAGCCCACTGCGGGCGAATACAGGTTCGATTCGTATCGAATGAATCTGCTTATTTTTTTTTCTTTTAATAAAAAATTTGTTTTCTTCTATTGTTCTCAATTTTTTCATTTTTTCATTTCTTTTCTTTGTTCTAATTTTTCATTTGTTTTTCAAATCACTCAATTGCGCTATTTGGGACCTGTTGATGAGTCAACCCAAGACTTGAAACTTGTGACCCAAAGTATAACGAGTTGTGTAATGAAATAACAAATTAAAAAAATTTTTAGCTTTTGCTATATACCGGCGAATGCAAAAAAGTTCCTTCTTCAGCAAATATAAGTTTAACCCGTTAAAAATCCTATAGAGTAATCTCTATCTTAATTTCTTCCTCCTTGGTGTAAATAAGAGTGTTTTTTCCCTCATATAATTCACACCCAGAATTTAGTCTGAGTTTATATGAGAGGAGATCAATTTGATCTGTTTCAAGCGTCTGCAGCAGGCAGAAAACCAAGCTGCGCCGATGAGTGGAAGGTTTTCTGCTAACACGAAACGCTTCTTCTTCCTTTTAATTTTCTTCTTTTTCAGCCCACTGCTCGTATCGAATGAATCTTCTTTTTTTTTTTAATTTTTTAAAATTTTTTAATAAAAAATTTGTTTTCTTCTATTGTTCTCAATTTTCTCATTTTTTCGTTTCTTTTCTTTTTTCTAATTTTTCATTTGTCTTTGAAGTCACTCAATTTCGCTATTTGGGACCTGTTGATGAGTCAAACCAAGTCTTGAAACTTGTGACCCAAAGTATAACGAGTTGTGTAATGAAATAACAAATTAAAAACATTTTTTAGCTTTTGCTATATACCGGAGAATCCAAAAAAGTCCCTTCTTCAGCAAATATAAGTTGAACCCGGTAAAAAATCCTATAGAGTAATCTCTATCTTAATTTCTTCCTCCTTGGTATAAATAGGAGTGTTTTTTGCCTCATATAATTCAAACCCAGAGTTTATTCTGAGTTTATATGAGAGGAGATCAATTTGATCTGTTTCAAGCGTCTGCAGCAGGCAGAAAACCAAGCTGCACCGATGAGTGGAAGGTTTTCTGCTAACACGAAACGGTTTTTCTTCCTTTTATTTTTTTTTCTTTTTCAGCCCACTGTGGGCGAATACAGGTTCGATTCGTAACGAATCAATCTGCTTATTTTTTTTTCTTTTAATAAAAAATTTGTTTTCTTCTATTGTTCTCAATATTTTCATTTTTTCATTTCCTTTCTTTGTTCTAATTTTTCATTTGTTTTTCAAGTCACTCAATTGCGCTATTTGGGACCTGTTGATGAATCAAACTAAGACTTGAAACTTGTGACCCAAAGTATAACGAGTTGTGTAATGAAATAACAAATTAAAAAAAATTTTTAGCTTTTGCTATATACCGGCGAATGCAAAAAAAGTTCCTTCTTCAGCAAATATAAGTTTAACCCGTTAAAAATCCTATAGAGTAATCTCTATCTTAATTTCTTCCTCCTTGATGTAAATAAGAGTGTTTTTTGCCTCATATAATTCATACCCAGAATTTATTCTGAGTTTATATGAGAGGAGATCAAATTGATCTGTTTCAAGCGTCTGCAGCAGGCAGAAAACCAAGCTGCACCGATGAGTGGAAGGTTTTCTGCTAACACGAAACGCTTCTTCTTCCTTTTAATTTTTCTTCTTTTTCAGCCCACGGCGGGCGAAAACAGGTTCGATTCGTATCGAATGAATCTGCTTTTTTTTAATTTTTTAAAAAAATTTTAATAAAAAATTTGTTTTCTTCTATTGTTCTCAATTTTTTCATTTTTTCATTTCTTTTCTTTGTTCTAATTTTTCATTTGTTTTTCAAGTCACTCAATTGCGCTATTTGGGACCTGTTGATGAGTCAAACCAAGACTTGAAACTTGTGACCCAAAGTATAACGAGTTGTGTAATGAAATAACAAATTAAAAACATTTTTTAGGTTTTGCTATATACCGGAGAATCCAAAAAAAGTTCCTTCTACAGCAAATATAAGATTAACTCGGTAAAAAATCCTATAGAGTAATATCTATCTTAATTTCTTCCTCCTTGGCATAAAAAGGAGTGTTTTTTGCCTCATATAATTCACACCCAGAATTTATTCTGAGTTTATATGAGAGGAGATCAATTTGATCTGATTCAAGCGTCTGCAGCAGGCAGAAAACCAAGCTGCACCGATGACTGGAAGATTTTCTGCTAACTCGAAACGCTTTTTCTTCCTTTTATTTTTTTTTCTTTTTCAGCCCACTGCGGGAGAATACAGGTTCGATTCGTATCGAATGAATCTGCTTATTTTTTTTTTTAATAAAAAATTTGTTTTCTTCTATTGTTCTCAATTTTTTCATTTTTTCATTTCTTTTTTTTTTCAAATTTTTCATATGTTTTTCAAGTCATTCAATTGCGCTATTTGTGACCTGTTGATGAGTCAAACCAAGACTTGAAACTTGTCATCCAAACTATAACGAGTTGTGTAATGAAATAACAAATTAAGAACATTTTTTTGCTTTTGCTGTATACCGGAGAATCCAAAAAAAGTTCCTTCTTCAGAAAATATAAGCTTAACCCGGTAAAAAATCCTACCGAGTAATCTCTATCTTAATTTCTTCCTCCTTGGTATAAATAGGAGTGTTTTTTGCCTCATATAATTCACACCCAGAATTGATTCTGAGTTTATATGAGAGGAGGTCAATTTGATCTGTTTCAAGCGTCTGCAGCAGGCAGAAAACCAAGCTGCACCGATGAGTGTAAAGTTTTCTGCTAACACGAAACGCTTTTTCTTCCTTTTAATTTTTTTCTTTTTCAGCCCACTGCGGGAGAATACAGGTTCGATTCGTATCGAATGAATCTGCTTATTTTTTTTTTTAATAAAAAATTTGTTTTCTTCTATTGTTCTCAATTTTTTCATTTTTTCATTTCTTTTCTTTGTTCTAATTTTTCATATGTTTTTCAAGTCATTCAATTGCGCTATTTGGGACCTGTTGATGAGTCAAACCAAGACTTGAAACTTGTCATCCAAACTATAACGAGTTGTGTAATGAAATAACAAATTAAGAACATTTTTTTGCTTTTGCTGTATACCGGAGAATCCAAAAAAAGTTCCTTCTTCAGCAAATATAAGTTTAACCCGGTAAAAAATCCTACAGAGTAATCTCTATCTTATTCCTCCTTGGTATAAATAGGAGTGTTTTTTGCCTCATATAATTCACACCCACAATTTATTCTGAGTTTATATGAGAGGAGATCAATTTGATCTGTTTCAAGCGTCTGCAGCAGGCAGAAAACCAAGCTGCACCGATGACTGGAAGATTTTCTGCTAACACGAAACGGTTTTTCTTCCTTTTAATTTTCTTCTTTTTCAGCCCACTGCGGGCGAATACAGGTTCGATTGGAACCGAATGAAACTGCTTTTTTTTAATTTTTTAAAAAAATTTTAATAAAAAATTTGTTTTCTTCTATTGTTCTCAATTTTTTAATTTTTTCATTTCTTTTCTTTGTTCTAATTTTTCGTTTGTCTTTCATTCACTCAATTTCGCTATTTGGGACCTGCTGATGAGTCACACCAAGACTTGAAACTTGTCACCCAAAGGATAACGAGTTGTGTAATGAAATAACAAACTAAAAACATTTTTTAGCTTTTGCTATATACCGGAGAATCCAAAAAAAGTTCCTTCTTCAGCAAATATAAATTTAACCCGGTAAAAATCCTACAGAGTAATCTCTATCTTAATTTCTTCCTCCTTGGTATAAATAGGAGTGTTTTTTTTCCTCATATATTTCACACCCAGAATTTATTCTGAGTTTATATGAGAGGAGATCAATTTGATCTGTTTCAAGCGTCTGTAGCAGGCAGAAAACCAAGCTGCACCGATGAGTGGAAGGTTTTCTGCTAACACGTAACGCTTTTTCTTCCTTTTAATTTTTTTCTTTTTCAGCCCACTGCGGGGGAATACAGGTTCGATTCGTATCGAATGAATCTGCTTATTTTTTTTTTTTTTAATAAAAAATTTGTTTTCTTCTATTGTTCTCAATTTTTTTCATTTTTTCGTTTCTTTTCCTTGTTCTAATTTTTCATTTGTTTTTCAAGTCACTCAATTTCGCTATTTGGGACCTGTTGATGAGTCAAACCAAGACTTGAAACTTGTCACCCAAAGTATAACGAGTTGTGTAATGAAATAACAAATTAAAAACATTTTTTAGCTTTTGCTATATACCGAAGAATCCAAAAAAGTTCCTTCTTCAGCAAATATAAGTTTAACCAGGTAAAAGATCCTACAGAGTAACCTCTATCTTAATTTCTTCCTCCTTGGTATAAATAGGAGTGTTTTTTGCCTCATATAATTCACACCCAGAATTTATTCTGAGTTTATATGAGAGGAGGTCAATTTGATCTGTTTCAAGCGTCTGCAGCAGGCAGAAAACCAAGCTGCACCGATGAGTGTAAGGTTTTCTGCTAACACGAAACGCTTCTTCTTCCATTTAATTTTCTTCTTTTTCAGCCCACTGCGGGCGAATACAGGTTCGATTCGTATCGAATGAATCTGCTTTTTTTTAATTTTTTAAAACTTTTTAATAAAAAATTTGTTTTCTTCTATTGTTCTCAATTTTTTCATTTTTTCGTTTCTTTTCTTTGTTCTAATTTTTCATTTGTTTTTCAAGTCACTCAGTTGCGCTATTTGGGACCTGTTGATGAGTCAAACCAAGGCTTGAAACTTGTCACCCAAAGTATAACGCGTTGTGTAATGAAATAACAAATTAAAAACATTTTTTAGCTTTTGCTATATACCGGAGAATCCAAAAAAAGGTCTTTCTTCAGCAAATATAAGTTTAACCCGGTAAAAAATCCAACAGTGTAATCTCTATCTTAATTTCCTCCTCCTTGGTATAAATAGGAGTGTTTTTTGCCTCATATAATTCAAACCCAGAATTTATTCTGAGTTTATATGAGAGGAGATCAATTTGATCTGTGTCAAGCGTGTGCAGCAGGCAGAGAACCAAGCTGCACCGATGAGTGGAAGGTTTTCTGCTAACACGAAACGGTTTTTCTTCCTTTTATTTTTTTTCTTTTTCAGCCCACTGCGGGCGAATACAAGTTCGATTCGTATCGAATGAATCTGCTTATTTTTTTTTCTTTTAATAAAAAATTTGTTTTCTTCTATTGTTCTCAATTTTTTCTATTTTCATTTCTTTTCTTTGTTCTAATTTTTCATTTGTATTTCAAATCACTCAATTGCGCTATTTGGGACCTGTTGATGAGTCAAACCAAGACTTGAAACTTATGACCCAAAGTATAACGAGTTGTGTAATGAAATAACAAATTAAAAACATTTTTTAGCTTTTGCTATATACCGGCGAATGCAAAAAAGTTCCTTCTTCAGCAAATATAAGTTTAACCCGTTAAAAATCCTATAGAGTAATCTCTATCTTAATTTCTTCCTCCTTGGTGTAAATAAGAGTGTTTTTTGCCTCATATAATTCACACCCAGAATTTATTCTGAGTTTATATGAGAGGAGATCAATTTGATCTGTTTCAAGCGTCTGCAGCAGGCAGAAAACCAAGCTGCACCGATGACTGGAAGATTTTCTGCTAACACGAAACGGTTTTTCTTCCTTTTAATTTTCTTCTTTTTCAGCCCACTGCGGGCGAATACAGGTTCGATTGGAACCGAATGAAACTGCTTTTTTTTAATTTTTTAAAAAAATTTTAATAAAAAATTTGTTTTCTTCTATTGTTCTCAATTTTTTAATTTTTTCATTTCTTTTCTTTGTTCTAATTTTTCGTTTGTCTTTCATTCACTCAATTTCGCTATTTGGGACCTGCTGATGAGTCACACCAAGACTTGAAACTTGTCACCCAAAGGATAACGAGTTGTGTAATGAAATAACAAACTAAAAACATTTTTTAGCTTTTGCTATATACCGGAGAATCCAAAAAAAGTTCCTTCTTCAGCAAATATAAATTTAACCCGGTAAAAATCCTACAGAGTAATCTCTATCTTAATTTCTTCCTCCTTGGTATAAATAGGAGTGTTTTTTTTCCTCATATATTTCACACCCAGAATTTATTCTGAGTTTATATGAGAGGAGATCAATTTGATCTGTTTCAAGCGTCTGTAGCAGGCAGAAAACCAAGCTGCACCGATGAGTGGAAGGTTTTCTGCTAACACGTAACGCTTTTTCTTCCATTTAATTTTTTTCTTTTTCAGCCCACTGCGGGGGAATACAGGTTCGATTCGTATCGAATGAATCTGCTTATTTTTTTTTTTTTTAATAAAAAATTTGTTTTCTTCTATTGTTCTCAATTTTTTTCATTTTTTCGTTTCTTTTCCTTGTTCTAATTTTTCATTTGTTTTTCAAGTCACTCAATTTCGCTATTTGGGACCTGTTGATGAGTCAAACCAAGACTTGAAACTTGTCACCCAAAGTATAACGAGTTGTGTAATGAAATAACAAATTAAAAACATTTTTTAGCTTTTGCTATATACCGAAGAATCCAAAAAAGTTCCTTCTTCAGCAAATATAAGTTTAACCAGGTAAAAAATCCTACAGAGTAACCTCTATCTTAATTTCTTCCTCCTTGGTATAAATAGGAGTGTTTTTTGCCTCATATAATTCACACCCAGAATTTATTCTGAGTTTATATGAGAGGAGGTCAATTTGATCTGTTTCAAGCGTCTGCAGCAGGCAGAAAACCAAGCTGCACCGATGAGTGTAAGGTTTTCTGCTAACACGAAACGCTTCTTCTTCCATTTAATTTTCTTCTTTTTCAGCCCACTGCGGGCGAATACAGGTTCGATTCGTATCGAATGAATCTGCTTTTTTTTAATTTTTTAAAACTTTTTAATAAAAAATTTGTTTTCTTCTATTGTTCTCAATTTTTTCATTTTTTCGTTTCTTTTCTTTGTTCTAATTTTTCATTTGTTTTTCAAGTCACTCAGTTGCGCTATTTGGGACCTGTTGATGAGTCAAACCAAGGCTTGAAACTTGTCACCCAAAGTATAACGCGTTGTGTAATGAAATAACAAATTAAAAACATTTTTTAGCTTTTGCTATATACCGGAGAATCCAAAAAAAGGTCTTTCTTCAGCAAATATAAGTTTAACCCGGTAAAAAATCCAACAGTGTAATCTCTATCTTAATTTCCTCCTCCTTGGTATAAATAGGAGTGTTTTTTGCCTCATATAATTCAAACCCAGAATTTATTCTGAGTTTATATGAGAGGAGATCAATTTGATCTGTGTCAAGCGTGTGCAGCAGGCAGAGAACCAAGCTGCACCGATGAGTGGAAGGTTTTCTGCTAACACGAAACGGTTTTTCTTCCTTTTATTTTTTTTCTTTTTCAGCCCACTGCGGGCGAATACAGGTTCGATTCGTATCGAATGAATCTGCTTATTTTTTTTTCTTTTAATAAAAAATTTGTTTTCTTCTATTGTTCTCAATTTTTTCTATTTTCATTTCTTTTCTTTGTTCTAATTTTTCATTTGTATTTCAAATCACTCAATTGCGCTATTTGGGACCTGTTGATGAGTCAAACCAAGACTTGAAACTTATGACCCAAAGTATAACGAGTTGTGTAATGAAATAACAAATTAAAAACATTTTTTAGCTTTTGCTATATACCGGCGAATGCAAAAAAGTTCCTTCTTCAGCAAATATAAGTTTAACCCGTTAAAAATCCTATAGAGTAATCTCTATCTTAATTTCTTCCTCCTTGGTGTAAATAAGAGTGTTTTTTGCCTCATATAATTCACACCCAGAATTTATTCTGAGTTTATATGAGAGGAGATCAATTTGATCTGTTTCAAGCGTCTGCAGCAGGCAGAAAACCAAGCTGCGCCTATGAGTGGAAGGTTTTCTGCTAACACGAAACACTTCTTCTTCCTTTTAATTTTCTTCTTTTTCAGCCCACTGCGGGCGAATACAGGTTCGATTCGTATCGAATGAATCTGCTTTTTTTTTATTTTTTAAAAAAAATTTAATAAAAAATTTGTTTTCTTCTATTGTTCTCAATTTTTTCATTTTTTCGTTTCTTTTCTTTGTTCTAATTTTTCATTTGTTTTTCAAGTCACTCAATTGCGCTATTTGGGACCTGTTGATGAGTCAAACCAAGACTTGAAACTTGTCACCCAAAGTATAACGCGTTGTGTAATGAAATAACAAATTAAAAACATTTTTTAGCTTTTGCTATATACCGGAGAATCCAAAAAAAAGGTCTTTCTTCAGCAAATATAAGTTTAACTCGGTAAAAAGTCCAACAGAGTAATCTCTATCTTAATTTCTTCCTCCTTGGTATAAATAGGAGTGTTTTTTGCCTCATATAATTCACATCCAGAATTTATTCTGAGTTTATATGAGAGGAGATCAATTTGATCTGTTTCAAGCGTCTGCAGCAGGCAGAAAACCAAGCTGCACCGATGAGTGGAAGGTTTTCTGCTAACACGAAACGGTTTTTCTTCCTTTTATTTTTTTTCTTTTTCAGCCCACTGCGGGCGAATACAGGTTCGATTCGTATCGAATGAATCTGCTTATTTTTTTTTCTTTTAATAAAAAATTTGTTTTCTTCTATTGTTCTCAATTTTTTCTATTTTCATTTCTTTTCTTTGTTCTAATTTTTCATTTGTATTTCAAATCACTCAATTGCGCTATTTGGGACCTGTTGATGAGTCAAACCAAGACTTGAAACTTATGACCCAAAGTATAACGAGTTGTGTAATGAAATAATAAATTAAAAACATTTTTTAGCTTTTGCTATATACCGGCGAATGCAAAAAAGTTCCTTCTTCAGCAAATATAAGTTTAACCCGTTAAAAATCCTATAGAGTAATCTCTATCTTAATTTCTTCCTCCTTGGTATAAATAGGAGTGTTTTTTGCCTCATATAATTCACATCCAGAATTTATTCTGAGTTTATATGAGAGGAGATCAATTTGATCTGTTTCAAGCGTCTGCAGCAGGCGGAAAACCAAGCTGCGCCGATGAGTGGAAGGTTTTCTGCTAACACGAAACGCTTCTTTTTCCTTTTAATTTTTCTTCTTTTTCAGCCCACTGCGGGCGAATACAGGTTCGATTCGTATCGAATGAATCTGTTTTTTTTTAATTTTTTAAAATTTTTTAATAAAAAATTTGTTTTCATCTATTGTTCTCAATTTTCTCATTTTTTCGTTTCTTTTCTTTTTTCTAATTTTTCATTTGTCTTTGAAGTCACTCAATTTCGCTATTTGGGACCTGTTGATGAGTCAAACCAAGTCTTGAAACTTGTGACCCAAAGTATAACGAGTTGTGTAATGAAATAACAAATTAAAAACATTTTTTAGCTTTTGCTATATACCGGAGAATCCAAAAAACTTCCTTCTTCAGCAAATATAAGTTTAACCCGGTAAAAAATCCTATAGAGTAATCTCTATCTTAATTTCTTCCTCCTTGGTATAAATAGGAGTGTTTTTTGCCTCATATAATTCAAACCCAGAATTTATTCTGAGTTTATATGAGAGGAGATCAATTTGATCTGTTTCAAGCGTCTGCAGCAGGCAGAAAACCAAGCTGCACCGATGAGTGGAAGGTTTTCTGCTAACACGAAACGGTTTTTCTTCCTTTTATTTTTTTTCTATTTCAGCCCACTGTGGGCGAATACAGGTTCGATTCGTATCGAATGAATCTGCTTATTTTTTTTTTCTTTTAATAAAAAATTTGTTTTCTTCTATTGTTCTCAATTTTTTCATTTTTCATTTCTTTTCTTTGTTCTAATTTTTCATATGTTTTTCAAGTCATTCAATTGCGCTATTTGGGACCTGTTGATGAGTCAAACCAAGACTTGAAACTTATGACCCAAAGTATAACGAGTTGTGTAATGAAATAACAAATTAAAAACAATTTTTAGCTTTTGCTATATACCGGAGAATCCAAAAAAAGTTCCTTCTTCAGCAAATATAAGTTTAACCCGGTAAAAATCCTATAGAGTAATATCTATCTTAATTTCTTCCTCCTTGGTGTAAATAAGAGTGTTTTTTGCCTCATATAATTCACACCCAGAATTTATTCTGAGTTTATATGAGAGGAGATCAATTTGATCTGTTTCAAGCGGCTGCAGCATGCAGAAAACCAAGCTGCACCGATGAGTGGAAGGTTTTCTGCTAACACGAAACGCTTCTTCTTCCTTTTAATTTTTCTTCTTTTTCAGCCCACTGCGGGCGAATACAGGTTCGATTCGTATCGAATGAATCTGCTTTTTTTTAATTTTTTAAAAAAATTTTAATAAAAAATTTGTTTTCTTCTATTATTCTCAATTTCTTCATTTTTTCATTTCTTTTCTTTGTTCTAATTTCTCACTTGTTTTTCAAGTCACTCAATTTTGTTATTTGGGACCTGTTGATGAGTCAAACCAAGACTTGAAACTTGTGACCCAAAGTATAACGAGTTGTGTAATAAAATAACAAATTAAAAACATTTTTTAGCTTTTGCTATATACCGGAGAATCCAAAAAAAGTTCCTTCTTCTGCAAATATAAGTTTACCTCGGTAAAAAATCCTATAGAGTAATATCTATCTTAATTTCTTCCTACTTGGCATAAATAGGAGTGTTTTTTGCCTCATATAATTCACACCCAGAATTTATTCTGAGTTTATATGAGAGGAGATCAATTTGATCTGTTTCAAGCGTCTGCAGCAGGCAGAAAACCAAGCTGCACCGATGACTGGAAGATTTTCTGCTAACACGAAACGCTTCTTCTTCCTTTTAATTTTCTTCTTTTTCAGCCCACTATGGGCGAATACAGGTTCGATTGGTATCGAATTAATCTGCTTCTTTTTTTTATTTTTTAAAAAAAAATTAGTAAAAAAATTGTTTTCTTCTATTTTTCTCAATTTTTTAATTTGTTCTTTTCTTTTCTTTGTTCTAATTTTTCATTTGTCTTTCAAGTCACTCAATTTCGCTATTTGGGACCTGTTGTTGAGTCACACCAAGACTTGAAACTTGTCATCCAAACTATAACGAGTTGTGTAATGAAATAACAGATTAAAAACTTTTTTTAGCTTTTGCTATATACCGGCGAATCCAAAAAAGTTCCTTCTTCAGCAAATATAAGCTTAACCCGGTAAAAAGCCTACAGAGTAATCTCTATCTTTATTTCTTCCTCCATGGTATAAATAGGAGTGTTTTTTGCCTCATATAATTCACACCCAGAATTTATTCTGAGTTTATATGAGAGCAGATCAATTTGATCTGTTTCAAGCGTCTGCAGCAGGCAGAAAACCAAGCTGCACCGATGAGTGGAAGGTTTTCTGCTAACACGAAACGCTTTTTCTTCCTTTTAATTTTCTTCTTTTTCAGCCCACTGCGGGCGAATACAGGTTCGATTCGTATCGAATGAATCTGCTTATTTTTTTTTTTTTTTGAATAAAAAATTTGTTTTCTTCTATTGTTCTCAATTTTTTCATTTTTTCATTTCTTTTCTTTGTTCTAATTTTTCATATGTTTTTCAACACTCAATTGCGCTATTTGGGACCTGTTGATGAGTCAAACCAAGACTTGAAACTTGTGACCCAATGTATAACGAGTTGTCTAATGAAATAACAAATTAAAAACTTTTTTTAGCTTTTGCTATATACCGGCGAATGCAAAAAAGTTCCTTCTTCAGCAAATATAAGCTTAACCCGGTAAAAAATCCTACAGAGTAATCTCTATCTTTATTTCTTCCTCCCTGGTATAAATAGGAGTGTTTTTTGC
The DNA here is from genome assembly GCA_963930735.1 of Dioctria linearis. Classification (NCBI taxonomy): domain Eukaryota; kingdom Metazoa; phylum Arthropoda; class Insecta; order Diptera; family Asilidae; genus Dioctria; species Dioctria linearis. Next base: position 149,468,191 of record OZ005742.1, on the reverse strand, counting down.
CTCATATAATTCACACCCAGAATTTATTCTGAGTTTATATGAGAGCAGATCAATTTGATCTGTTTCAAGCGTCTGCAGTAGGCAGAAAATCAAGCTGCATCGAAGAGTGGAAGGTTTTCTGCTAACACGAAACGCTTCTTCTTCCTTTTAATTTTTCTTCCTTTTCAGCCCACTGCGGGCGAATACAGGTTCGATTCGTATCGAATGAATCTGGTTTTTTTTAATTTTTTAAAAAAATTTTAATAAAAAATTTGTTTTCTTCTATTGTTCTCAATTTTTTCATTTTTTCGTTTCTTTTCTTTGTTCTAATTTTTCATTTGTTTTTCAAGTCACTCTATTTCGCTATTTGGGACCTGTTGATGAGTCAAACCAAGACTTGAAACTTGTCACCCAAAGTATAACGCGTTGTGTAATGAAATAACAAATTAAAAACATTTTTTAGCTTTTGCTATATACCGGAGAATCCAAAAAAAGTTCCTTCTTCAGCAAATATAACTTTAACCCGGTAAAAATCCTATAGAGTGATCTCTATCTTAATTTCTTCCTCCTTGGTGTAAATAGGAGTGTTTTTTGCCTCATATAATTCACACCCAGAATTTACTCTGAGTTTATATGAGAGGAGATCAATTTGATCTGTTTCAAGCGTCTGCAGTAGGCAGAAAATCAAGCTGCACCGACGAGTGGAAGGTTTTCTGCTAACACGAAACGCTTCTTCTTCGTTTTAATTTTTCTTCTTTTTCAGCCCACTGCGGGCGAATACAGGTTCGATTCGTATCGAATGAATCTGGTTTTTTTTAATTTTTTAAAAAAATTTTAATAAAAAATTTGTTTTCTTCTATTGTTCTCAATTTTTTCATTTTTTCGTTTCTTTGTTCTAATTTTTCATTTGTTTTTCAAGTCACTCAATTTCGCTATTTGGGACCTGTTGATGAGTCAAACCAAGACTTGAAACTAGTGACCCAAAGTATAACGAGTTGTGTAATGAAATAACAAATTAAAAACATTTTTTAGCTTTTGCTATATACCGGAGATTCCAAAAAAAGTTCCTTCTTCAGCAAATATAAGTTTAACCCGGTAAAAATCCTATAGAGTAATCTCTATCTTAATTTCTTCCTCCTTGTTGTAAATAGGAGTGCTTTTTACCTCATATAATTCACACCCAGAATTTATTTTGAGTTTATATGAGAGGAGATTAATTTGATCTGTTTCAAGCGTCTGCAGTAGGCAGAAAATCAAGCTGCACCGACGAGTGGAAGGTTTTCTGCTAACACGAAACGCTTCTTCTTCCTTTTAATTTTTCTTCTTTTTCAGCCCACTGCGGGCGAATACAGGTTCGATTCGTATCGAATGAATCTTCTTTTTTTTAATTTTTAAAAAAATTTTAATAAAAAATTTGTTTTCTTCTATTGTTCTCAATTTTTTCATTTTTTCGTTTCTTTTCTTTGTTCTAATTTTTCATTTGTTTTTCAAGTCACTCAATTTCGCTATTTGGGACCTGTTGATGAGTCAAACCAAGACATGAAACTTGTGACCCAAAGTATAACGAGTTGTGTAATGAAATAACAAATTAAAAACGTTTTTTAGCTTTTGCTATATACCGGAGAATCCAAAAAAAGTTCCTTCTTCAGCAAATATAAGTTTAACCCGGTAAAAAATCCTATAGAGTAATCTCTATCTTAATTTCTTCCTCCTTGGTATAAATAGGACTGTTTTTTGGCTCATATAATTCATACCCAGAATTTATTCTGAGTTTATGTGAGAGGAGATCAATATGATCTGTTTCAGGCGTCTGCAGCAGGCAGAAAAGCAAGCTGCACCGATGAGTGGAAGGTTTTCTGCTAACACGAAACGCTTCTTCTTCCTTTTAAGTTTTCTCCTTTTTCAGCCCACTGCGTGCGAATACAGGTTCGATTCGTATCGAATGAATCTGCTTATTTTTTTTTTTTGAATAAAAAATTTGTTTTCTTCTATTGTTCTCAATTTTTTCATTTTTTCATTTCTTTTCTTTGTTCTAATTTTTCATATGTTTTTCAACACTCAATTGCGCTATTTGGGACCTGTTGATGAGTCAAACCAAGACTTGAAACTTGTGACCCAAAGTATAACGAGTTGTCTAATGAAATAACAAATTAAAAACTTTTTTTAGGATTTGCTATATACCGGAGAATCCAAAAAAGTTCTTTCTTCAGCAAATATAAGTTTAACCCGGTAAAAAATCCTATAGAGTAATCTCTATCTTAATTTCTTCCTCCTTGGTATAAATAGGACTGTTTTTTGGCTCATATAATTCATACCCAGAATTTATTCTGAGTTTATGTGAGAGGAGATCAATATGATCTGTTTCAGGCGTCTGCAGCAGGCAGAAAACCAAGCTGCACCGATGAGTGGAAGGTTTTCTGCTAACACGAAACGCTTCTTCTTCCTTTTAATTTTTCTTCTTTTTCAGCCCACTGCGGGCGAATACAGGTTCGATTCGTATCGAATGAATCTTCTTTTTTTTAATTTTTAAAAAAATTTTAATAAAAAATTTGTTTTCTTCTATTGTTCTCAATTTTTTCATTTTTTCGTTTCTTTTCTTTGTTCTAATTTTTCATTTGTTTTTCAAGTCACTCAATTTCGCTATTTGGGACCTGTTGATGAGTCAAACCAAGACTTGAAACTTGTGACCCAAAGTATAACGAGTTGTGTAATGAAATAACAAATTAAAAACTTTTTTTAGCTTTTGCTATATACCGGCGAATGCAAAAAAGTTCCTTCTTCAGCAAATATAAGCTTAACCCGGTAAAAAATCCTACAGAGTAATCTCTATCTTTATTTCTTCCTCCCTGGTATAAATAGGAGTGTTTTTTGCCTCATATAATTCACACCCAGAATTTATTCTGAGTTTATATGAGAGCAGATCAATTTGATCTGTTTCAAGCGTCTGCAGTAGGCAGAAAATCAAGCCGCATCGAAGAGTGGAAGGTTTTCTGCTAACACGAAACGCTTCTTCTTCCTTTTAATTTTTCTTCCTTTTCAGCCCACTGCGGGCGAATACAGGTTCGATTCGTATCGAATGAATCTGGTTTTTTTTAATTTTTTAAAAAAATTTTAATAAAAAATTTGTTTTCTTCTATTGTTCTCAATTTTTTCATTTTTTCGTTTCTTTTCTTTGTTCTAATTTTTCATTTGTTTTTCAAGTCACTCAATTTCGCTATTTGGGACCTGTTGATGAGTCAAACCAAGACTTGAAACTTGTGACCCAAAGTATAACGAGTTGTGTAATGAAATAACAAATTAAAAACTTTTTTTAGCTTTTGCTATATACCGGCGAATGCAAAAAAGTTCCTTCTTCAGCAAATATAAGCTTAACCCGGTAAAAAATCCTACAGAGTAATCTCTATCTTTATTTCTTCCTCCCTGGTATAAATAGGAGTGTTTTTTGCCTCATATAATTCACACCCAGAATTTATTCTGAGTTTATATGAGAGCAGATCAATTTGATCTGTTTCAAGCGTCTGCAGTAGGCAGAAAATCAAGCTGCATCGAAGAGTGGAAGGTTTTCTGCTAACACGAAACGCTTCTTCTTCCTTTTAATTTTTCTTCCTTTTCAGCCCACTGCGGGCGAATACAGGTTCGATTCGTATCGAATGAATCTGGTTTTTTTTAATTTTTTAAAAAAATTTTAATAAAAAATTTGTTTTCTTCTATTGTTCTCAATTTTTTCATTTTTTCGTTTCTTTTCTTTGTTCTAATTTTTCATTTGTTTTTCAAGTCACTCAATTTCGCTATTTGGGACCTGTTGATGAGTCAAACCAAGACTTGAAACTTGTGACCCAAAGTATAACGAGTTGTATAATGAAATAACAAATTAAAAACATTTTTTAGCTTTTGCTATATACCGGAGAATCCAAAAAAAGTTCCTTCTTCAGCAAATATAACTTTAACCCGGTAAAAATCCTATAGAGTGATCTCTATCTTAATTTCTTCCTCTTTGGTGTAAATAGGAGTGTTTTTTGCCTCATATAATTCACACCCAGAATTTACTCTGAGTTTATATGAGAGGAGATCAATTTGATCTGTTTCAAGCGTCTGCAGTAGGCAGAAAATCAAGCTGCACCGACGAGTGGAAGGTTTTCTGCTAACACGAAACGCTTCTTCTTCCTTTTAAGTTTTCTCCTTTTTCAGCCCACTGCGTGCGAATACAGGTTCGATTCGTATCGAATGAATCTGCTTATTTTTTTTTTTTTTAATAAAAAATTTGTTTTCTTCTATTGTTCTCAATTTTTTCATTTTTTCATTTCTTTTCTTTGTTCTAATTTTTCATATGTTTTTCAACACTCAATTGCGCTATTTGGGACCTGTTGATGAGTCAAACCAAGACTTGAAACTTGTGACCCAAAGTATAACGAGTTGTCTAATGAAATAACAAATTAAAAACTTTTTTTAGCTTTTGCTATATACCGGCGAATGCAAAAAAGTTCCTTCTTCAGCAAATATAAGCTTAACCCGGTAAAAAATCCTACAGAGTAATCTCTATCTTTATTTCTTCCTCCCTGGTATAAATAGGAGTGTTTTTTGCCTCATATAATTCACACCCAGAATTTATTCTGAGTTTATATGAGAGCAGATCAATTTGATCTGTTTCAAGCGTCTGCAGTAGGCAGAAAATCAAGCTGCATCGAAGAGTGGAAGGTTTTCTGCTAACACGAAACGCTTCTTCTTCCTTTTAATTTTTCTTCCTTTTCAGCCCACTGCGGGCGAATACAGGTTCGATTCGTATCGAATGAATCTGGTTTTTTTTAATTTTTTAAAAAAATTTTAATAAAAAATTTGTTTTCTTCTATTGTTCTCAATTTTTTCATTTTTTCGTTTCTTTTCTTTGTTCTAATTTTTCATTTGTTTTTCAAGTCACTCAATTTCGCTATTTGGGACCTGTTGATGAGTCAAACCAAGACTTGAAACTTGTGACCCAAAGTATAACGAGTTGTATAATGAAATAACAAATTAAAAACATTTTTTAGCTTTTGCTATATACCGGAGAATCCAAAAAAAGTTCCTTCTTCAGCAAATATAACTTTAACCCGGTAAAAATCCTATAGAGTGATCTCTATCTTAATTTCTTCCTCCTTGGTGTAAATAGGAGTGTTTTTTGCCTCATATAATTCACACCCAGAATTTACTCTGAGTTTATATGAGAGGAGATCAATTTGATCTGTTTCAAGCGTCTGCAGTAGGCAGAAAATCAAGCTGCACCGACGAGTGGAAGGTTTTCTGCTAACACGAAACGCTTCTTCTTCGTTTTAATTTTTCTTCTTTTTCAGCCCACTGCGGGCGAATACAGGTTCGATTCGTATCGAATGAATCTGGTTTTTTTTAATTTTTTAAAAAAATTTTAATAAAAAATTTGTTTTCTTCTATTGTTCTCAATTTTTTCATTTTTTCGTTCCTTTTCTTTGTTCTAATTTTTCATTTGTTTTTCAAGTCACTCAATTTCGCTATTTGGGACCTGTTGATGAGTCAAACCAAGACTTGAAACTAGTGACCCAAAGTATAACGAGTTGTGTAATGAAATAACAAATTAAAAACATTTTTTAGCTTTTGCTATATACCGGAGAATCCAAAAAAAGTTCCTTCTTCAGCAAATATAACTTTAACCCGGTAAAAATCCTATAGAGTAATCTCTATCTTAATTTCTTCCTCCTTGTTGTAAATATGAGTGCTTTTTACCTCATATAATTCACACCCAGAATTTATTTTGAGTTTATATGAGAGGAGATTAATTTGATCTGTTTCAAGCGTCTGCAGTAGGCAGAAAATCAAGCTGCACCGACGAGTGGAAGGTTTTCTGCTAACACGAAACGCTTCTTCTTCCTTTTAATTTTTCTTCTTTTTCAGCCCACTGCGGGCGAATACAGGTTCGATTCGTATCGAATGAATCTTCTTTTTTTTAATTTTTAAAAAAATTTTAATAAAAAATTTGTTTTCTTCTATTGTTCTCAATTTTTTCATTTTTTCGTTTCTTTTCTTTGTTCTAATTTTTCATTTGTTTTTCAAGTCACTCAATTTCGCTATTTGGGACCTGTTGATGAGTCAAACCAAGACAAGAAACTTGTGACCCAAAGTATAACGAGTTGTGTAATGAAATAACAAATTAAAAACGTTTTTTAGCTTTTGCTATATACCGGAGAATCCAAAAAAAGTTCCTTCTTCAGCAAATATAAGTTTAACCCGGTAAAAAATCCTATCCTATCCTATCTTAATTTCTTCCTCCTTGGTATAAATAGGACTGTTTTTTGGCTCATATAATTCATACCCAGAATTTATTCTGAGTTTATGTGAGAGGAGATCAATATGATCTGTTTCAGGCGTCTGCAGCAGGCAGAAAACCAAGCTGCACCGATGAGTGGAAGGTTTTCTGCTAACACGAAACGCTTCTTCTTCCTTTTAAGTTTTCTCCTTTTTCAGCCCACTGCGTGCGAATACAGGTTCGATTCGTGTCGAATGAATCTGGTTTTTTTTTAATTTTTTAAAAAAATTTTAATAAAAAATTTGTTTTCTTCTATTGTTCTCAATTTTTTCATCTTTTCGTTTCTTTTCTTTGATCTAATTTTTCATTTGTTTTTCAAGTCACTCAATTTCGCTATTTGGGACCTGTTGATGAGTCAAACCAAGACTTGAAACGTGTGACCCAAAGTATAACGAGTTGTGTAATGAAATAACAAATTAAAAACATTTTTTAGCTTTTGCTATATACCGGAGAATCCAAAAAAAAGTTCATTCTTCAGCAAATATAACTATAACCCGGTAAAAATCCTATAGAGTAATCTCTATCTTAATTTCTTCCTCCTTTGTGTAAATAGGAGTGTTTTTTGCCTCATATAATTCACACCCAGAATTTATTCTGAGTTTATATGAGAGGAGATCAATTTGATATGTTTCAAGCGTCTGCAGTAGGCAGAAAATCAAGCTGCACCGACGAGTGGAAGGTATTCTGCTAACACGAAGCGCTTCTTCTTCCTTTTAATTTTTCTTCTTTTTCAGCCCACTGCGGGCGAATGCAGGTTCGATTCGTATCGAATGAATCTCCTTTTTTTTAATTTTTTAAAAAAAATTTTAATAAAAAATTTGTTTTCTTCTATTGTTCTCAATTTTTTCATTTTTTCGTTTCTTTCCTTTGTTCTAATTTTTCATTTGTTTTTCAATTCACTCAATTTCGCTATTTGGGACCTGTTGATGAGTCAAACCAAGACATGAAACTTGTGACCCAAAGTATAACGAGTTGTGTAATGAAATAACAAATTAAAAACATTTTTTAGCATTTGCTATATACCGGAGAATCCAAAAAAAGTTCCTTCTTCAGCAAATATAACTTTAACCCGGTAAAAATCCTATAGAGTGATCTCTATCTTAATTTCTTCCTCCTTGGTGTAAATAGGAGTGTTTTTTGCCTCATATAATTCACACCCAGAATTTACTCTGAGTTTATATGAGACGAGATCAATTTGATCTGTTTCAAGCGTCTGCAGTAGGCAGAAAATCAAGCTGCACCGACGAGTGGAAGGTTTTCTGCTAACACGAAACGCTTCTTCTTCCTTTTAATTTTTCTTCTTTTTCAGCCAACTGCGGGCGAATACAGGTTCGATTCGTATCGAATGAATCTGGTTTTTTTTAATTTTTTAAAAAAAATTTAATAAAAAATTTGTTTTCTTCTATTGTTCTCAATTTTTTCATTTTTTCGTTTCTTTTCTTTGTTCTAATTTTTCTTTTGTTTTTCAAGTCACTCAATTTCGCTATTTGGGACCTGTTGATGAGTCAAACCAAGACTTGAAACTTGTGACCCAAAGTATAACGAGTTGTGTAATGAAATAACAAATTAAAAACATTTTTTAGCTTTTGCTATATACCGGAGAATCCAAAAAAAGTTCCTTCTTCAGCAAATATAACTTTAACCCGGTAAAAATCCTATACAGTAATCTCTATCTTAATTTCTTCCTCCTTGGTATAAATAGGACTGTTTTTTGGCTCATATAATTCACACCCAGAATTTATTCTGAGTTTATATGAGAGGAGATCAATTTGATCTGTTTCAAGCGTCTGCAGTAGGCAGAAAATCAAGCTGCACCGACGAGTGGAAGGTTTTCTGCTAACACGAAATGCTTTTTCTTCCTTTTAATTTTTTTCTTTTTCAGCCCACTGCGGGCGAGTACAGGTTCGATTCGTATCGAATGAATCTGCTTATTTTTTTTTTTTTTAACAAAAAATTTGTTTTCTTCTATTGTTCTCAATTTTTTCATTTTTTCGTTTCTTTTCTTTGTTCTAATTTTTCATTTGTTTTTCAAGTCACTCAATTTCGCTATTTGGGACCTGTTGATGAGTCAAGCCATGACTTGAAACTTGTCACCCAAAGTATAACGAGTTGTGTAATGAAATAGCAAATTAAAAACATTTTTTAGCTTTTGCTATATACCGGAGAATCCAAAAAAAGTTCCTTCTTCAGCAAATATAAGTTTAACCCGGTAAAAAATCCTATAGAGTAATCTCTATCTTAATTTCTTCCTCCTTGGTATAAATAGGAGTGTTTTTTGGCTCATATAATTCACACCCAGAATTTATTCTGAGTTTATGTGAGAGGAGATCAATATGATCTGTTTCAGGCGTCTGCAGCAGGCAGAAAACCAAGCTGCACCGATGAGTGGAAGGTTTTCTGCTAACACGAAACGCTTCTTCTTCCTTTTAAGTTTTCTTCTTTTTCAGCCCACTGCGTGCGAATACAGGTTCGATTCGTATCGAATGAATCTGGTTTTTTTTAATTTTTTAAAAAAATTTTAATAAAAAATTTGTTTTCTTCTATTGTTCTCAATTTTTTAATTTTTTCGTTTCTTTTCTTTGTTCTAATTTTTCATTTGTTTTTCAAGTCCCTCAATTTCGCTATTTGGGATCTGTTGATGAGTCAAACCAAGACTTGAAACTTGTGACCCAAAGTATAACGAGTTGTGTAATGAAATAACAAATTAAAAACATTTTTTAGCTTTTGCTATATACCGGAGAATCCAAAAAAAGTTCATTCTTCAGCAAATATAACTATAACCCGGTAAAAATCCTATAGAGTAATCTCTATCTTAATTTCTTCCTCCTTGGTGTAAATAGGAGTGTTTTCTGCCTCATATAATTCACACCCAGAATTTATTCTGAGTTTATATGAGAGGAGATCAATTTGATCTGTTTCAAGCGTCTGCAGTAGGCAGAAAATCAAGCTGCACCGACGAGTGGAAGGTATTCTGCTAACACGAAACGCTTCTTCTTCCTTTTAATTTTTCTTCTTTTTCAGCCCACTGCGGGCGAATACAGGTTCGATTCGTATCGAATGAATCTGTTTTTTTTTTAATTTTTTAAAATTTTTTAATAAAAAATTTGTTTTCTTCTATTGTTCTCAATTTTTTCATTTTTTCGTTTCTTTTCTTTGTTCTAATTTTTCATTTGTTTTTCAAGTCACTCAATTTCGCTATTGGGGACCTGTTGATGAGTCAAACCATGACTTGAAACTTGTCACCCAAAGTATAACGAGTTGTGTAATGAAATAAAAAAATAAAAACATTTTTTAGCTCTGGCTATATACCGGAGAATCCAAAAAAAGTTCCTTCTTCAGCAAATATAAGCTTAACCCGGTAAAAAATCGTATAGAGTAATCTTTATCTTAATTTCTTCCTCCTTGAGGAGTGTTTTTGCCTCATATAATTCACACCCAGAACTTGTTCTGAGTCTACATGACAGGAGATCAATTTGATCTGCTTCAAGCGTCTGCAGCAGGCAGAAAACCAAGCTGCACCGATGAGTGGAAGGTTTTCTGCTAACACGAAACGCTTCTTCTTCCTTTTAATTTTTCTTCTTTTTCAGCTCACTGCGGACGAATACAGGTTCGATTCGTATCGAATGAATCTGCTTTTTTTTAATTTTTTAAAAAAAATTTCATAAAAAATTTGTTTTCTTCTATTGTTCTCAATTTTTTCATCTTTTCATTTCTTTTCTTTGTTTTAATTTTTCGTTTGTTTTTCAAGTCACTCAATTTCGCTATTTGGGACCTCTTGATGAGTCAAACCATGACTTGAAACTTTTCACCCAAAGTATAACGAGTTGTGTAATGAAATAAAAAAATAAAAACATTTTTTAGCTTTGGCTATATACCGGAGAATCCAAAAAAAGTTCTTTCTTCAGCAAATATAAGTTTAACCCGGAAAAAAATCCTACAGAGTAACCTCTATCTTAATTTCTTCCTCCTTGGTGTAAATAGGAGTGTTTTTTGGCTCATATAATTCACACCCAGAATTTATGCTGAGTTTGTATGAGAGGAGATCAATTTGATCTGTTTCAGGCGTCTGCAGCAGGCAGAAAACCAAGCTGCACCGATGAGTGGAAGGTTTTCTGCTAACACGAAACGCTTCTTCTTCCTTTTAATTTTTCTTCTTTTTCAGCCCACTGCGGGCGAATACAGGTTCGATTCGTATCAATGAATCTGCTTTTTTTTAATTTTTTAAAAAAATTTTAATAAAAAATTTGTTTTCTTCTATTGCTCTCAATTTTTTCATTTTTTCATTTCTTTTCTTTGTTCTAATTTCTCGTTAGTTTTTCAAGTCACTCAATTTCGCTATTTGGGACCTGTTGGTGAGTCAAACCAAGACTTGAAACCTGTCACCCAAAGTATAACGAGTTGTGTAATGAAATAACAAATTAGAAACATTTTTTTGCTTTTGCTATATACCGGAGAATCCAAAAAAAGTTCCTTCTTCTGCAAATATAAGTTTAACCCGGTAAAAATCCTATGGAGTAATCGTTATCTTAATTTCTTCCTCCTTGGTGTAAATAGGAGTGTTTTTTGCCTCATATAATTCACACCCAGAATTTATTCTGAGTTTATATGAGAGGAGATCAATTTGATCTGTTTCAAACGTCTGCAGCCGGCAGAAAACCAAGCTGCACCGATGAGTGGAAGGTTTTCTGCTAACACGAAACGCTTCTTCTTCCTTTTAATTTTTCTTCTTTTTCAGCCCACTGCGGGCGAATACAGGTTCGATTCGTATCGAATGAATCTGTTTTTTTTTTAATTTTTTAAAAATTTTTAGTAAAAAATTTGTTTTCTTCTATTGTTCACAATTTTTTCATTTTTTCATTTCTTTTCTTTGTTCTAATTTTTCATTTGTTTTTCAAGTCACTCAATTGCGCTATTTGGGACCTGTTGATGAGTCAAACCAAGACTTGAAACTTGTCACCCAAAGTATAACGAGTTGTGTAATGAAATAACAAATTAAAAACATTTTTTAGCTTTTGCTATATATCGGAGAATCCAAAAAAAGTTCCTTCTGCAGCAAATATAAGTTTAACCCGGAAAAAAATCCTACAGAGTAATCTCTATCTTAATTTCTTCCTCCTTGGTATAAATAGGAGTGTTTTTGCCTCATATAATTCACACCCAGATCTTGTTCTGAGTCTATATGACAGCAGATCAATTTGATCTGTTTCAAGCGTCTGCAGCAGGCAGAAAACCAAGCTGCACCGATGAGTGGAAGGTTTTCTACTAACACGAAACGCTTCTTCTTCCTTTTAATTTTTCTTCTTTTTCAGCTCACTGCGGGCGAATACAGGTTCGATTCGTATCGAATGAATCTGCTTTTTTTAATTTTTTAAAAAAAATTTAATAAAAAATTTGTTTTCTTCTATTGTTCTCAATTTTTTCATTTTTTCGTTTCTTTTCTTTGTTCTAATTTTTCGTTTGTTTTTCAAGTCACTCAATTTCGCTATTTGGGACCTCTTGATGAGTCAAACCATGACTTGAAACTTGTCACCCAAAGTATAACGAGTTGTGTAATGAAATAAAAAAATAAAAACATTTTTAGCTCTGGCTATATACCGGAGAATCCAAAAAAAGTTCCTTCTTCAGCAAATATAAGTTTAACCCGGTAAAAAATCGTATAGAGTAATCTTTATCTTAATTTCTTCCTCCTTGGTATAAATAGGACTTTTTGTTGCTCATGTAATTCACACCCAGAATTTATTCTGAGTTTATATGAGAGGAGATCAATTTGATCTGTTTCAAGCGTCTGCAGTAGGCAGAAAACCAAGCTGCACCGATGAGTGGAAGGTTTTCTGCTAACAAGAAACGGTTTTTCTTCCTTTTAATTTTTTTCTTTTTCAGCCCACTGCGGGCGAATACAGGTTCGATTCGTATCGAATGAATCTGCTTATTTTTTTTTTCTTTTAATAAAAAATTTGTTTTCTTCTATTGTTCTCAATTTTTTCATTTTTTCATTTCTTTTCTTTGTTCTAATTTTTCATTTGTTTTTCAAGTCACTCAATTGCGCTATTTGGGACCTGTTGATGAGTCAAACCAAGACTTGAAACTTGTCACCCAAAGTATAACGAGTTGTGTAATGAAATAAAAAATTAAAAACATTTTTTAGCTTTTGCTATATACCGGAGAATCCAAAAAAAGTTCCTTCTTCAGCAAATATAAGTTTAACCCGGAAAAAAATTCTACAGAGTAATCTCTATCTTAATTTCTTCCTCCTTGGTATAAATAGGAGTGTTTTTTGGCTCATATAATTCACACCCAGAATTTATTCTGAGTTTATATGAGAGGAGATCAATTTGATCTGTTTCAAGCGTCTGCAGCAGGCAGAAAACCAAGCTGCACCGATGAGTGGAAGGTTTTCTGCTAACACGAAACGCTTCTTCTTCCTTTTAATTTTTCTTCTTTTTCAGCCCACTGCGGGCGAATACAGGTTCGATTCGTATCGAATGAATCTGTTTTTTTTTAATTTTTTAAAATTTTTTAATAAAAAATTTGTTTTCTTCTATTGTTCACAATTTTTTCATTTTTTCATTTCTTTTCTTTGTTCTAATTTTTCATTTGTTTTTCAAGTCACTCAATTTCGCTATTTGGGTCCTGTTGATGAGTCAAACCAAGACTTGAAACTTGTCACCCAAAGTATAATGAGTTGTGTAATGAAATAACAAATTAAAAACATTTTTTAGCTTTTGTTATATACCGGAGAATCCAAAAAAGTTCGTTCTTCAGCAAATATAAGTTTAACCCGGTAAAAATCCTATAGAGTAATCTCTATCTTAAATTCTTCCTGCTTGGTGTAAATAGGAGTGTTTTTTGTCTCATATAATTCACACCCAGAATTTATTCTGAGTTTATATGAGAGGAGATCAATTTGATCTGTTTCAAGCGTCTGCAGCAGGCAGAAAACCAAGCTGCACCGATGAGTGGAAGGTTTTCTGCTAACACGAAACGCTTCTTCTTCCTTTTAATTTTCTTCTTTTTCAGCCCACTGCGGGCGAATACAGGTTCGATTCTTATGGAATGAATCTGGTTTTTTTTTAATTTTTTAAAAAAATTTTAATAAAAAATTTGTTTTCTTCTATTGCTCTCAATTTTTTCATTTTTTCATTTCTTTTCTTTGTTCTAATTTCTCGTTTGTTTTTCAATTCACTCAATTTCGCTATTTGGGACCTGTTGATGAGTCAAACCAAGACTTGAAACTTGTCATCCAAACTATAACGAGTTGTGTAATGAAATAACAAATTAAAAACATTTTTAAGCTTTTGCTGTATACCGGAGAATCCAAAAAAAGTTCCTTCTTCAGAAAATATAAGCTTAACCAAGTA
>OZ005742.1:149254058-149454344 GCA_963930735.1 Dioctria linearis | reverse complement strand
TACCCCGGTAAAAATCCTATAGAGTAATCTGTATCTTAATTTCTTTCTCCTTGGTATATATAGGAGTGTTTTTTGCCTCATATAATTCACACCCAGAATTTATTCTGAGTTTATATGAGAGGAGATCAATTTGATCTGTTTCAAGGGTCTGCAGCAGGCAGAAAACTAAGCTGCACCGATGAGTGGAAGGTTTTCTGCTAACACGAAACGCTTCTTCTTCCTTTTAATTTTCTTCTTTTTCAGCCCACTGCGGGCGAATACAGGTTCGATTGGTATCGAATGGATCTGCTTTTTTTTTTTTTTAATAAAAAATGTATTTTCTTCTATTGTTCTCAATTTTTTCATTTTTTCATTTCTTTTCTTTGTTCTAATTTTTCATTTGTTTTTCAAGTCACTCAATTGCGCTATTTGGGACCTGTTGATGAGTCCAACCAAGACTTGAAACTTGTCACCCAAAGTGTAACGAGTTGTGTAATGAAATAACAAATTAAAAACATTTTTTAGCTTTTGCTATATACCGGAGAATCCAAAAAAAGTTCCTTCTTCAGCAAATATAAGTTTAACCGGTAAAAATCCTATAGAGTAACCTCTATCTTAATTTCTTCCTCCTTGGTATAAATAGGAGTGTTTTTTGCCTCATATAATTCACACCCAGAATTTATTCTGAGTTTATATGAGAGGAGATCAATTTGATCTGTTTTCAAGCGTCTGCAGCAGGCAGAAAACCAAGCTGCACCGATGAGTGGAAGGTTTTCTGCTAACACGAAACGCTTCTTCTTCCTTTTAATTTTTCTTCTATTTCAGCCCACTGCGGGCGAATACAGGTTCGAATCGTATGGAATGGATCTGCTTTTTTTTAATTTTTTTTAATTTTTTTAATAAAAAATTTGTTTTCTTCTATTGTTCTCAATTTTTTCATTTTTTCATTTCTTTTCTTTGTTCTAATTTTTCATTTGTTTTTCAAGTCACTCAATTTCTCTATTTGGGACCTGTTGATGAGTCCAACCACAGACTTGAAACTTGTCACCCAAAGTATAAACGAGTTGTGTAATGAAATAACAAATTAAAAACATTTTTTAGCTTTTGCTATATGTATACCGGAGAATCCAAAAAAAGCTCCTTCTTCAGCAAATATAAGTTTAACCCGGTAAAAATCCTATAGAGTAATCTCTATCTTAATTTCTTCCTCCTTGGTATAAATAGGAGTGTTTTTTGCCTCATATAATTCACACCCAGAATTTATTCTGAGTTTATATGAGAGGAGATCAATTTGATCTGTTTCAAGCGTCTGCAGCAGGCAGAAAACCAAGCTGCACCGATGAGTGGAAGGTTTTCTGCTAACACGAAACGCTTCTTCTTCCTTTTAATTTTTCTTCTTTTTCAGCCCACTGCGGGCGAATACAGGTTCGATTTGTATCGAATGAATCTCCTTTTTTTTTTTAATTTTTTTAAAAAATTTTAATAAAAAATTTGTTTTCTTCTATTGTTCTCAATTTTTTCATTTTTTCATTTCTTTTCTTTGTTCTAATTTTGCATTTGTTTTTTCAAGTCACTCAATTGCGCTATTTGGGACCTGTTGATGAGTCCAACCAAGACTTGAAACTTGTCACCCAAAGTGTAACGAGTTGTGTAATGAAATAACAAATTAAAAACATTTTTTAGCTTTTGCTATATACCGGAGAATCCAAAAAAATTCCTTCTTCAGCAAGTATAAGTTTAACCCGGTAAAAATCCTATAGAGTAATCTCTATCTTAATTTCTTCCTCCTTGGTATAAATAGGAGTGTTTTTTGCCTCATATAATTCACACCCAGAATTTATTCTGAGTTTATATGAGAGGAGATCAATTTGATCTGTTTCAAGCGTCTGCAGCAGGCAGAAAACCAAGTTGCACCGATGAGTGGAAGGTTTTCTGCTAACACGAAACGCTTCTTCTTCCTTTTAATTTTTCTTCTTTTTCAGCCCACTGCGGGGCGAATACAGGTTCCAAAAAAAATTCCTTCTTCAGCAAGTATAAGTTTAACCCGGTAAAAATCCTATAGAGTAATCTCTATCTTAATTTCTTCCTCCTTGGTATAAATAGGAGTGTTTTTTGCCTCATATAATTCACACCCAGAATTTATTCTGAGTTTATATGAGAGGAGATCAATTTGATCTGTTTCAAGCGTCTGCAGCAGGCAGAAAACCAAGTTGCACCGATGAGTGGAAGGTTTCTGCTAACACGAAACGCTTCTTCTTCCTTTTAATTTTTCTTCTTTTTCAGCCCACTGTATCGAATGAATCTCCTTTTTTTTTAATTTTTTTAAAAAATTTTAATAAAAATTTGTTTTCTTCTATTGTTCTCAATTTTTTCATTTTTTCATTTCTTTTCTTTGTTCTAATTTTGCATTTGTTTTTCAAGTCCACTCAATTGCGCTAATTGGGACCTGTTGATGAGTCCAACCAAGACTTGAAACTTGTCACCCAAAGTGTAACGAGTTGTGTAATGAAATAACAAATTAAAAACATTTTTTAGCTTTTGCTATATACCGGAGAATCCAAAAAAATTCCTTCTTCAGCAAGTATAAGTTTAACCCGGTGAAAATCCTATAGAGTAATCTCTATCTTAATTTCTTCCTCCTTGGTATAAATAGGAGTGTTTTTTGCCTCATATAATTCACACCCAGAATTTATTCTGAGTTTATATGAGAGGAGATCAATTTGATCTGTTTCAAGCGTCTGCAGCAGGCAGAAAACCAAGCTGCACCGATGAGTGGAAGGTTTTCTGCTAACACGAAACGCTTCTTCTTCCTTTTAATTTTTCTTCTTTTTCAGCCCACTGCGGGCGAATACAGGTTCGAATCGTATGGAATGGATCTACTTTTTTTTTAATTTTTGAAAATTTTTTTAATAAAAAATTTGTTTTCTTCTATTGTTCTCAATTTTTTCATTTTTTCATTTCTTTTTCTTTGTTCTAATTTTTCATTTGTATTTCAAGTCACTCAATTTCTCTATTTGGGACCTGTTGATGAGTCCAACCAAGACTTGAAACTTGTCACCCAAAGTATAACGAGTTGTGTAATGAAATAACAAATTAAAAACATTTTTTAGCTTTTGCTATATGTATACCGGAGAATCCAAAAAAAGTTCCTTCTTCAGCAAATATAAGTTTAACCCGGTAAAAATTCTATAGAGTAATCTCTATCTTAATTTCTTCCTCCTTGGTATAAATAGGATTGTTTTTTGCCTCATATAATTCACACCCAGAATTTATTCTGAGTTTATATGAGAGGAGATCAATTTGATCTGTTTCAAGCGTCTGCAGCAGGCAGAAAACCAAGTTGCACCGATGAGTGGAAGGTTTTCTACTAACACGAAACGCTTCTTCTTCCTTTTAATTTTTCTTCTTTTTCAGCCCACTGCGGGCGAATACAGGTTCGATTTGTATCGAATGAATCTGCTTTTTTTTTTTAATTTTTTTAAAAAAAATTTAATAAAAAATTTGTTTTCTTCTATTGTTCTCTATTTTTTCATGTTTTCATTTCTTTTCTTTGTTCTAATTTTGCATTTGTTTTTCAAGTCACTCAATTGCGCTATTTGGGACCTGTTGATGAGTCAAACCAAGATTTGAAACTTGTCACCCAAAGTATAACGAGCTGTGTAATGAAATAACAAATTAAAAACATTTTTTAGCTTTTGCTATCTACCGAAGAATGCAAAAAAAGTTCCTTCTTCAGCAAATATAAGTTTAACCCGGTAAAAATCCTATAGAGTAATCTGTATCTTAATTTCTTCCTCCTTGGTATAAATAGGAGTGTTTTTTGCGTCATATAACTCACACCCAGAATTTATGCTGAGTTTATATGAGAGGAGATCAATTTGATCTGTTTCAAGCGTCTGCAGCAGGCAGAAAACCAAGCTGCACCGATGAGTGGAAGGTTTTCTGCTAACACGAAACGCTTCTTCTTCCTTTCAATTTTTCTTCTTTTTCAGCCCACTGCGGGCGAATACAGGTTCGAATCGTGTGGAATGGATCTGCTTTTTTTTAATTTTTTAAAAAACTTTTAATAAAAAAATTGTTTTCTTCTATTGTTCTCAATTTTTTCATTTTTTCATTTCTTTTCTTTGTTCTAATTTTTCATCTGTTTTTCAAGTCACTCAATTTCTCTATTTGGGACCTGTTGATGAGTCCAACCAAGACTTGAAACTTGGTACCCAAAGTATAACGAGTTGTGTAATGAAATAACAAATTAAAAACATTTTTTAGCTTTTGCTATATGTATACCGGAGAATCCAAAAAAAGTTCCTTCTTCAGCAAATATAAGTTTAACCCGGTAAAAATCCTATAGAGTAATCTCTATCTTAATTTCTTCCTCCTTGGTATAAATAGGAGTGTTTTTTGCCTCATATAATTCACACCCAGAATTTATTTGAGTTTATATGAGAGGAGATCAATTTGATCTGTTTCAAGCGTCTGCAGCAAACAGAAAACCAAGTTGCTCCGTTGAGTGGAAGGTTTTCTGCTAACACGAAACACTTCTTCTTCCTTTTAATTTTTCTTCTTTTTCAGCCCACTGCGGGCGAATACAGGTTCGATTTGTATCGAATGAATCTGCTTTTAATTTTTTTTTTAATTTTTTTAAAAAATTTTTAATAAAAAATTTGTTTTCTTCTATTGTTCTCAATTTTTTCATGTTTTCATTTCTTTTCTTTGTTCTAATTTTGCATTTGTTTTTCAAGTCACTCGATTGCGCTATTTGGGACCTGTTGATGAGTCAAACCAAGATTTGAAACTTGTCACCTAAAGTATAACGAGCTGTGTAATGAAATAACAAATTAAAAACATTTTTTAGCTTTTGCTATCTACCGAAGAATGCAAAAAAAGTTCCTTCTTCAGCAAATATAAGTTTACCCCGGTAAAAATCCTATAGAGTAATCTGTATCTTAATTTCTTTCTCCTTGGTATATATAGGAGTGTTTTTTGCCTCATATAATTCACACCCAGAATTTATTCTGAGTTTATATGAGAGGAGATCAATTTGATCTGTTTCAAGGGTCTGCAGCAGGCAGAAAACTAAGCTGCACCGATGAGTGGAAGGTTTTCTGCTAACACGAAACGCTTCTTCTTCCTTTTAATTTTCTTCTTTTTCAGCCCACTGCGGGCGAATACAGGTTCGATTGGTATCGAATGGATCTGCTTTTTTTTTTTTTTAATAAAAAATGTATTTTCTTCTATTGTTCTCAATTTTTTCATTTTTTCATTTCTTTTCTTTGTTCTAATTTTTCATTTGTTTTTCAAATCACTCAATTGCGCTATTTGGGAGTTGTTGATGAGTCAAACCAAGACTCGAAACTTGTCACCCAGAGTATAACGAGTTGTGTAATGAAATAACAAATTAAAAACATTTTTGAGCTTTTGCTATATACCGGAGAGTCCAAAAAAAGTTCCTTCTTCAGCAAATATATGTTTAACCCGGTAAAAAATCCTATAGAGTAATCTCTATCTTAATTTCTTCCTCCTTGGTATAAATAGGAGTGTTTTTTGCCTCATATAATTCACATCTAGAATTTATTCTGAGTTTATATGAGAGGAGATCAATTTGATCTGTTTCAAGCGTGTGCAGCAGGCAGAAAACCATGCTGCACCGATGACTGGAAGGTTTTCTGCTAACACGGAACGCTTCTTCTTCCTTTTAATTTTTCTTCTTTTTAAGCCCACTGCGGGTGAATACAGGTATTCGTATCGAATGAATCTGTTTTTTTTTAATTTTTTAAAAAAATTTTAATAAAAAATTTGTTTTCTTCTATTGTTCTCGATTTTTTCATTTTTTTCATTTCTTTTCTTTGTTGTAATCTTTCATTTGTTTTTCAAGTCACTCAATTTCGCTATTTGGGACCTGTTGATGAGTTCAACCAAGACTTGAAACTTGTCACCCAAAGTATAACGAGCTGTGTAATGAAATAACAAATTTAAAACATTTTTTAGCTTTTGCTATATACCGGAGAATCCAAAAAAAGTTCCTTCTTCAGCAAATATATGTTTAACCCGGTAAAAAATCCTATAGAGTAATCTCTATCTTAATTTCTTCCTCCTTGGTATAAATAGGAGTGTTTTTTGCCTCATATAATTCACATCTAGAATTTATTCTGAGTTTATATGAGAGGAGATCAATTTGATCTGTTTTAAGCGTGTGCAGCAGGCAGAAAACCAAGCTGCACCGATGAGTGGAAGGTTTTCTGCTAACACGGAACGCTTCTTCTTCCTTTTAATTTTTCTTCTTTTTAAGCCCACTGCGGGTGAATACAGGTATGCGTATCGAATGAATCTGCTTTTTTTTAATTTTTTAAAAAAATTTTAATAAAAAATTTGTTTTCTTCTATTGTTCTCGATTTTTTCATTTTTTCATTTCTTTTCTTTGTTCTAATTTTTCATTTGTTTTTCAAGTCACTCAATTTAGCTATTTGGGACCTGTTGATGAGTCAAACCAAGACTTGAAACTTGTCACCCAAAGTATAACGAGCTGTGTAATGAAATAACAAATTTAAAACATTTTTTAGCTTTTGCTATATACCGGAGAATCCAAAAAAAGTTCCTTCTTCAGCAAATATATGTTTAACCCGGTAAAAAATCCTATAGAGTAATCTCTATCTTAATTTCTTCCTCCTTGGTATAAATAGGAGTGTTTTTTGCCTCATATAATTCACATCTAGAATTTATTCTGAGTTTATATGAGAGGAGATCAATTTGATCTGTTTCAAGCGTGTGCAGCAGGCAGAAAACCATGCTGCACCGATGACTGGAAGGTTTTCTGCTAACACGGAACGCTTCTTCTTCCTTTTAATTTTTCTTCTTTTTAAGCCCACTGCGGGTGAATACAGGTATTCGTATCGAATGAATCTGTTTTTTTTTAATTTTTTAAAAAAATTTTAATAAAAAATTTGTTTTCTTCTATTGTTCTCGATTTTTTCATTTTTTCATTTCTTTTCTTTGTTGTAATCTTTCATTTGTTTTTCAAGTCACTCAATTTCGCTATTTGGGACCTGTTGATGAGTCCAACCAAGACTTGAAACTTGGTACCCAAAGTATAACGAGTTGTGTAATGAAATAACAAATTAAAAACATTTTTTAGCTTTTGCTATATGTATACCGGAGAATCCAAAAAAAGTTCCTTCTTCAGCAAATATAAGTTTAACCCGGTAAAAATCCTATAGAGTAATCTCTATCTTAATTTCTTCCTCCTTGGTATAAATAGGAGTGTTTTTTGCCTCATATAATTCACACCCAGAATTTATTTGAGTTTATATGAGAGGAGATCAATTTGATCTGTTTCAAGCGTCTGCAGCAAACAGAAAACCAAGTTGCTCCGTTGAGTGGAAGGTTTTCTGCTAACACGAAACGCTTCTTCTTCCTTTTAATTTTTCTTCTTTTTCAGTCCACTGCGGGCGAATACAGGTTCGATTTGTATCGAATGAATCTGCTTTTAATTTTTTTTTTAATTTTTTTAAAAAATTTTTAATAAAAAATTTGTTTTCTTCTATTGTTCTCAATTTTTTCATGTTTTCATTTCTTTTCTTTGTTCTAATTTTGCATTTGTTTTTCAAGTCACTCAATTTAGCTATTTGGGACCTGTTGATGAGTCCAACCAAGACTTGAAACTTGTCACCCAAAGTGTAACGAGTTGTGTAATGAAATAACAAATTAAAAACATTTTTTAGCTTTTGCTATATACCGGAGAATCCAAAAAAAGTTCCTTCTTCAGCAAATATAAGTTTAACCCGGTAAAAATCCTATAGAGTAACCTCTATCTTAATTTCTTCCTCCTTGGTATAAATAGGAGTGTTTTTTGCCTCATATAATTCACACCCAGAATTTATTCTGAGTTTATATGAGAGGAGATCAATTAGATCTGTTTCAAGCGTCTGCAGCAGGCAGAAAACCAAGCTGCACCGATGAGTGGAAGGTTTTCTGCTAACACGAAACGCTTCTTCTTCCTTTTAATTTTTCTTCTTTTTCAGCCCACTCCGGGCGAATACAGGTTCGATTGGTATCGAATGGATCTGCTTTTTTTTTTTTAATAAAAAATGTATTTTCTTCTATTGTTCTCAATTTTTTCATTTTTTCATTTCTTTTCTTTGTTCTAATTTTTCATTTGTTTTTCAAATCACTCAATTGCGCTATTTGGGAGTTGTTGATGAGTCAAACCAAGACTCGAAACTTGTCACCCAGAGTATAACGAGTTGTGTAATGAAATAACAAATTAAAAACATTTTTGAGCTTTTGCTATATACCGGAGAATCCAAAAAAAGTTCCTTCTTCAGCAAATATATGTTTAACCCGGTAAAAAATCCTATAGAGTAATCTCTATCTTAATTTCTTCCTCCTTGGTATAAATAGTAGTGTTTTTTGCCTCATATAATTCACATCTAGAATTTATTCTGAGTTTATATGAGAGGAGATCAATTTGATCTGTTTCAAGCGTGTGCAGCAGGCAGAAAACCATGCTGCACCGATGACTGGAAGGTTTTCTGCTAACACGGAACGCTTCTTCTTCCTTTTAATTTTTCTTCTTTTTAAGCCCACTGCGGGTGAATACAGGTATTCGTATCGAATGAATCTGTTTTTTTTTAATTTTTTAAAAAAATTTTAATAAAAAATTTGTTTTCTTCTATTGTTCTCGATTTTTTCATTTTTTCATTTCTTTTCTTTGTTGTAATCTTTCATTTGTTTTTCAAGTCACTCAATTTCGCTATTTGGGACCTGTTGATGAGTCCAACCAAGACTTGAAACTTGTCACCCAAAGTATAACAAGCTGTGTAATGAAATAACAAATTTAAAACATTTTTTAGCTTTTGCTATATACCGGAGAATCCAAAAAAAGTTCCTTCTTCAGCAAATATATGTTTAACCCGGTAAAAAATCCTATATAGTAATCTCTATCTTAATTTCTTCCTCCTTGGTATAAATAGGAGTGTTTTTTGCCTCATATAATTCACATCTAGAATTTATTCTGAGTTTATATGAGAGGAGATCAATTTGATCTGTTTCAAGCGTGTGCAGCAGGCAGAAAACCAAGCTGCACCGATGAGTGGAAGGTTTTCTGCTAACACGGAACGCTTCTTCTTCCTTTTAATTTTTCTTCTTTTTAAGCCCACTGCGGGTGAATACAGGTATGCGTATCGAATGAATCTGCTTTTTTTTAATTTTTTAAAAAATTTTAATAAAAAATTTGTTTTCTTCTATTGTTCTCGATTTTTTCATTTTTTCATTTCTTTTCTTTGTTCTAATTTTTCATTTGTTTTTCAAGTCACTCAATTTAGCTATTTGGGACCTGTTGATGAGTACAACCAAGTTTTGAAACTTGTCACCCAAAGTATAACGAGTTGTGTAATGAAATAACAAATTAAAAACATTTTTTAGCTTTTGCTATCTACCGGAGAATGCAAAAAAAGTTCCTTCTTCAGCAAATATAAGTTTAACCCGGTAAAAATCCTATAGAGTAAACTGTATCTTAATTTCTTCCTCCTTGGTATAAATAGGAGTGTTTTTTGCCTCATATAATTCACACCCAGAATTTATTCTGAGTTTATACGAGAGGAGATCAATTTGATCTCTTTCAAGGGTCTGCAGCAGGCAGAAAACCAAGCTGCACCGATGAATGGAAGGTTTTCTGCTAACACGAAACGCTTCTTCTTCCTTTTAATTTTTCTTCTTTTTCAGCCCACTCCGGGCGAATACAGGTTCGATTGGTATCGAATGGATCTGCTTTTTTTTTTTTTTAATAAAAAATGTGTTTTCTTCTATTGTTCTCAATTTTTTCATTTCTTTTCTTTGTTCTAATTTTTCATTTGTTTTTCAAGTCACTCAATTGCGCTATTTGGGACTTGCTGATGAGTCAAACCAAGACTCGAAACTTGTCACCCAAAGTATAACGAGTTGTGTAATGAAATAACAAATTAAAAACATTTTTTAGCTTTTGCTATATACCGGAGAATCCAAAAAAAGTTCCTTCTTCAGCAAATATATGTTTAACCCGGTAAAAAATCCTATAGAGTAATCTCTATCTTAATTTCTTCCTCCTTGGTATAAATAGGAGTGTTTTTTGCCTCATATAATTCACACCCAGAATTTATGCTGAGTTTATATGAGAGGAGATCAATTTGATCTGTTTTAAGCGTCTGCAGCAGGCAGAAAACCAAGCTGCACCGATGAGTGGAAGGTTTTCTGCTAACACGAAACGCTTCTTCTTCCTTTTAATTTTTCTTCTTTTTCAGCCCACTGCGGGCGAATACAGGTTCGAATCGTATGGAATGGATCTGCTTTTTTTTAATTTTTTAAAAAAATTTTAATAAAAAATTTGTTTTCTTCTATTGTTCTCGATTTTTTTCATTTTTTCATTTCTTTCTTTGTTCTAATTTTTCATTTGTTTTTCAAGTCACTCAATTTCGCTATTTGGGACCTGTTGATGAGTCAAACCAAGATTTGAAACTTGTCACCCAAATTATAACGAGTTGTGTAATGAAATAACAAATTAAAAACATTTTTTAGCTTTTGCTATATACCGGAGAATCCAAAAAAAGTTCCTTCTTCAGCAAATATAAGTTTAACCCGGTAAAAAATCCTAGAGAGTAATCTCTATCTTAATTTCTTCCTCCTTGGTATAAATAGGACTGTTTTTTGCCTCATATAATTCACACCCAGAATTTATTCTGAGTTTATATGAGAGGAGATCAATTTGATCTGTTTCAAGCGTCTGCAGCAGGCAGAAAACCAACCCGCACCGATGAGTGGAAGGTTTTCTGCTAACACCAAACGCTTCTTCTTCCTTTTAATTTTTCTTCTTTTTCAGCCCACTGCGGGCGAATACAGGTTCGATTTGTATCGAATGAATCTCCTTTTTTTTTTAATTTTTTTAAAAAAATTTTAATAAAAAATTTGTTTTCTTCTATTGTTCTCAATTTTTTTCATTTTTTCATTTCTTTTCTTTGTTCTAATTTTGCATTTGTTTTTCAAGTCACTCAATTGCGCTATTTGGGATCTGTTGATGAGTCCAACCAAGACTTGAAACTTGTCACCCAAAGTGTAACGAGTTGTGTAATGAAATAACAAATTAAAAACATTTTTTAGCTTTTGCTATATACCGGAGAATCCAAAAAAAGTTCCTTCTTCAGCAAATATAAGTTTAACCCGGTAAAAATCCTATAGAGTAACCTCTATCTTAATTTCTTCCTCCTTGGTATAAATAGGAGTGTTTTTTGCCTCATATAATTCACACCCAGAATTTATTCTGAGTTTATATGAGAGGAGATCAATTAGATCTGTTTCAAGCGTCTGCAGCAGGCAGAAAACCAAGCTGCACCGATGAGTGGAAGGTTTTCTGCTAACACGAAACGCTTCTTCTTCCTTTTAATTTTTCTTCTTTTTCAGCCCACTGCGGGTGAATACAGGTTCGAATCATATGGAATGGATCTGCTTTTTTTTAATTTTTTAAAATTTTTTTAATAAAAAATTTGTTTTCTTCTATTGTTCTCAATTTTTTCATTTTTTCATTTCTTTTCTTTGTTCTAATTTTGCATTTGTTTTTCAAGTCACTCAATTTCTCTATTTGGGAACTGTTGATGAGTCCAACCAAGACGTGAAACTTGTCACCCAAAGTATAACGAGTTGTGTAATGAAATAACAAATTAAAAACATTTTCTCAATTTTTTCAATTTTTCATTTCTTTTCTTTGTTCTAATTTTGCATTTGTTTTTCAAGTCACTCAATTGCGCTATTTGGGACCTGTTGATGAGCCCAACCAAGACTTGAAACTTGTCACCCAAAGTGTAACGAGTTGTGTAATGAAATAACAAATTAAAAACATTTTTTAGCTTTTGCTATATACCGGAGAATCCAAAAAAAGTTCCTTCTTCAGAAAATATAAGTTTAACCCGGTAAAAATCCTATAGAGTAACCTCTATCTTAATTTCTTCCTCCTTGGTATAAATAGGAGTGTTTTTTGCCTCATATAATTCACACCCAGAATTTATTCCGAGTTTATATGAGAGGAGATCAATTAGATCTGTTTCAAGCGTCTGCAGCAGGCAGAAAACCAAGTTGCACCGATGAGTGGAAGGTTTTCTGCTAACACGAAACGCTTCTTCTTCCTTTTAATTTTTCTTCTTTTTCAGCCCACTGCGGGCGAATACAGGTTCGAATCATATGGAATGGATTTGCTTTTTTTTAATTTTTTAAAATTTTTTTAATAAAAAATTTGTTTTCTTCTATTGTTCTCAATTTTATCATTTTTTCATTTCTTTTCTTTGTTCTAATTTTTCATTTGTTTTTCAAGTCACTCAATTTCTCTATTTGGGACCTGTTGATGAGTCCAACCAAGACTTGAAACTTGTCACACAAAGTATAACGAGTTGTGTAATGAAATAACAAATTAAAAACATTTTTTAGCTTTTGCTATATGTATACCGGAGAATCCAAAAAAAGTTCCTTCTTCAGAAAATATAAGTTTAACCCGGTAAAAATCCTATAGAGTAATCTCTATCTTAATTTCTTCCTCCTTGGTATAAATAGGAGTGTTTTTTGCCTCATATAATTCACACCCAGAATTTATTCTGAGTTTATATGAGAGGAGATCAATTTGATCTGTTTCAAGCGTCTGCAGCAGGCAGAAAACCAAGCCGCACCGATGAGTGGAAGGTTTTCTGCTAACACCAAACGCTTCTTCTTCCTTTTAATTTTTCTTCTTTTTCAGCCCACTGTGGGCGAATACAGGTTCGATTTGTATCGATAAAAATCTTATAGAGTAATCTCTATCTTAATTTCTTCCTCCTTGGTATAAATAGGAGTGTTTTTTGCCTCATATAATTCACACCCAGAATTTATTCTGAGTTTATATGAGAGGAGGTCAATTTGATCTGTTTCAAGCGTCTGCAGCAGGCAGAAAACCAAGCCGCACCGATGAGTGTAAGGTTTTCTGCTAACACGAAACGCTTCTTCTTCCTTTTAATTTTTCTTCTTTTTCAGCCCACTGCGGGCGAATACAGGTTCGAATCGTATGGAATGGATCCGCTTTTTTTTTAATTTTTTAAAAAAAATTTAATAAAAAATTTGTTTTCTTCTATTGTTCTCAATTTTTTCAATTTTTCATTTCTTTTCTTTGTTCTAATTTTGCATTTGTTTTTCAAGTCACTCAATTGCGCTATTTGGGACCTGTTGATGAGTCCAACCAAGACTTGAAACTTGTCACCCAAAGTGTAACGAGTTGTGTAATGAAATAACAAATTAAAAACATTTTTTAGCTTTTGCTATATACCGGAGAATCCAAAAAGTCCTTCTTCAGCAAATATAAGTTTAACCCGGTAAAAATCCTATAGAGTAATCTCTATCTTAATTTCTTCCTCCTTGGTATAAATAGGAGTGTTTTTTGCCTCATATAATTCACACCCAGAATTTATTCTGAGTTTATATGAGAGGAGATCAATTTGATCTGTTTCAAGCGTCTGCAGCAGGCAGAAAACCAAGCTGCACCGATGAGTGGAAGGTTTTCTGCTAACACGAAACGCTTCTTCTTCCTTTTAATTTTTCTTCTTTTTCAGCCCACTGCGGGCGAATACAGGTTCGAATCGTATGGAATGGATCTGCTTTTTTTTAATTTTTTAAAAAAATTTTAATAAAAAATTTGTTTTCTTCTATTGTTCTCGATTTTTTTCATTTTTTCATTTCTTTCTTTGTTCTAATTTTTCATTTGTTTTTCAAGTCACTCAATTTCGCTATTTGGGACCTGTTGATGAGTCAAACCAAGATTTGAAACTTGTCACCCAAATTATAACGAGTTGTGTAATGAAATAACAAATTAAAAACATTTTTTAGCTTTTGCTATATACCGGAGAATCCAAAAAAAGTTCCTTCTTCAGCAAATATAAGTTTAACCCGGTAAAAAATCCTAGAGAGTAATCTCTATCTTAATTTCTTCCTCCTTGGTATAAATAGGAGTGTTTTTTGCCTCATATAATTCACACCCAGAATTTATTCTGAGTTTATATGAGAGGAGATCAATTTGATCTGTTTCAAGCGTCTGCAGCAGGCAGAAAACCAACCCGCACCGATGAGTGGAAGGTTTTCTGCTAACACCAAACGCTTCTTCTTCCTTTTAATTTTTCTTCTTTTTCAGCCCACTGCGGGCGAATACAGGTTCGATTTGTATCGAATGAATCTCCTTTTTTTTTTAATTTTTGTAAAAAAATTTTAATAAAAAATTTGTTTTCTTCTATTGTTCTCAATTTTTTTCATTTTTTCATTTCTTTTCTTTGTTCTAATTTTGCATTTGTTTTTCAAGTCACTCAATTGCGCTATTTGGGATCTGTTGATGAGTCCAACCAAGACTTGAAACTTGTCACCCAAAGTGTAACGAGTTGTGTAATGAAATAACAAATTAAAAACATTTTTTAGCTTTTGCTATATACCGGAGAATCCAAAAAAAGTTCCTTCTTCAGCAAATATAAGTTTAACCCGGTAAAAATCCTATAGAGTAACCTCTATCTTAATTTCTTCCTCCTTGGTATAAATAGGAGTGTTTTTTGCCTCATATAATTCACACCCAGAATTTATTCTGAGTTTATATGAGAGGAGATCAATTAGATCTGTTTCAAGCGTCTGCAGCAGGCAGAAAACCAAGCTGCACCGATGAGTGGAAGGTTTTCTGCTAATACGAAACGCTTCTTCTTCCTTTTAATTTTTCTTTTTTTTCAGCCCACTGCGGGTGAATACAGGTTCGAATCATATGGAATGGATCTGCTTTTTTTTAATTTTTTAAAATTTTTTTAATAAAAAATTTGTTTTCTTCTATTGTTCTCAATTTTTTCATTTTTTCATTTCTTTTCTTTGTTCTAATTTTGCATTTGTTTTTCAAGTCACTCAATTTCTCTATTTGGGAACTGTTGATGAGTCCAACCAAGACGTGAAACTTGTCACCCAAAGTATAACGAGTTGTGTAATGAAATAACAAATTAAAAACATTTTCTCAATTTTTTCAATTTTTCATTTCTTTTCTTTGTTCTAATTTTGCATTTGTTTTTCAAGTCACTCAATTGCGCTATTTGGGACCTGTTGATGAGCCCAACCAAGACTTGAAACTTGTCACCCAAAGTGTAACGAGTTGTGTAATGAAATAACAAATTAAAAACATTTTTTAGCTTTTGCTATATACCGGAGAATCCAAAAAAAGTTCCTTCTTCAGAAAATATAAGTTTAACCCGGTAAAAATCCTATAGAGTAACCTCTATCTTAATTTCTTCCTCCTTGGTATAAATAGGAGTGTTTTTTGCCTCATATAATTCACACCCAGAATTTATTCCGAGTTTATATGAGAGGAGATCAATTAGATCTGTTTCAAGCGTCTGCAGCAGGCAGAAAACCAAGTTGCACCGATGAGTGGAAGGTTTTCTGCTAACACGAAACGCTTCTTCTTCCTTTTAATTTTTCTTCTTTTTCAGCCCACTGCGGGCGAATACAGGTTCGAATCATATGGAATGGATCTGCTTTTTTTTAATTTTTTAAAATTTTTTTAATAAAAAATTTGTTTTCTTCTATTGTTCTCAATTTTTTCATTTTTTCATTTCTTTTCTTTGTTCTAATTTTTCATTTGTTTTTCAAGTCACTCAATTTCTCTATTTGGGACCTGTTGATGAGTCCAACCAAGACTTGAAACTTGTCACACAAAGTATAACGAGTTGTGTAATGAAATAACAAATTAAAAACATTTTTTAGCTTTTGCTATATGTATACCGGAGAATCCAAAAAAAGTTCCTTCTTCAGAAAATATAAGTTTAACCCGGTAAAAATCCTATAGAGTAATCTCTATCTTAATTTCTTCCTCCTTGGTATAAATAGGAGTGTTTTTTGCCTCATATAATTCACACCCAGAATTTATTCTGAGTTTATATGAGAGGAGATCAATTTGATCTGTTTCAAGCGTCTGCAGCAGGCAGAAAACCAAGCCGCACCGATGAGTGGAAGGTTTTCTGCTAACACCAAACGCTTCTTCTTCCTTTTAATTTTTCTTCTTTTTCAGCCCACTGTGGGCGAATACAGGTTCGATTTGTATCGATAAAAATCCTATAGAGTAATCTCTATCTTAATTTCTTCCTCCTTGGTATAAATAGGAGTGTTTTTTGCCTCATATAATTCACACCCAGAATTTATTCTGAGTTTATATGAGAGGAGATCAATTTGATCTGTTTCAAGCGTCTGCAGCAGGCAGAAAACCAAGCCGCACCGATGAGTGTAAGGTTTTCTGCTAACACGAAACGCTTCTTCTTCCTTTTAATTTTTCTTCTTTTTCAGCCCACTGCGGGCGAATACAGGTTCGAATCGTATGGAATGGATCCGCTTTTTTTTTAATTTTTTAAAAAAAATTTAATAAAAAATTTGTTTTCTTCTATTGTTCTCAATTTTTTCAATTTTTCATTTCTTTTCTTTGTTCTAATTTTGCATTTGTTTTTCAAGTCACTCAATTGCGCTATTTGGGACCTGTTGATGAGTCCAACCAAGACTTGAAACTTGTCACCCAAAGTGTAACGAGTTGTGTAATGAAATAACAAATTAAAAACATTTTTTAGCTTTTGCTATATACCGGAGAATCCAAAAAAAGTCCTTCTTCAGCAAATATAAGTTTAACCCGGTAAAAATCCTATAGAGTAATCTCTATCTTAATTTCTTCCTCCTTGGTATAAATAGGAGTGTTTTTTGCCTCATATAATTCACACCCAGAATTTATTCTGAGTTTATATGAGAGGAGATCAATTTGATCTGTTTCAAGCGTCTGCAGCAGGCAGAAAACCAAGCTGCACCGATGAGTGGAAGGTTTTCTGCTAACACGAAACGCTTCTTCTTCCTTTTAATTTTTCTTCTTTTTCAGCCCACTGCGGGCGAATGTTATATACCTAAAGTAACAGAATTTTCATATAAAAAAGAAATAGAATTTTTCGTATAAAACCTAAAATTGGGCATATAAAAGAAAAACCATAAAATATAAAAATTCAATAAACTAATCATGCACAAAACATGATTGGTTTATAGTCCAAAATGTGTGAAGAATATTGTATCAGCAATTTCCTTCACATTCCAAACAAGTCATAAAATTTTCCCATTTTGGGAAAAACAAAAGTTTCATTTTACACCCCAAGTCGTTTTTACTTTAAAATTTCCACGACAAAATTTTGCCTTCAGCAAAATTTGTCATTTCAACAATTTAATTAAAAAAAGAAATCAAAAAGCAAATCGTACCTTCAGTACAATTTGCCCCGAAAAAATTCAACATGCATATACGTACGTACGTACATACATATTGCGACCAAAAAACTTTCGTAATAAGAAACGCACGCCACACAAATGCATTGCATGTATATGCGCGTCGCGATTTCAAACGGTGGCTGATGTTTTAAAAAGTGTAACATTTCATTTTTGCAGCCATCGTTCAACGCGAATAATTCTGGACATGTTTGAACATGTCCAGAATTAAAACGTAAAATTTTCTCAGGATAAGAAAATGCAATTTAGCATTTTCTATCCTGAACAATGGCTCTTGATCACGATGAATTTGATCAAGAGTTGAGTTGATTTTTGTACTTGGTAGCGGGCGGTCTCGGTTATTTGTTGAAGAAAAGTTTTAGTTAAACATTAGCCTTGTCAAATAAGAATTTCGTCATAAGGAAGTATATAAAAAGAACAATTTGGTTACAGAACAGTGTTGGTAAAAAGAAAAGATGTGTTGAAAAGAAGTTTGTTAAACAAAAGTTGTTTTGAAGAGAAGTTTGTTATAGAAAAGTTATGTAAAAGAGAAGTTTGTTAAAGAAAGGTCGTTTAATAAAGTAAAAGAGAAGTTTGTTAAAGAAAGGTCATTTAATAAAGTAAAAGTTGTAGCAGAGAAAATGTGTCATAAAAAAAAACCCCTCCCGGATTACATAAGAAGCAAGTAAAGGTGAGATGTACACAGAGTGACAGTGGATACTCCTTAAATTTATATAAATATATAACAAAATTGGCGCAGCCGGTAGGATCAAGGAAGCTTGGTCAGGTTAAACGATCGTAAACGCTTGAAAAGCCTTGGTCCCACACGAATCTACGGGGAACCTTTGACTAAGCCACACTATACGGCCACGTCACCCCCAACGCTCGGGGTAGATCTCATCGATAGGCGCCTCTGCTCCAGGCGAGCAAGCGTTCACTCCAGTGAGTGAAAAAAAAGGGAACGAAATCAACAAGGGACCTGGACTCACTAATAGAAGCTCATTCCCAGCCGGAAAGAAGTCAGCACAACGGACACCCATTTACAACCAACTCCAGAAGGAAGATATCATCGTTCCTGGGTTGAAGGGGATTTCGAAGAAGGCTTTAAGCCCCCATTTCAACCATATCCAGGGGAAGTAAGTAGGCCTAGGGCCCCCCCAGCAGCAAAAAGAAGCACCGGAAATTGTAACTTCGTTCCAGGATTGAAAGGGATCTCGAAGTCGGCAAAAGCCCCCCTTTCAATCTCAGCCAAGGGAATTAAGACGGCAGGAGCCCCCCTAGTAGCAAAAAATATTCCAGAAGGGAATACTCCAAGAAGGTTGGAAGCCCCCCTTTTGGACAACGCGGGACGCATATGTCAGAAGGAAACTCGACACCGGCACCTAAGACAGGCACGAGATTAGACTGCATACCTTCATCCGACGCGGAGAAATCCCCAGGAGAAAATCTCCAACACCTCCGGGAAGGTACAGAAAACGCCCAAGAAGACGACCCAGCACATCAAGAAGCAACAGGAGTTCGCCTTCGAAGCGGCACCGTTTTAACAGGGCCCACGGTTGTATCTAAAGTAAGTCTAGATAAATTTTTAGATAAGTTATTAGAGAAGGCACGTGAATCCGATAAGCTCACTGTCACGCACTGCGACGCTCTTGCCACAGATTAAGTCAAGGCAGAGACCAGAGGCTGACACAAATCGAAAAATTCAAAAAAGATACAGAGCGATTCAAACAGGAGCTTATCGAATTCGCCGGGCTTTCACGTTCATTAGGTATAGATAAGACCACAGCCAGTGTACTTGTAAGTGACGCCTGTGACCAAACAACCGCCGAAAATCTCCTTAGTGGCTGGCTAGAAGTATCCTTCACGGATTCTAGTCCAGAAACCAGCCCTGAAACTCGTCAAAGCACCAGTAGACTACCCTACAAAAGTTTAAATAAAAAGATAATCACAATGGTAGATTATGCAAAGGTGGCCAAGCTCACGGCACAACTAGTTCCTCTGTTTTCGGGTGAAAATACCCCACAGCTAGGTCGTGAGCTACAAACATTTATTGGCTGTTGCAAACAGGCCTTACACTGTTTAAGTGAGGAAGAAAAACCAGCGTTCCTACATATCTTGCCCACAAGACTTCGTGGCGATGCTTATCAGCTGTTTGCTTCGGACGTTCCAACTACTTTTAGTGAGGTGGAGGAACGTCTGAACAGAACCTATTTACCACGAGAATCGTACCAAGAGTTGGTCAACAAATTGATTACAATGAGGCAAAACCCGTTGGAAACTCTCACTGCCTTCACAACAAGAGTGAAGCAGTTGCTGATGCTTTGCAACGAGGCAGCGGTACTGAAGTACGGAGCAACGGCAGCCCCAGCTGTGAAAACACAGTTGGCGGACTACACCAAAAATGCCCTCAAAAGTGGAGTGAACAATCCCCACCTATGCCAGTACCTCCTCACTCTGGTAGAAAATAATCTAGAGCAGCTGATACAAAAGGCTTTAAATATGGAAAAGTTACAAGCAGGCACAGTGTTCGTCCAAACGCCGCTAACGCAGCAGCCATATGCAATGGCACCAATAGACCCAAGTCTTCGAGTTCGAGCTCTCAGCCGAACTCCTTACAATCAAGCACCACAGCCACCCATGTATGCATCACCACGAGCACAAGAGCCCAGACAGTTTAATCCCCCATACGTTCATGCTCAACCACTACGCCCGCCATTTCCACGAAGGGAATCTAGACAACCAGATACACAGAATCTGGTACAAAACATCACCTGTAATTTCTGCCAGAAGCGGGGACACACCTACACGGAGTGTCTTAAACGCAAAAACACCCCTTTTGGTCTAACTGTAGAAGTTACGGGCATGACATTCGCGACTGTCGAAACAACCAAACACAGTCTGCAAATCGTTTCACACGAGGATCGCCTAGCAATCCCCCACAGTCAGACCCAAGCAATACAAAAGGCCCCAGAGTCTTTAATATAAGACAAAAATGTGATTTTTGTGGGCGCCGCGGACACAAGATCGACGAATGTCGACAAAAGCAAAAATGGGAGGATAAAAAACAGGGAAACGACAAAGAGTCAACCCAAAACTCCCCGGCTCGACTATAAACTGTTGGGTTCAAAAGCAAATTGATACAAAAACAACTTAAGCGTGCACTTCGCTGATTACTTCATTTATTTACTATCAATAAGTAACACTACAAAGAACAATTACTTCTATGACTTGAATTAAAATATTAGAACTCCAACATACTTTTGCTTTATACTCGGCGGAACGACAGTGACAAGCGGCTTGACTAACAGACTGAGACTGAGTGAAGATAACTCAGCTAAGCTAGTGTCGAGTGCGCTGACTACTTTTCTCATTATGTGTGTGCGTGTATTTGTGCTGTGTTTATCTCGGACTGATGGTATTGCCAAGACAATACTTCGGACAGAAATGCGATGTTGGTGAATTGATTGATGGAATGAGTTAATTCAGTTCGATACCCTACAAAACCCTACCAGCAATAAAAAGGGGTCTTCTCAGGCGCCCGACTTCAGTGTGCCCACCGCCAGACTCCCTCTAGACATAAGTCTAAATGGTCAGGCCCAGCTAATAGTGGACACCGGCGCTGAGATCAGTATAATTAAGAAAAAAGCTCTCAAATCTCGCGAGCTAATAAATCCCAACAAAAAACTAACGCTTCAAAGCCCCTTTGGCACCGGAAAAACCTTAGGAAGTTGCCAAGGAAACTTCATGCTAAAAAGTAACTTACCTTGCAACTTTCAGGTGGTAAAAAACATCCCAGGTATTTCTGACGACGGCTTACTAGGAAATGATTTCCTAGCCAAAAATTGTAATGTTGAGGGACCCAACAAGGTTCTGCGATTTCCTCGCATGGAAACCAATCCAGAAGAGTTTGCTGTTCCATTAGAAACCGCATCGGACAACCCGTGTTCACAAAACACAGTCAACAAAGAGACACTGGTAGAAGATATTAAACCCGACGGGGATACACCTTCTACCCGAAGTGTTCTCAAAGCTTCTCAGTCAGAAGAAGTCGGCTGTGACTTACAAGAACGCGATAAGGGTGCCTTGATTACCGAAGATCCAGCCCGTAAGACTGGACAGTATCAGGTGAATTTAAATGGACGTGTGTGCGTACCAGCAAGGTCTCAGATCGTAGTCAAAGTTCCGTTGCAGTTGCAGGAAGAAATGCTCAGTCTGTCGAAAGAAATAGACGACGGAGTCTTCTTAGCAAACAGCTTACTCTCAGCTGGGGTAAAAGCAGTCCCTATAGGAATCCTCAACACACGCAGTACACAATTAGTTCTAAACAGCGTGAACCTAAATCTGGTTCCCATTAAAGACTACACTGTCGTCCCCATCAAACGAGAGCCAGACAAAAATATTGCAACAGCCCATCCTTTGAATCCCATGAGTCGAAATGACGGCGATGGTGAGCATCAAAATGTAATTAGATCTAAGATTAAGAAAATAGGGCATAAGAGCCCCAGTCAATTAAGCAGTCATAAGAAACTGCTCCAAGACGCTTGCGGCTCCCTCATGAAAACCCCAACGTCAGGCGCTGGCCAGCATACAAAAGGTCTGCCGTTAGCAACTCCCGCAGATCCACCTGGCCCAGCGCCTCTCATATATAAAACAAGTAGGTTAAGAGGTAAAATAATTAATATAAAACCATTAAGTAAGTCTAGAACTAAGAGTAATAAAAACAGGGCAATAAGCGCCGATCAGAAGGCCACCCTACAACATATACGATATCTGTTCCCAAACGATGTCGAACAAAAAGACACCAGTATTCATCCCCGCCTCACCAGACTAGAGCAAGAACTCAGTCTGGATGAAACTTTAAATTCTGAGGAAAAAGCCTCAATAACAAATCTCTGTTACGAATATGATGACATATTCTTTTTAAAAGGTGACAGGCTTACACATACCAATTCCATCACCCATGACATCCCTCTGGTATAAGACCAAGCACCTATTAAACAAAAGATGTACCGGTTACCAGAGACACAGCGAAATGTAATAAATTAGCAACTCAGAGAAATGCTGGACAACGACATTGTCCAGCCCAGCAAAAGCCCATGGAACTCACCACTACTAGTCGTCCCCAAAAAAGCGGGACCAGACGGTGAGAAAAGGTGGCGCGTCGTCGTTGATTTCCGCAAGTTGAATGAAAAAACGATTGGCGACGCCTTCCCCCTACCTCGGATTGAGGATATCCTCGATCAACTGGGCCATTCAAGATCCGAAAGATCGAGCAAAAACGGCTTTTAGTACCAACTACGGGCATTATGAATTCAAACGTATGCCGTTCGGGCTCAAAGGAGCCCCGGCCACATTTCAGCGTTTAATGAATTTCATATTAACTGGCCTTCAAGGCCTAGAATGTTTCGTCTACTTAGATGACATCGTCATCTATGGAAAAAGTCTGGCAGACCACAACGAAAAGCTTCGAAAAGTCTTTGACAGGTTAAGAGAAAATAACCTGAAACTTCAACCTGAGAAATGTCAATTTCTCAGGCGCGAGGTACTGTATTTAGGACACAAATGTTCTAACCAAGCAGCACTACCTGACCCTAGCAAAACGGCATGCGTCCAAACTTTCCCCATCCCTAAGACAGTAAGGCAAGTGCAATCATTTTTGGGCCTTGCCAATTACTACAGAAAATTCATACCCGATTTTTCCGAAACAGTACGTCCCCTAACAAACTTACTCCGAAAGGATGTAAAGTTTAAGTGGACTGAGAAATGCCTAGAGGCATTTCAAAGCATTAAGAACGCTTTAATTTCCTCTCCACTCTTAATATATCCCGATTTTTCAAAACCCTTTAACCTTACCACCGACGCCAGCAGCGAGGCTCTTGGAGCAGTTCTCTCTCAAGGAGAGGTAGGAAGTGACCAACCCATTGCCTACGCCAGCCGTACCCTGAACAAAGCCGAACGTAACTATTCCACGATTGAGAAAGAGTTACTGGCTATAGTTTGGGCGACTAAAAATTTCAGGTGTTATCTGCAAGGCCGAGAGTTCACGGTCTATACAGATCACAAACCACTCAAGGGAGTCTTCAATGTTAAGGACCCCACATCCCGTCTGGTGAGATTTCACCATAAACTTTCCGAGTTCAATTATAAAATTGAATATAACCCCGGAAAGTACAACACGAATGCCGACGCTTTAAACCGCATTCCACGGGAAAATAACAAAGACAAGGAAACTACAACCTTCACGGTAGAAGCTATAGTCCACCACCAAATGGACTCGGACATAGAGGAGGAAAAACACTCATCGGACCTTAAGGAGTGTCTGCAATGCAATGCAGTAACAAGAGCCCAGACACGAAACATTCAGGAAAGTGGAACAAATCCAGACAGCCAGGCCAAACTGATAGAACAAGAAGAACAAACTAATCATCCAGAAGAGACCGCAGACCATGACAGTCCACCTAGTACCAATCCACCAATTATAGACGAAACTCGTCCCCTGAAGTAATCACAAGCCCAGAGGAGATTCAATTAATCTTAAAAGATTATCATGATTCTCTCTTTGGCGGCCATCAGGGAGTGATAAAAACCTATAAACGGATTCGAAGAAAGTACTGGTGGAGGCACATGCTTAGTGACATCAAAAGGCACATTAAGCGGTGAGCCAAATGTCAAACCATGAAGGCCTCACCACAGTATAAAATGCCGATGGTGATTACAGACATAGCGGAACAACCATTCGACAAAATTTATCTAGATATAGTCGGCCCACTAGAGGAAACCGAATCTGGAAACAAATACATACTAACGTTTCAGGATAACCTCACGAAGTTCGTAGATTGGTATGCCATACCAAATGGGGAAGGTATAACGGTAGCGCACATTTTCTTCGACGAAATCGTCACGCGCTACCGCATTCCCAAAAGAATAGTCACCGATCAGGGAAGTAATTTCCTGAGTGACCTATTCAAAAAGGTATGCAAACTCCTCAGGATAAATAAGCTACAAACCTCAGCTTATCATCCCCAATCAAATGGAGCACTCGAACGTGCACATAGACCGTTGATTGAATATCTACGAACTATACATAGTGGACGAAAATCCCAGATCATGGGATAGTTATCTGCGAACCGCTGCTTTCGTGTACAACAACAGTGTACACGAAGGGACAAAATTAACTCCCATGGACTGCCTCTACGGCTTTACAGCGGACGTTCCGTCCAACTTAAGGCGAGACCCCGAACCCGTGTATAACCACGAGAGCTACTACCATATTCTCAGGTATAAGCTTCAAAAGTCTTACGCCATGGCACGGAAAAACCTTCTGATGAGTAAACAACGCTCGAAAAATTACTATGACAAAGCTGTACGTCCCCTGACATTTCACAGAGGAGACAAGGTTCTACTCAAGAGCGAGAGTCGTAAACATAAGCTCTCCCAGATTTGGGTAGGACCCTACACGGTAACCGGTATCCCTAGTACTGTAAACACCACAATAAAAATTCGTAAACGAGAGGTCACGGTACATAACAACCTTCTAAAGCCTTTCTACGAATAACATGGTGTCAATATAATTTAAGTAATTCAAAGACACATATATAATAGCATGTAAGCTACAAAGTCAAA
Organism: Dioctria linearis; assembly: GCA_963930735.1. Taxonomy (NCBI): domain Eukaryota; kingdom Metazoa; phylum Arthropoda; class Insecta; order Diptera; family Asilidae; genus Dioctria; species Dioctria linearis. The sequence goes on along the minus strand of OZ005742.1, from coordinate 149,429,462 downwards.
TAAAAACCCATTTTAATACCCTATCCTACCCTCTCCTAGATAACAATGCAGTCCATCATTTTCCACGGACTATTCCTGCTCATAATAGGAGCCCTCGCGGAGGAACCTTACTCTATAACGCCCCTAAATAATACGGGAGTACTATTTGAGGATCTTGGAAGCCTATCAGTTTACCACGACACTTGGAGCATCATCACTGAGTTAGATCTGGCCGAGTTGGAAAATCAGACGCGACTAGCAGAACGAGCGGAACACTACATACACCAATTGTGTGGAAATGGGTCTTCTATACAGGACCTTTGTACGCTACAGACAAAACATATACACGCCCTAATGGAAAATATCAATAGGCGTACCAGTGTTATTAGGGAAGCTGTGCCCAAATCGCGCAAGCCCCGATCCATCTTCGATGGAATTGGAAATGCGATGCATTATCTTTTCGGTACCATGGATAGTGGAAACGAACAAGAGGTGTACAGCCGACTAAGCGAATTAGAGATAAATACTCAAACCTTAGCTGATCTGGAAAAACAACAGATCAGCGTAATAAAAACCACGTTTGAACAAATTCAGAAACCCCTATCTTCCCTGTCTGAATGACAGCGTCAGATAACCAACCAGATTAACAATCTGCGGAACACAACAGACGAGTTGACAGCCCACCAAATAAGACAAGAAATCGTCTCTAGTCTGACACTACAAATGATAGAGTTGGAATTTAGACAACAAGCTCTACTGGACATAATAGTGTCCAGTAGAAATAATCAAATTCATCCACTTTTAATTTCCCCAAATCATTTGCTAGAGATTTATCACAAATCTCACTCCACTTGTCGCAATCTACAGGACTGTTTGTCAGTTCTGTATCAAACAGCAGATGTTAAGACACATTTGCTGCAGGACAAATTAGTTATCCGAGTCAAACTTCCCATATTTAATATTCCCAAGATGAAAATCCAACAGATTAAATGTTTTCCCATACGGGTGGATACAAACCACTCATTAATACCTGATATCGAATTTTCCCATGTGGCAAGTCAAATACAGACCCAGGAATTTCTGCTGCTGAAGCCAGAAAACCTGAGATCTTTCAAAAAAATTTCAAAGGGAATCGATGAGGATACGTGGGTTGGTAAGCTAAATACACCACTCACCAAGGCTACAAAAACAGATAAATGTGTTATTAAACTTTTATTCAATCCACTGGGCGAACACCCACAGTGTAGCATCAGAGCTCAAATTCCCCCAAGAGATACAATAATTAAGCTCAATAGACCAAATTCGTGGCTGTACTCCTTAACCGAAACTACTATAGTACATATAACTTGTACTCAACAGTTACTCACTCATCGTCTCGCAGGACAAGGAATCATGACAATCAACGAACCATGTTCCTTGCAAATAGGGTCTCACACTCTGTATTACGAAGCAGAAAATCTACATCCGCTAAAAGTTTTCCAAGCAACCTACTTCCCAGGCACAAACGAAACGCAAGAGGAATTGGCAGAATATATGTCCAAGATATCCGCTCCTAAAAACCTTGATAAACAACCAACGTTACTCCTCGGAGATGATACAAACCAACGTATCCACCTAGATACAAAATCTCTAGACGAAATCCGTACCAAAGTGAACAGCATCCACTTTGGACCAAAGGCCAAGATTCCTCATATACTCTCTATTACATCCCTATCAATGACAGGACTCTTGTTGCTACTTATATCAGTGGTGGCACTAGCAAAATATATCGTACCGGCATTCATGGCATGGATTGCTAAACGCAGACAACAGCCCACAGCTGAAAACGTTCCTATGGAACCGGTTTACGCAACACCCCAAGAAAAATTAAAACGTACTCAAAGTCTCCACAGAGCGACATCTATACAAGTAGTATAATCAAAAAGATCTATACTGGTTGGTTGGCCCCGTCTCATCCTTTTATTACTGGCGGAACCACTGTCCTTCCACTACACTGGGTTTAGAAAATAAGTTAAAATAATAGTAGCAAATAAGAGATAAAGCCACCACGTTAGAGTAATAAAACATAAAAATAAAATTTATTTAGTAGTACAAAAATAAAATATTTTAATAGACCTAAGTAGTACCTAGCAAAGTAGAAATAATGAATTACGTAAGTTGATAAATAAGATAATAAAAAAGGAAACAAAATAATATACTTAATCAACATAGAATAACCTAAAATAGACAAGAAATTCTTTTTAACAAACGTAGCATATACCGCCAACAAAGTCTCAAAAACAATATAAAAACTCCCAATAACAGAAAAGAACGCCGCAATCAAGATCAAACGGATGCCAAAACTATCAACGCACTTCAGACTCAACGCTAAAAGAAAAGCCCAAGAATCACATTTATAAACCAAGACCTAAATAAATACCTGAGAAATCACAAGAAATAGGAAAAGTACGGAACAACACATATGTAATTATCAAAATTTTATTTTTTATATATATAGAAAGACAAAAAATTATGGCTGGTGACAATGGTGCCCCGTTAGTATATTACTTCAGCAAGAACCTGCAGCCCAGGAACTCAAGGACAAGACAGCTGTCAGGGCACAAAAAAAAAAAAAAATGTTTTAGATATAAAGCCCAAACACAAAGGTAAATGTTATTCTTACCCAGAGTAAACCATCATAAGGTGGTGGGGCGCCCTCCACAAGTTCCTGGACGGGACCTGACTCAACCACCGGGACGTCCCAGTCCTCCTGGTTACCCCAGTCCTCCTGGTTATCCCAGTCCTCCTGGTTATTCCAGCCGTCCTCGCCAACGGGACTAGGCACAGCATCGGAGAGAGTCCAATTCTCTACGGAGCCTCCGGCCTCATAGTCTCCGGGCTGCAAATAAAGGGGATGCATATGGCACACCAGACAGCCACACCACCCAGTCTCTCCGGATAAAGCCAGAGTTGCCCCTAAAAGAAAAAAAAGAGTGAGTTACAAACATTTTTACGTGCGTGGAAGAAAAACTTACCCAAAACTACCCAGGAGATCCCACTATGTGGAAACAAACAAAACTCCACATGAAAAAAGGCGTCAGCCTCAGGGGGAGCTGCCCAAATGCATACATCCGGGCGCCCGTCCCTCCGTAAAAGCAAACGAATTAGCCCCCGCCACCGTGGGGCCACACTGGTGACAAAAATACCCAATGCCCGTACACAAAAAGTGCTGGGGCTCATATAAGGCGCGCGTGGACGTACAATCTCGCAGAACTCCATATTCAAACAAACTGTGAACAAAACCACAAAAGCCAGCCAATATAAAGGGCAAAACAGCTAACCCAACAAAATTAAGCAAGAGGACATATAAAGTACTAACCCCTTATCAAAATTACTTAAATACCGCCCCAATGAACCGCATTAGTAGATGTATACATTTCTTGTTTCTCAACCCACGCGATATTAGCTAAATATCGCACGGATTATACTTGCATTGGGTACGTATGCAGATCAAGGCACAACATTTTTTTTTACGTCTTTCCAAGCCGCTGTATGATGCATGTTAATATCTCAAATCGACCCTTAAAAAAAAAACTACAATTGCACTTGCAATGTGCAAACACTCTCTCTACGGTAGAAAAATAAGTTCGTTCGCTTATCAGCGGCACGGGATATTAAATTACGAGCAATATCCAAATGAAATGACATCTTTTTATTATCAAACAGAGTTTTTTTTATTGGGGCCGGCAAGGAATTTCTTGGGATAGAATAATCAATATCGCTAAAAACAATTTTTTTTTATTTTTACATACAATAAGATAATCAATAAGGACTATAGAAAATAGAATAAGTTAAAGATATACAATACAAGCTAAGACTAGAATAACTTATGTAATTTTGTAACAAACACAAAGATGTAAAACGCAACCGAAAACCTCCAAAGACCTAGCCATAAAAAACGCACCCACATCAACTTCCCCTGAGAATTATTCCTTTTCAAAGAATAATTCTCTTTTTCTCAGGGTAAAGTAACAGAATTTTCATATAAAAAAGAAATAGAATTTTTCGTATAAAACCTAAAATTGGGCATATAAAAGAAAAACCATAAAATATAAAAATTCAATAAACTAATCATGCACAAAACATGATTGGTTTATAGTCCAAAAAGTGTGAAGAAAATTGTATCAGCAATTTCCTTCACATTCCAAACAAGTCATAAAATTTTCCCATCAAACGACTTGGGAAAAACAAAAGTTTCATTTTACACCCCAAGTCGTTTTTACTTTAAAATTTCCACGACAAAATTTTGCCTTCAGCAAAATTTGTCATTTCAACAATTTAATTAAAAAAAGAAATCAAAAAGCAAATCGTACCTTCAGTACAATTTGCCGCGAAAAAATTCAACATGCATATACATACGTACATACATATTGCGACCAAAAAACTTTCGTAATAAGAAACGCACGCCACACAAATGCATTGCATGTATATGCGCGTCGCGATTTCAAACGGTGGCTGATGTTTTAAAAAGTGTAACATTACATTTTTGCAGCCATCGTTCAACGCGAATAATTCTGGACATGTTTGAACATGTCCAGAATTAAAACGTAAAATTTTCTCAGGATAAGAAAATGCAATTTAGCATTTTCTATCCTGAACAATGGCTCTTGATCACGATGAATTTGATCAAGAGTTGAGTTGATTTTTGTACTTGGTAGCGGGCGGTCTCGGTTATTTGTTGAAGAAAAGTTTTAGTTAAACAATAGCCTTGTCAAATAAGAATTTCGTCATAAGGAAGTATATAAAAAGAACAATTTGGTTACAGAACAGTGTTGGTAAAAAGAAAAGATGTGTTGAAGAGAAGTTTGTTAAACAAAAGTTGTTTTGAAGAGAAGTTTGTTATAGAAAAGTTATGTAAAAGAGAAGTTTGTTAAAGAAAGGTCGTTTAATAAAGTAAAAGAGAAGTTTGTTAAAGAAAGGTCATTTAATAAAGTAAAAGTTGTAGCAGAGAAAATGTGTCATAAAAAAAAACCCCTCCCGGATTACATAAGAAGCAAATAAAAGTGAGATGTACACAGAGTGACAGTGGTTACTCCTTAAATTTATATAAATATATAACACGAATACAGGTTCGAATCGTATGGAATGGATCTACTTTTTTTTAATTTTTTAAAAAATTTTTAATAAAAAATTTGTTTTCTTCTATTGTTCTCAATTTTTTCATTTTTCATTTGTTTTTCAAGTCACTCAATTGCGCCATTTGGGAACTGTTGATGAGTCAAACCAAGACTTGAAACTTGTCACCCAAAGTATAACGAGTTGTGTAATGAAATAACAAATTAAAAACATTTTTTAGCTTTTGCTATATACCGGAGAATCCAAAAAAAGATCCTTCTTTAGCAAATATAAATTTAACTCGGTAAAAAATCCTATAGAGTAATCTGTATCTTAATTTCTTCCTGCTGGGTATAAATAGGAGTGTTTTTTGCCTCATATAATTCACACCCAGAATTTATGCTGAGTTTATATGAGAGGAGATCAATTTGATCTGTTTCAAGCGTCTGCAGCAGGCAGAAAACCAAGCTACACCGATGAGTGGAAGGTTTTCTGCTAACACGAAACGCTTCTTCTTCCTTTTAATTTTCTTCTTTTTCAGCCCACTGCGGGGAATACAGGTTCAATTCGTATCGAATGAATCTGCTTTTTTTAATTTTTTAAAAAATGTTTAATAAAAAATTTGTTTTCTTCTATTGTTCTAAATTTTTTCATTTTTCATTTCTTTTCTTTGTTCTAATTTTTCATTTGTTTTTCAAGTCACTCAATTGCGCCATTTGGGAACTGTTGATGAGTCAAACGAAGACTTGAAACTTGTCACCCAAAGTATAACGAGTTGTGTAATGAAATAACAAATTAAAAACATTTTTTAGCTTTTGCTATATACCGGAGAATCCAAAAAAGTTCCTTCTTCAGCAAATATAAGTTTAACCCGGTAAAAATCCTATAGAGTAATCTCTATCTTAATTTCTTCCTCCTTGGTATAAATAGGAATGTCTATTGCCTCATATAATTCACACCCAGAATTTATTCTGAGTTTATATGAGAGGAGATCAATTTGATCTGTTTCAAGCGTCTGCAGCAGGCAGAAAACCAAGCTGCACCGATGAGTGGAAGGTTTTCTGCTAACACGAAACGCTTCTTCTTCCTTTTAATTTTTCTTCTTTTTCAGCCCACTGCGGGCGAATACAGGTTCGATTTGTATCGAATGAATCTGCTTTTTTTTTTTAATTTTTTTAAAAAATTTTTAATAAAAAATTTGTTTTCTTCTATTGTTCTCAATTTTTTCATTTTTTCATTTCTTTTCTTTGTTCTAATTTTTCATTTGTTTTTCAAGTCACTCAATTGCGCTATTTGGGACCTGTTGATGAGTCAAACCAAGACTTGAAACTTGTCACCCAAAGTATAACGAGTTGTGTAATGAAATAACAAATTAAAAACATTTTTCAGCTTTTGCTATATACCGGAAAATCCAAAAAAATTTCCTTCTTCAGCAAATGTAAGTTTAACCCGGTAAAAATCCTATAGAGTAATCTCTATCTTAATTTCTTCCTCCTTGGTATAAATAGGAGTGTTTTTTGCCTCATATAATTCACACCCAGAATTTATTCTGAGTTTATATGAGAGGAGATCAATTTGATCTGTTTCAAGCGTCTGCAGCAGGCAGAAAACCAAGCTGCACCGATGAGTGGAAGGTTTTTTGCTAACACGAAACGCTTCTTCTTCCTTTTAATTTTTCTTCTTTTTCAGCCCACTGCAGGCGAATACAGGTTCGATTTGTATCGAATGAATCTGCTTTTTTTTTTTTTTTAATTTTTTTAAAAAAATTTTAATAAAAAATTTGTTTTCTTCTATTGTTCTCAATTTTTTCATTTTTCTCATTGCTTTTCTTTGTTCTAATTTTTCATTTGTATTTCAAGTCACTCAATTGCGCTATTTGGGACCTGTTGATGAGTCAAACCAAAACTAGAAACTTGTCACCCAAAGTATAACGAGTTGTGTAATGAAATAACAAATTAAAAACATTTTTTAGCTTTTGCTATATACCGGAGAATCCAAAAAAATTCCTTCTTCAGCAAATATAAGTTTAACGCGGTAAAAATCCTATAGAGTAATCTGTATCTTAATTTCTTCCTCCTTGGTATAAATAGGAGTGTTTTTTGCCTCATATAATTCACACCCAGAATTTATTCTGAGTTTATATGAGAGGAGATCAATTTGATCTGTTTCAAGCGTCTGCAGCAGGCAGAAAACCAAGCTGCACCGATGAGTGGAAGGTTTTTCTGCCAACAGCAAGCGCTTCTTCTTCCTTTTAATTTTTCTTCTTTTTCAGCCCACGGCGGGCGAATACAGGTTCGATGCGTATCGAATGAATCTGTTATTTTGTAATTTTTTAAAAAAATTTTAAAAAAACTTTTGTTTTCTTGTATTGATCTCAATTTATTCATTTTTTCATTTCTTTTCTTTGTTCTAATTTTTCATTGGTTTTTAAGGCACTCAATTTCGCTATTTGGGACCTGTTGATGAGTCAAACCAAGACTTGAAACTTGTCACCCAAAGTATAACGAGTTGTGTAATGAAATAACAAATTAAAAACATTTTTTAGCTTTTGCTATATACCGGAGAATCCAAAAAAAGTTCCTTCTTCAGCAAATATAAGTTTAACCCGGTAAAAATCCTATAGAGTAATCTGTATCTTAATTTCTTCCTCCTTGGTATAAATAGGAGTGTTTTTTGCCTCATATAATTCACACCCAGAATTTATTCTGAGTTTATATGAGAGGAGATCAATTTGATCTGTTTCAAGCGTCTGCAGCAGGCAGAAAACCAAGCTGCACCGATGAGTGGAAGGTTTTTTGCTAACACGAAACGCTTCTTCTTCCTTTTAATTTTTCTTCTTTTTCAGCCCACTGCGGGCGAATACAGGTTCGATTTGAATCGAATGAATCTGCTTTTTTTTTTTAATTTTTTTAAAAAACTTTTATAAAAAATTTGTTTTCTTCTATTGTTCTCAATTTTTTCATTTTTCTCATTTCTTTTCTTTGTTCTAATTTTTCATTTGTATTTCAAGTCACTCAATTGCGCTATTTGGGACCTGTTGATGAGTCAAACCAAAACTAGAAACTTGTCACGCAAAGTATAACGAGTTGTGTAATGAAATAACAAATTAAAAACATTTTTTAGCTTTTGCTATATACCGGAGAATCCAAAAAAGTTCCTTCTTCAGCAAATATATGTTTAACCCGGTAAAAAATCCTATGGAGTAATCTCTAACTTAATTTCTTCCTCCTTGGTATAAATAGGAGTGTTTTTTGCCTGATATAATTCACATCCAGAACTTATTCTGAGTTTATATGAAAGGAGATCAATTTGATCTGTTTCAAGCGTCTGCAGCAGGCAGAAAACCAAGCTGCACCGATAAGTGGAAGGTTTTCTGCTAACACGAAACGCTTCTTCTTCCTTTTAATTTTTCTTCTTTTTCAGCCCACTGCGGGCGAATACAGGTTCGATTCGTATCGAATGAATCTGTTTTTTTTTTTAATTTTTTAAAAATCTTTTAATAAAAAATTTGTTTTCTTCTATTGTTCTCAATTTTTTTAATTTTTTCATTTCTTTTCTTTGTTCTAATTTTTCATTTGTTTTTCAAGTCACTCAATTTCGCTATTTGGGACCTGTTGTTGAGTCAAACCAAGACTTGAAACTTGTCACCCAAAGTATAACGAGTTGTGTAATGAAATAACAAATTAAAAACATTTTTTAGCTTTTGCTATATACCGGAGAATCCAAAAAAGTTCCTTCTTCAGCAAATATATGTTTAACCCGGTAAAAAATCCTATGGAGTAATCTCTATCTTAATTTCTTCCTCCTTGGTATAAATAGGAGTGTTTTTTGCCTGATATAATTCACACCCAGAATTTCTTCTGAGTTTATATGAGAGGAGATCAATTTGATCTGTTTCAAGCGTCTGCAGCAGGCAGAAAACCAAGCTGCACCGATGAGTGGAAGGTTTTCTGCTAACACGAAACGCTTCTTCTTCCTTTTAATTTTCTTCTTTTTCAGCCCACTGCGGGCGAATACAGGTTCGATTCGTATCGAATGAATCTGCTTTTTTTTAATTTTTTAAAAACAATTTAATAAAAAATTTGTTTTCTTCTATTGTTCTCAATTTTTTAATTTTTTCACTTCTTTTCTTTGTTCTAATTTTTCATTTGTCTTACAAGTCACTCAATTTCGCTATTTGGGACCTGTTGATCAGTCACATCAAGATTTGAAACTTGTCACCCAAAGTATAACGAGTTGTGTAATGAAATAACAATTTAAAAACATTTTTTAGCTTTTGCTATATACCGGAGAATCCAAAAAAAGTTCCGTGTTCAGCAAATATAAGTTTAACCCGGTAAAAAATCCTATAGAGTAATCTCTATCTTAATTTCTTCCTCCTTGGTATAAATAGGAGTGTTTTTTGCCTCACATAATCCACACCAAGAATTTATTCTGAGTTTATATGAGAGGAGATCAATTTGATCTGTTTCAAGCGTCTGCAGCAGGCAGAAAACCAAGCTGCACCGATGAGTGGAAGGTTTTTCTGCTAACAGCAAGCGCTTCTTCTTCCTTTTAATTTTTCTTCTTTTTCAGCCCACTGCGGGCGAATACAGGTTCGATTCGTATCGAATGAATCTGCCTTTTTTTAATTTTTTAAAAACAATTTAATAAAAAATTTGTTTTCTTCTATTGTTCTCAATTTTTTAATTTTTTCACTTCTTTTCTTTGTTCTAATTTTTCATTTGTCTTATAAGTCACTCAATTTCGCTATTTGGGACCTGTTGATAAGTCACACCAAGATTTGAAACTTGTCACCCAAAGTATAACGAGTTGTGTAATGAAATAACAATTTAAAAACATTTTTTAGCTTTTGCTATATACCGGAGAATCCAAAAAAAGTTCCGTCTTCAGCAAATATAAGTTTAACCCGGTAAAAAATCCTATAGAGTAATCTCTATCTTAATTTCTTCCTCCTTGGTATAAATAGGAGTGTTTTTTGCCTGATATAATTCACATCCAGAACTTATTCTGAGTTTATATGAGAGGAGATCAATTTGATCTGTTTCAAGCGTCTGCAGCAGGCAGAAAACCAAGCTGCACCGATAAGTGGAAGGTTTTCTGCTAACACGAAACGCTTCTTCTTCCTTTTAATTTTTCTTCTTTTTCAGCCCACTGCGGGCGAATACAGGTTCGATTCGTATCGAATGAATCTGTTTTTTTTTTTAATTTTTTAAAAATCTTTTAATAAAAAATTTGTTTTCTTCTATTGTTCTCAATTTTTTTAATTTTTTCATTTCTTTTCTTTGTTCTAATTTTTCATTTGTTTTTCAAGTCACCCAATTTCGCTACTTGGGACCTGTTGTTGAGTCAAACCAAGACTTGAAACTTGTCACCCAAAGTATAACGAGTTGTGTAATGAAATAACAAATTAAAAACATTTTTTAGCTTTTGCTATATACCGGAGAATCCAAAAAAGTTCCTTCTTCAGCAAATATATGTTTAACCCGGTAAAAAATCCTATGGAGTAATCTCTATCTTAATTTCTTCCTCCTTGGTATAAATAGGAGTGTTTTTTGCCTGATATAATTCACACCCAGAATTTTTTCTGAGTTTATATGAGAGGAGGTCAATTTGATCTGTTTCAAGCGTCTGCAGCAGGCAGAAAACCAAGCTGCACCGATGAGTGGAAGGTTTTCTGCTAAAACGAAACGCTTCTTCTTCCTTTTAATTTTCTTCTTTTTCAGCCCACTGCGGGCGAATACAGGTTCGATTCGTATCGAATGAATCTGCTTTTTTTTAATTTTTTAAAAACAATTTAATAAAAAATTTGTTTTCTTCTATTGTTCTCAATTTTTTAATTTTTGCACTTCTTTTCTGTGTTCTAATTTTTCATTTGTCTTATAAGTCACTCAATTTCGCTATTTGGGACCTGTTGATGTGCCACACCAAGATTTGAAACTTGTCACCCAAAGTATAACGAGTTGTGTAATGAAATAACAATTTAAAAACATTTTTTAGCTTTTGCTATATACCGGAGAATCCAAAAAAAGTTCCGTCTTCAGCAAATATAAGTTTAACCCGGTAAAAAATCCTATAGAGTAATCTCTATCTTAATTTCTTCCTCCTTGGTATAAATAGGAGTGTTTTTTGCCTCACATAATCCACACCAAGAATTTATTCTGAGTTTATATGAGAGGAGATCAATTTGATCTGTTTCAAGCGTCTGCAGCAGGCAGAAAACCAAGCTGCACCGATGAGTGGAAGGTTTTTCTGCTAACAGCAAGCGCTTCTTCTTCCTTTTAATTTTTCTTCTTTTTCAGCCCACTGCGGGCGAATACAGGTTCGATTCGTATCGAATGAATTTGCTTTTTTTTTTTAATTTTTTAAAAAATTTTTAATAAAATATTTGTTTTCTTCTATTGTTCTCAATTTTTTCATTTTTTCATTTCTTTTCTTTGTTCTAATTTTTCATTTGTTTTTCAAGTCACTCAATTTCGCTATTTGGGACCTGTTGATGAGTCAAACCAAGACTTGAAACTTGTCACCCAAAGTATAACGAGTTGTGTAATTAAATAACAATTTAAAAACATTTTTTAGCTTTTGCTATATACCGGAGAATCCAAAAAAAAGTTCCTGCTTCAGCAAATATAAGTTTAACCCGGCAAAAAATCCTATAGAGTAATCTCTATCTTAATTTCTTCCTCCTTGGTATAAATAGGAGTGTTTTTTGCCTCATATAATTCACACCCAGAATTTATTCTGAGTTTATATGAGAGGAGATCAATTTGATCTGTTTCAAGCGTCTGCAGCAGGCAGAAAACCAAGCTGCACCGATGAGTGGAAGGTTTTCTGCTAACATGAAACGCATCTTCTTCTTTTTAATTTTCTTCTTTTTCAGCCCACTGCGGACGAATACAGGTCCGATTCGTATCGAATGAATCTGCTTCTTTTTAATGTTTTTTAATTTTTTTAATAAAAATTTGTTTTCTTCTATTGTTCTCAATTTTTTCATTTTTTCATTTCTTTTCTTTGTTCTAATTTTTCATTTGTTTTTCAAGTCACTCAATTTCGCTATTTGGGACCTGTTGATGAGTCAAACCAAGACTTGAAACTTGTCACCCAAAGTATAACGAGTTGTGTAATGAAATAACAAATTAAAAACATTTTTTGGCTTTTGCTATATACCGGAGAATCCAAAAAAAGTTCCTTCTTCAGCAAATATAAGTTTAACCCGGTAAAAAATCCTATAGTGTAATCTCTATCTTAATTTCTAATTTTAATATCGTCCTGAGTTCGTTGCAATAGTGTTTTTTTGTATTTTATTTTTATATGAAGTAACATATGGAGTGAAAAAATTACAAACTGATAAGATTGTTTTCTGGAAGAAATGAGATTATTAATAAACTGAAATAAAAAATTAGCACCAATCCGTCATTACTACATCTAGAGAGACTCCCCTTAAGCAATTACGAATTCTGAATGCTCATCATAGTAATAGCATAACATTTTTTGCATAAAGAATAAGTATGAGTATAAATGCAAACCAAAGATATTTGGTAAACAAAAGTCTCGCATATGTATTATGCTTACTTAGAACATACAAGGAGCACAGTCCTCGACTATCACCCCCTGAGTCTGGGCATGTTCAATAAAGCTGCTGTAACCGTAACAGATATTCTTACTACAACTGTTGTAAATGGATCTTGGATGCGTTTCTAAAATATGGGTAAAATTAACTCTTAAGTTTATTATCTGCAGCACTTATCAAGCAAACGAGAGAAATCAAGGGCCCATGACATAACTACTAAGCATCCCCGACTAGGTTGAATTTTCTACATTGCGGTTGTAAATTTCACTTCAAAATTCGTTGATAATATAATGAAAAAAGTTAAGTTCTTGTGCCTTTATTCATTCACGAGATGGTGCCGCAGACGAAAAAGCTATTTGGCAAGTTGTACGCGGTACTTCTTTGGCTGCCAATTTCCTCGTACTATACAGATAGATTTGGGCCTGGGAAATTGTGATGTCGACGTGGACGTTGTATGTACGGAAACATTCGGGAAAATGCTCTTGGATCCAGCTCCAAATGTTGAAAATAGCTTCCTTTAGGCAATAAAATTGATAATGCTGGTTGTTGAAAAAGAATGGATATATTTTCTTGGAATACAAATATTGTTAATCGTAATTTATTTCGGAAACTTCGTAAGTGGTGCCTTGGCTGCCATGTGTACTTTTTCTAGGTCAGCATATTCGCGTAGTGTTTCAATTTATCAAATTTTGAATCTGTATTTCTGCACATTTTGAAATAAATGGTAATACGTGGGTATATGTATTTTGAAACTGTGCTGTAATCGGATATTTCAATATTCAATTTCCGTATCTACAGTTAACTACTTCAAGTGTATGTATCTACATTGGGATACAATTTCACTCCAATTATCAGCAAGCGTTATTTTACATTAAAACCATTCGCACGTGGAAAGGAAATGTCTGAATTACTATTGTAAACAAAAAGCAGAATTGTTTAAATTCCAACACCCAGCTGCTTTAAATACAGAACAAGCAGGTGGGACACCTCCAGAGTCCGCAAGACGTTTGCTTGCAGTTGTCTTTAAAATTTGTTGTTTGATTGCAACACGTTCACGTTCAGCCGCATCTACCCTGATTATAGCACAAAAATCGAAATTCTGCCTCACAGGCACATTGCATCCTTTCCTTTCAGGAAGACTTTTATTTTCTTGGTGAAAATGCCTCTGCAGATAAAGGAAGCAAGCATAGCCGAGAGCTTCTGTGTAGTTTATGTATTCTTGAAACGATTTATACAGATAGATGTAAGTAATATAATGTGTATTTATACGTATGTACACGTGCGGACGTAAAACATTTTGCGTTAAAGCGGCAAATAGTTACCATTAAATAGATGAGAGGAAGCAGCTTTTATAAAGTTCCTTCAGATATTAGAATGGCTATTTTATAGAGTCCTATTGGCATATGCTGTACCTTATGACTACAGTATTAAACGATGCGGATATGTAGTGTTGTAACGTACTTCATTATTACATTAAAGTACTTCTGTGTTCATTAAAGTTAATACAAGAAAATTATATTACAAATCCTATTACCTGCAAATAGTGATCAATAAATTGCGTTACTTCCAAATTATTTACCAGTCCACACACTAAAATAAAAAAATATAGGTGAATTATTTTCATGTTCCAAATCGGAGACGATCAAGGGCCCTATTCTTGGAAATCAATGAGTATATGGATTCTCGAAAACCGTATTCGTTATTTTCGTATGTAAACCATTCGTTATATATGTATATGCAGCCATTCCACACGAAAATTATCAAAAAGTACTTGTTACCGTCAGAACCATCTCCGATTTGGGTAAAGCTTTAATATATAGCTCACCCATATTTTGTTTGTTTTCCCTTACCACCTCCCAACCCCCGCTAGGTTGGTTAGAAATTTCGCGATTTTACGATGAAGCGTGTTTCAAAAAAATCATATCAACCGATTTTTCTGATTCAAATGCCAAATGAAGTTTAATTTTTTATAAAAAAATATAACACCACTGATCGAAAACACTTTTTGTTAATAATAGCTTTTTTTTTGAAAAAAAAAATATATATACATATATATTTTCACTATATAGGACTTCTAGCATTTCTTAATTTGCTATTTTTATTTGGAAGCTAGAAACTATATCTATGCAAAGGATATGGCGATGGAGTTCGGCTTCGTTCTTGAGATATAATTTTTTAAAGTCACCGTGTACCGAAAGTAACCTGTATAGGAGAACTGCACTGAGGGGCCATTCCATAGCAAATCGACCAAAAATCACACAAAGTGTGACATGACCATCACCAATTTTTTTTAAATTTTACATACTAGGACGTTTTGTAAAAACAAAAATACAAATTAAAAATGTTCCTTCTACACAGTGCGTGTTTCGTGAGTTATGGCATTTTCAAAATTTTGCAAAAATTCTGTCCTGGTCTTCTTAAAAAACTCATATATTTTTTTTTATTTATGCCAGGATAGTGAAATATGGGTCATTTGAAAGATAGGATTTCAAGAAATAGAATCTTAAAAATACACGCGAAAAAGGACATCAAGGAAAAGGATTTTATCTTTCATCCTTGAATATCCTGGAAGACGTACTTTTGATTTTGTTAATTTTTTAAATTTTATACCTTATATTATCCATTAAAAGATATTTCTACGCGCCACAAAGTGATACAAGCGACATCTATTTTAAATGGAAATAACTTTAGGTTAGTGACATCCTAGTAAACCATGGGTTCGGAGAATGGAATATTCGGGAAGGTTCTAGAATAATTTGTAGAGTATAAATACGGCGCTACTCACATCCAGGAGGCGAGTCTTATTTCAGACAGTGAAGTGAACGAAGTAAACTATTTGGATTGCGATAAATAGACGTACGGTACTAGCAATAACTAAAGAGTTGATTTGATAATTGCTTGTGTATTGTGAGAGTAAACAGTAAAGTTAAATAAATAACGAACTTTTGAGTTATATCTGAAATATTGTGTTTTAAATAACGAACCAAGGCCACCCAGCGGTGAACAAAAGTTACCAGAAGACTACACATCAGTGCTCAGACAGCGATTAGCTGATGTGCGCCAGATCAAGAGAGCGACAGTAGCAGCAAATACTCATCGGATGAAGACCCGCTATGACTTACGTGCTAATTTAGCCGGACTCAATTAAGGTGATCTTGTTTGGCTGCACAACCCAAAACGACGTAAGCGACGTTCACCAAAATTACAAGAGAACTGAGAACGACCGTATTCAGTGGTGACTACAATAAATGACGTAGTATACAGGATTCAGCGGGGCAAAAGAGGAAAACGGAAAATCGTTCCCCGTTTGTGTAAATACTACGAGCTTCAAGACCTTGGATCACATGTTGTTCGGGACGAACAATTTTAAGAATGGGGCAGGGCTACGCGCCACAAAGTGATACAGACGACATTTGTTGGCAATGGAAACAACTCTAGGTTAGTGACATCCTAATAATCTATGGGTTCGGAGAACTGAATATTCAGGAAGGTTCTAGGATAATTTGTAGACTATAAGTACGGCGCTACTCACATCCAGGAGTCGAGTCTTATTTCAGACAGTGAAGTGAACGAAGTAAACTATTTGGATTGCGATAATTAGACGTGCGGTACTAGCAATAACTAAAGAGTTGATTTGATAATTGTCTTTGAACTGTGAGAGCAAACAGTAAAGTTAAATAAATAACGAACTTTTGAATTATATCTGAAATATTGTGTTATAAATAACGAACCAAGGCCACGCTCGTAGCAATATTAAAATTTCAACTGAGTAAGAAATCAAGAAAGTTTCACAAAAATACATTTATAACTACCTACAAATAAAACAAAATTGTTTCTATACAGAGTGTCCCGTATGTGGTCTTACATCTGAAGGCTATGGAAGTCATACTTAGACAAGCAACAAACAAAAAATTGTATGTGGGGAGGGGGAGGGGGGGATATTCTTACGGTTTTCGAGATAACTGTATTCTTGTGAAATTTTCTTGATTTCTTACTCCTTGATTCCATTGAGATCCCAAGTTGAAATTTTAATTTGTTTTAGTGGATAATATAAGGTATAAAATAAAAATAACAAAATCAAAAGTACGTCTTCCAGGATATTCAAGGTTAAAAGATAAAATCCTTTTCCTTGAGGTCCTGTATTTTTAAGATTCTATTTCTTGAAATTCTATCTTTCAAATGAGCCATATTTCACTGTTCTGGCATAAATAGAAAAATATACATGAATTTTTAAAGAAGACCAGGACAGCGTTTTTGAGCAATTTTGAAAATGCCATAACTCACGAAATACGCACTGTGTAGAAAGAACATTTTTAATTTGTATTTTTGTTTTCACAAACTCCTAGTATGTAAAATTTCAGAATTGGTGAAGTTCGTGTCACCCTGTTGTCCATTTGATATGGTATGACCCTGTGGGCATATATTGCTTTTGTTCTACTGAGGACCCCTCGCATTTTCTTTTTGGTATTTTTATATCGCAACTAGAACCTTATCTTTCCATTTGTAAAAGACTACGATATCGTTTTGCGTCGTTTGAGATATGAAATTTCACTGTGTACCTAAAATGTACTGTTTTTCTTTCTACTGGGGACCTCTAACATCTTTTTTTTGTATTTTTATTTTAATGCAAGAAGCTTTAAGTATATACGTACTAAACAATTTCGGTTGTCTTTGGATGAGATATGAATTTTTAAATCAACCGTGTATTTATCTTTGTGTTTAAGGGAGTTATAATGTATACCATTAAATAGATGAGAGGAAGCAGCTTTTATAAAGTTCCTTCAGATATTAGAATGGCTATTTTATAGAGTCCTATTGGCATATGCTGTACCTTATGACTACAGTATTAAACGATGCGGATATGTAGTGTTGTAACGTACTTCATTATTACATTAAAGTACTTCTGTGTTCATTAAAGTTAATACAAGAAAATTATATTACAAATCCTATTACCTGCAAATAGTGATCAATAAATTGCGTTACTTCCAAATTATTTACCAGTCCACACACTAAAATAAAAAAATATAGGTGAATTATTTTCATGTTCCAAATCGGAGACGATCAAGGGCCCTATTCTTGGAAATCAATGAGTATATGGATTCTCGAAAACCGTATTCGTTATTTTCGTATGTAAACCATTCGTTATATATGTATATGCAGCCATTCCACACGAAAATTATCAAAAAGTACTTGTTACCGTCAGAACCATCTCCGATTTGGGTAAAGCTTTAATATATAGCTCACCCATATTTTGTTTGTTTTCCCTTACCACCTCCCAACCCCCGCTAGGTTGGTTAGAAATTTCGCGATTTTACGATGAAGCGTGTTTCAAAAAAATCATATCAACCGATTTTTCTGATTCAAATGCCAAATGAAGTTTAATTTTTTATAAAAAAATATAACACCACTGATCGAAAACACTTTTTGTTAATAATAGCTTTTTTTTTGAAAAAAAAAATATATATACATATATATTTTCACTATATAGGACTTCTAGCATTTCTTAATTTGCTATTTTTATTTGGAAGCTAGAAACTATATCTATGCAAAGGATATGGCGATGGAGTTCGGCTTCGTTCTTGAGATATAATTTTTTAAAGTCACCGTGTACCGAAAGTAACCTGTATAGGAGAACTGCACTGAGGGGCCATTCCATAGCAAATCGACCAAAAATCACACAAAGTGTGACATGACCATCACCAATTTTTTTTAAATTTTACATACTAGGACGTTTTGTAAAAACAAAAATACAAATTAAAAATGTTCCTTCTACACAGTGCGTGTTTCGTGAGTTATGGCATTTTCAAAATTTTGCAAAAATTCTGTCCTGGTCTTCTTAAAAAACTCATATATTTTTTTTTATTTATGCCAGGATAGTGAAATATGGGTCATTTGAAAGATAGGATTTCAAGAAATAGAATCTTAAAAATACACGCGAAAAAGGACATCAAGGAAAAGGATTTTATCTTTCATCCTTGAATATCCTGGAAGACGTACTTTTGATTTTGTTAATTTTTTAAATTTTATACCTTATATTATCCATTAAAAGATATTTCTACGCGCCACAAAGTGATACAAGCGACATCTATTTTAAATGGAAATAACTTTAGGTTAGTGACATCCTAGTAAACCATGGGTTCGGAGAATGGAATATTCGGGAAGGTTCTAGAATAATTTGTAGAGTATAAATACGGCGCTACTCACATCCAGGAGGCGAGTCTTATTTCAGACAGTGAAGTGAACGAAGTAAACTATTTGGATTGCGATAAATAGACGTACGGTACTAGCAATAACTAAAGAGTTGATTTGATAATTGCTTGTGTATTGTGAGAGTAAACAGTAAAGTTAAATAAATAACGAACTTTTGAGTTATATCTGAAATATTGTGTTTTAAATAACGAACCAAGGCCACCCAGCGGTGAACAAAAGTTACCAGAAGACTACACATCAGTGCTCAGACAGCGATTAGCTGATGTGCGCCAGATCAAGAGAGCGACAGTAGCAGCAAATACTCATCGGATGAAGACCCGCTATGACTTACGTGCTAATTTAGCCGGACTCAATTAAGGTGATCTTGTTTGGCTGTACAACCCAAAACGACGTAAGCGACGTTCACCAAAATTACAAGAGAACTGAGAACGACCGTATTCAGTGGTGACTACAATAAATGACGTAGTATACAGGATTCAGCGGGGCAAAAGAGGAAAACGGAAAATCGTTCCCCGTTTGTGTAAATACTACGAGCTTCAAGACCTTGGATCACATGTTGTTCGGGACGAACAATTTTAAGAATGGGGCAGGGCTACGCGCCACAAAGTGATACAGACGACATTTGTTGGCAATGGAAACAACTCTAGGTTAGTGACATCCTAATAATCTATGGGTTCGGAGAACTGAATATTCAGGAAGGTTCTAGGATAATTTGTAGACTATAAGTACGGCGCTACTCACATCCAGGAGTCGAGTCTTATTTCAGACAGTGAAGTGAACGAAGTAAACTATTTGGATTGCGATAATTAGACGTGCGGTACTAGCAATAACTAAAGAGTTGATTTGATAATTGTCTTTGAACTGTGAGAGCAAACAGTAAAGTTAAATAAATAACGAACTTTTGAATTATATCTGAAATATTGTGTTATAAATAACGAACCAAGGCCACGCTCGTAGCAATATTAAAATTTCAACTGAGTAAGAAATCAAGAAAGTTTCACAAAAATACATTTATAACTACCTACAAATAAAACAAAATTGTTTCTATACAGAGTGTCCCGTATGTGGTCTTACATCTGAAGGCTATGGAAGTCATACTTAGACAAGCAACAAACAAAAAATTGTATGTGGGGAGGGGGAGGGGGGGATATCCTTACGGTTTTCGAGATAACTGTATTCTTGTGAAATTTTCTTGATTTCTTACTCCTTGATTCCATTGAGATCCCAAGTTGAAATTTTAATTTGTTTTAGTGGATAATATAAGGTATAAAATAAAAATAACAAAATCAAAAGTACGTCTTCCAGGATATTCAAGGTTAAAAGATAAAATCCTTTTCCTTGAGGTCCTGTATTTTTAAGATTCTATTTCTTGAAATTCTATCTTTCAAATGAGCCATATTTCACTGTTCTGGCATAAATAGAAAAATATACATGAATTTTTAAAGAAGACCAGGACAGCGTTTTTGAGCAATTTTGAAAATGCCATAACTCACGAAATACGCACTGTGTAGAAAGAACATTTTTAATTTGTATTTTTGTTTTCACAAACTCCTAGTATGTAAAATTTCAGAATTGGTGAAGTTCGTGTCACCCTGTTGTCCATTTGATATGGTATGACCCTGTGGGCATATATTGCTTTTGTTCTACTGAGGACCCCTCGCATTTTCTTTTTGGTATTTTTATATCGCAACTAGAACCTTATCTTTCCATTTGTAAAAGACTACGATATCGTTTTGCGTCGTTTGAGATATGAAATTTCACTGTGTACCTAAAATGTACTGTTTTTCTTTCTACTGGGGACCTCTAACATCTTTTTTTTTGTATTTTTATTTTAATGCAAGAAGCTTTAAGTATATACGTACTAAACAATTTCGGTTGTCTTTGGATGAGATATGAATTTTTAAATCAACCGTGTATTTATCTTTGTGTTTAAGGGAGTTATAATGTGTAGTTTATCTACAAGTTTTCCTACCTAGCTGTAAATTAGTTATGCTTTCCTACCTGTTCCAGAAAATACATTTGTGTGCATTGTTTTTACACATGTTATTTTTGGTTGGGGACTGTTTTCGATTTACGGAACAGAAAAGAAAACATTTCCTTAAATTTCTCCCTTGAAGATTAATGTAATAATAAATTGTACTTTTAATGCCATTCATAGCAGATACAGTTTTACATACTGGAGATTTAAATGTACCTAACCTATAAATTTGATACCTTGGATTTTGCTTTTGCCACAGTGCACATTTTCATATTACGTAATTTAGCAATATAGTAGTTTGCAGTTTGTATGTTTTACCCGAACGAGTAAGATCCATTCAAAGTGCGATCGAAATGCCTTACTCGTAGCAATGTAGTTTATAGTTTATCTCATTCTCCTTAAAAAAAACTAAAGATCTACGTGTGTGGTTAAAGATGTTTAGTGCCAAAAATAGTATATTGTATCGAAGAAAAAGGACAATGAAGTGGAAGTGTGGTGCTTGGGAATGATACAAAAAAGTAGTGATACATTTCGGATTGATAACCCAATTTAGTTAATTTTGAATATGGTGTTGGGGTAGGTAAAAAAGTGCATTCTAACCAAAATTCAATGTATGGTCCGATACAGTCAGCGAATTTTTCCGGAAGTTCCAGGACCATGCCAACCGGCAAGAGCGGGCTTTGGGCTTTCCCGATGTTGGTATTGATTTTCTTCCCTCATCAAAGGCTCTAAAAGCACGTCCACCGGAAATTCCGTGTGAATTTATTCAGCTTGATTTAGAATCATTCAACAGAACCTTAGTTTCAGTAGGAAGCTCTCCAGTGGCTAGAAAAAGACTTAAGAAAGGAAGCTACGCTGCATCAAAGTGTATTGATATGTAATATAATAAAGAGAAGGATATTTAAAGTTCCTCAGCATTTAACTGAATAAGTCGAAGAAGTCAAAAGAGGCTGAAGAAATTATTCGGCAATTGAAGGAAAAATTTGCAAAGGCGCAGACAAATACAATGCCGAGAAATATCAAATTCTTACATCTTTGCCACAAAGATCAAATATGATTTCGACGAGTTTGCAAATTGGAAAATGTATCATGTCTTCACTAAATCCAAAAATTGGTATAAGTTTCTCATGGAAGCAATAAAAAGCCTTGTGACCAAATTTTATGAAGATGATGTCATAAGCCTTATTTGCCTCGAAAAGCGAGATTATGAAATAGTTTCCACTGAAGGTCTTAACGTAATAAAACTACTTAGCTTTATGCTGCTCAATCTCAGGTAGGCTTGTCGACTTTTTAAGGACAAACATCTAGACAGAATGATTGGATTCTTTTCATTTGGCAGCCTTTATCCTCTGCAGTGTGTGAACAAATTCAAGCGGTAGTCATTGTGTGTGGCTTTGTAAACACCTCCAAAATACAAAACTGATGTTTGATGCTTTAAAAAGAAAAAAGCTAATTTCTGACAACATGTTTTCATACCGTGAGCTTCTTCCAAAAATTTTGTGCGAAAATCCTAACGAACTGTGCTTTCCTACTAAATGTAAAAATTTTCCAATGTTACAAATTCTGCGCGAAAAAATATACTTGGCTTTTATGGAAAGAGATATTGAAGACCTCACCTTCAAAGAGTGGAACCAAACCGACAGTTTGTGTTTGCAAAGTTTAGAAGTTCGTTAATTCATTCTGTGAAAAACTTCATAAGTTTCTCCCGCATTCTTATATATTTCAAGCACAGAGAAGAAAATGTGGGAGAAAATTAATGTGTTGTTATTTGTTATTTCTCAGAAAATTATTCTTTTGTCATTCAAGATGCTGTGCAAGGCTTTCACTGGTCCAATATATATGTACAGTGCACTATGCATCCCTGGAAATATATCTCAAAGCGGAAGGTGATGAAAGTTATTTTACAAGTTTTATGGTAATAGCTGAATTAACATGTTGATGACAGTTTGTTCATAGAAAAACTATTGCAGTTTTTGAAGGTGAAACTTCCTAATTTAAACAAGTAAAAAAGCTAATATTGGTCTCAGACCACTTCTTATGATACCCTAGATGAATGTCCGTATGAAATGAGCAATTTTGATTTTTGCAGTGGTTTTTCGCATATATTTCTAGAACGGTTGGTCGGACAGAAAAAATGATTATAACCAATTTTATAGGATTTCATATTCTGAAGAAGTTTTTTGTACAATAAAAGTGTCTTGGACTGATCGTTTTCACAGTATACATAAAAAACCTAAATTTTTATATCGCAACACCAACCCGATTTAGTCCATTTTTGAAATTTTATTTGCTAGTACAATGAAAACACCACGTACCAAATTGCAGCTCGCTACGTTGACGCGTTCTCTGGCAGTGTTCAAATATATAACGGAAAACGAATTTTTTGTATGGCAACCCCACCAAGGAGTTGCCCGATTTGTTTCATTTTCGAACTTAATTTTACTTTTTTTTTAAAGTGCGTGTACAAAATTTCAGCTCTCTAAGTATACGCGTTCTCGAGTTATCGTGCGCACGGACGGACGGACGGACAGACGGACGGACATGCAAAAATCAAAATAACTTTTAATATTATGCGTGGGTGTCCAATCCATTTTGCTCTACCATCATTATTTTGAGGTGTTACAAATGGAATGACAAACTTAGTATACCCCATAGATTTCATCTAGGGTATAAAAAAAGATATGCTTCATTTCCGACAGTTCTGAAGACCAGTAGAAAATTCGGATGAATTTCTATACCCTGTGCAAAATTGCACGAAGAATTAGGATCGAGGCGGAATGGAACTACTTTGCTACTACCAAAGAACGTCTAACGGATGCTATGTTATATGTTCTTTGCTACTGCTCACGAGAAAGGGCCATGCGATTCTATAAGAGGTGTACTGTAAAAGAACGCCACATTAGCTAGCCTTAAATGACCACTAGACCGACATATTGCCAACGCAGAGGACTTGTGCGATTTGACAGTTAGCACTTAATCCAAGTTGAGTTTTACGCTTTGTAAACAGGAAGATCAAAAAGGAATGAATCTAAAACCGAAGAATTGATATAATAATGCGAAGCAAATATGTAGGTACGAGTATCACAAAAGCATCGTTCTTTTATATTTGTGCAGAATTATTGTATTTCTGTAAGGCATTACTCATTTTCTAACGCAGCTGTAGTTTCTAATATCTAAAATTAACAAATCGTTTTAAAAAAATTGAAATTGTTATATAAAACTGTTCACTTTATGGTTTTTGTTGCATAAAATCGTCCCGCATTTATAGAGCCTCAAGAAAGCGAATGGCAAATTTCTTTTAAAATTTGTTCGATGCCGCTAGCCATTGCCGTCTTTATGTTCCAGGCCGTGACATCGAAATCTTTCAATGTATTAGAGTGGTACGATTTCGTACTTCTCTTAGCATTTTTTCTTATGGAAAAATTCAACTTTATGCATACAAAGAAACCTCCGAACTAAAAGTTTGATAAAGGAATTTTGCTATTCAATTCCTTGTGCATTTACCAGGATAAAAATCTAAGTATTTTCTTTAAGAAAATTGTTTATATTTTTTCACCCAAATATAGCTCTACACATAAAAATTAAAAAATGAGTTGAATTCTGCTGCTACCACAAATCACACTAGAAAGCAATCAGAGCTTTGTGCTTGCCTGTTGAGTTATATAAAAAAAAGTATTTCAACGATTAACACACCGTGTGACTTCTTAAGTATAAGAAAGATAAAAAAAAATATTAATCATTTTTTTGTATTACTCCATTATGTTTCCATCAATTTAGAAATAATTATCACCTCCCATATTAAATAATTCAATTTTTTCAATTCAAACATGACTCAAAGTATTTTTTTAATCAATGAATCGGCAGAGCGATTCGAGCGATATTTTCGCTAGTTTCACTTACTCACTGCGCTGTGAAATGATAGGGCGGCAACGGTATTCCGTGTTTAGCTTTTCATAACATTTTAATTATAGTTCAAAGGTAATTCAAATATTAGCCTATTTTATAGGAAATTTCTTGCCTATATGGTAGTAAAATTTATACATTATATTTTTATTTATTTTCAAAACAAAAGCAGTTTAAAAAGGGTCTGTGCATTATAAATTATACATCAAAAATATTTTACAGTTGTTACGAGATTATGTGGAAAACAAAATTGTGAAATATCAAAAATGTTATACCTTAAATATGCCTACATGTGATGATATATTATGAATATATAAAATTGAAGAGCTATTATATAAATGACGGAAAACACAACAAATAATGAATTAGACATTGAAAGAACGCGGAAATAACAACAAATTAAACATTAAAATTAAAACTTATACATTTAATGAATTTTGAAATTTTTACACGACAAAGTTACACGAAAAAGGAAAACTTGAGAACGCAAACATGACAGATGAGTGAGGTGCTGAGCTGATGTCAGAGCACTCATTGTGATGGCTATGTTCGATGAGGATTCAGGTGTAGCAAAGAACATATAACTTAACTGTTAGATGTTTTTTGGTGTAGTGTTTGTAGGTGGCTGTGACTGTTGGACTATGTGTATAGTGTTGTTGTGGATTGGATATGTTGTTCGGTGTGTGTGTGGGTATGCTTATTTATTTTACTTAATATTGTGTAGTAAACTTTGTGTATGATTTCTGTGTCCAGTCTAATATTAACCAGGTTTTTTATTGATGTAAATGTGGCATGCTTCTTTCGCCTCTCTTCTTCGTTTGTTGTCTTCTCTGTCAATGATGGCAGCTTGGTCAAAGTTGAAGATGTGCCCCGTCTCCAGCGAGTGTGTTGCCAGTGTGGAGCTGGGTGTCTGCTTTTCTATATAGTTTCTATATGGTAATAGTCGGGTATTTCGTTTTTTTTAGGTTTGACGGATGTATGATTTTGGACAGTTGTCACATTGAACCTTGTACACTAGATTACTTCTTTCCTGTATTGCTACACTATCTTTGGTTTTGGTGTATAACTTATTAAGTTGGTTAATGGGTTTGAATGTGATATTGAGCTGGTAATTGGCAGATTGTATGTGTCGTCTTATTTCATGTGATATTGGGTGGATGTATGGGATGGATGTGAACAACTTAGTGTTGGTATTGTCTAGTTCTACTATCCATGCTGTAGTTGGATTGTTAGTTGGTGTGTTGTGTTTGGATTTCTTAGTAGCTTTCTTGATGATTTTATGTATTATGTGTGGTGGATAGATGTTTTTTGTAAGAATGCTGGCGATGACTTTTTTGTTTTTTGAGTGCAATTTTTTGTGACTTAGGTTTAGTACTCTGTTGTAAATGCCTACACGTAATACCCAAACATATTAGAGACAGATGCAAAAATATTCCATGCCAAGTAGATGATGATTTCCTCCGTAAAAAGTTAGACAGCATTAAATTAAAAACAGAAATTTCTTTGCTCAATATCGAAATCAAGGACTGCCACGTAAGGATTAATAACTTGAACAAATCGCTAACAAAACAAAAACAACTAGTAATCAACACAATTCCAAATCAAATTTCTCAAGTATTTTTACTCTCACAACACAACAGTTTCTAAAGAGTTACAAACAGATCGAACCAAAGACTGAAACACAAGATAGATAGACTGAGAAACGCACAACTAACCACAACTGAATTTTTACTTAATGACAATTACGTTAAAAACCTGACAAATATTGTTATCCCCACAGAAGGAACTATCACATTAGGATTGGGTCCCAAGTTCAACATGCCTAGTACACTGAAGAATAACAATGCCACTGAACTCATTTCAGCCTCTGAAAACATAATCAACACCATCTAAGCCATAGATAACAGACAAATGGTCCGAAGAAATATTGCTAATTCTATAATACACCAACTCAGTGATAATTCCAACAATAAAATCCACAAGTTCCTCACATACTGTCACAAAACCACAACTAGATTCCTAAAAGAAAATCCTGAAATATATGTTGTCAACTCAGATAAAGGCAATAAAACGGTCATTATGAGGAAAGAATGTTACATATCCAAAATGTGCAACATGGTCGATGACACAAACACATACGCTAATTTAGATAACGACCCCACGCCCGCACTTCAAAGGAAGAACCATAAATTGGTACAAATTCTGACAGACAAAAAATACATGAATAAATTCCAACGACATTTCCTACGCACAGACACGGCCACATGCCCTAGACTATATGGCCTACCAAAAACTCACAAAACCGACATTCCGATGAGACCGGTTGTATCCATGATCAACAATCCCAGCTACGAAATTTCCAAGCATATGATAAAAATCCTCCAACAAATTAATACTGATAATCCCTTCAACATAATAGATTCTAACAATTTAAAAACTTTGGTCGACAACCTACAGATAGGAACCAATGATGTCCTCATCTCATTAGACGTGGTATCCCTCTACACCAATGTAGATATACAACTAGCGCTCCAAGTCATTGACGAAAAATGGCACTTGATAGAAAACCTACTCCTATCGATAAGAATCTGTTCATTGAAATCATCAAGTACTGCGTTATTGACTGCAACTATTTCTCGTATGACAACAAAATATACAAACAAAAATGTGGACTGGCCATGGGCAACCCTCTATCGGGAATATTAGCAGACTTCGCACTTGACCACGTAATTAATGAAGCGCTCAACAATATCACCCACAAGCCTACGTTCATAAAAAAAATACGTAGACGACATCATCTGTGCAATCCCAGAACAACACATAAACGAATTACTACACACTTTCAACAACACTCATAATCAGTCCATATTCACCCTAGAAACAGAAAAGTACAACCAAATACCATTCCTAGACATGCTCCGCATCAGGACTGGAGACCAAAAAATCATCAGAGATTGGTATTGCAAACCGTGCACAGTCTTTTGCGAACAGAGTACTAAACCTAAGTCACAAAAAATTGCACTCAAAAAACAAAAAAGTCATCGCCAGCATTCTTACAAAAAACATGTATCCACCACACATAATACATAAAATTATCAAGAAAGCTACTAAGAAATCCAAACACAACACACCAACTAACAATCCAACTACAGCATCGATAGTAGAACTAGACAATACCAACACTAAGTTGTTCACATCCATCCCATACATACACCCAATATCAGATGAAATAAGACGACACATACAATCTGTCAATGACCAGCTCAATATCACATTCAAACCCATTAACCAACTTAATAAGTTATACACCAAAACCAAAGATAGTGTACAATACAGGCAAGAAGTAATCTAGTGTACAAGGTTCAATGTCACAACTGTCCAAAATTATACATCGGTCAAACCTCAAAAAAACTAAAAACCCGACTATCACAACATAGAAACTATATAGAAAAGCAGACACCCAGCTCCGCACTGGCAACACACTCGCTGGAGACGGGGCACATCTGCAACTTTGACCAGGCTGCCATCATTGACAGAGAAGACAACAAACGGAGAAGAGAGACGAATGAAGCATGCCACATTTACATCAATAAAAACACCTGGTTAATATTAGACTGGACACAGAAATCATACACAAAGATTACTTCATAATATTAAGTAAAATAAATAAGCACATCCACACACACCGAATAGGTATCAAAACCAGACAATCCACAACAACACTATACACATGGCCAAAACCCTCGAGAATACTTCCCAAGCCATGAAACAGAAATCTATATGTGTGCGTTCGGAGTCCGTTCTCTAAAATGTTCTATATTGATGCTTATGGAAAAGTGCCAAACATTGACTTTATATATGCCATAGAGCCTAAACTAGTATCCATACAGGAAAACAGACTTCTAGTAATTTAAAGCATGGTCCCTTACCTTCCCAAAGGCTACACTTACTACATACCTTACTTAACAAAATAATAAAATAGTTTTGATTCCAAAGTAACCTTACGATTTTACGCTCAATTCATCTTAGCTAAGTGATAATTGCATGTGTGTATGTGCAGCCGGAGTCCGAATCTGTAGGCAGCTACATTCGATATCATCAGCCCACGGCATGCCATGACGGCACAGCGACATTGCAATGATTACTCAGCTGAGAATGTTTGTTTGAGAAATCGTAGTCGTTTGGTTAACATAAATTTTTTTAAATAATTTTGTTAGGAAAGGTATGAAAATTTTATTACGGTTCGGAAGATAAGAAAGCAAGCTTAACATTATCCTTACACCATTTTTCTGTATGGATAATAGTTTAGGGCGGATGAGCTATCCAAATCAAACTTTTGTCAGTTTTACATAAGAACACTGCAAATATTTTAGAATGTAAGGACTCCGATGGGCCTCGCATGTGGTAGGGAGGGAGTCTGTTTCATGGCTTGTGAAGTATTCTCGAGGGTTTTGACATGGCCCAACAGTCACAGCCAGCTACTAACACTACACCTCATCGAACATAGCCATCACAATCAGTGCTCTGAAATCAGCTCATCACATCACTCATCTGTCATGTTTGCCTTCTCAAGTTTTTCTTTTTCGTGTAACTTTGTCGTGTAAAAATTTCAAAATTCATTAATTGTATAAGCTTTAATTTTTAATTTGTTGTTACTTCCGCGTTCTTTCAATGTCTAATTTTTATTTGTTGTGTTTTCCGTGATTTATATAATAGCTCTTCAATTTTATATGTTCATAATATATAATCACATGTAGGCATATTTAAGGTATGAAATTTTTGATATTTCACAATTTTGTTTTCCACATAATCTCGTAACAACTGTAAAATATTTTTGATGCATTTTCACAGACGCTTAGAAAAGGACTCGCAACAAGAGTCGAAACGTCGGGTCAAGCTTAAATAAAAATAAAGTAATACTTTAAGTTCAAAAAGTTGTTTTACCATCGATCGGAGATTCCCAAAAAGTTATATCGTTTTTCATGTATAATTCCTCCGATCAAAATTTTTATGTGTACTGTTATGTTTGAGTGTAAAAATATTAACAATTTTCTTAAACAAAGTACTTAAGTTTTTATACTGTTAAATGCACATAGAATTAAACGACATAATTCCTGAATCAAACTTTTAGTACGGAGGCTTCTTTATGCTATGCAGAATGTTGAAGTTGAAAGTAATACATTTTTCCATAAGAACAAATGCTAAGAAAAGTACGAAATTGTACCACTCTAATACTTTTGCAAGTAGCAAAACCTTTTGTGTCACGACCTGGAAATGAAAGATGGCAATGCGATAGCGTATCTAGCGGGGGGGGGGGCATATTTTGGGGCGGCATTCTTTATATTTCTGTCTAAATTATTTAAAAATAAAAATTCATAACAGAATAATCTTGTAATCCACAGAATCATTTATTATAAGTCCTTATCGACGCGAAGGTGAGATTTTATAGTTTAATTTCGTATGTAAACAAACATTAGCTGTTAATACTTTCTTTCCCCCATTGTTGTTATTGTAAGCAGAGCCCCCATCGATCATGGACATCGCCAATACCTTGAAGCAAAGATAACTTAAGAACAAGTTAGGAAGTAAGAAGAGATTTTCTTCACACTACACTCTGTAAAAAATGCACTATTGTTGACATACAGCTTAGGCATTTTTCCCTAAAATGTAGGGAATATTCCCTAAAATTCATGGAAAATTCCGAAAAACTTAGGGGAGCATTCCCTACATTTTAGGGAATATTCCCTAAATTTTAGAGAAAAATATCGAAGCTTTTTGGCAACAATTGTGCAACTTTTTTACTGTAAAGATTGCTTTTTAAATTCGTTTAAAAAAATGATGTCTATAAAGATACAATTTCTTGAATGTAGAGACTTTGTATATGTACATGATATGAATGCATTTATTTATAGTTTTATTTACCTCGCCCTCTTTGTTTCTGATATATGTATGTGTTATACCAATATTGTCCAAAAGCAGTAATTTTGACTGGAAATTAATTAAATTCATTTTATTATTAAATTTCGTAAATTTTTTATATGACTAGAGCACCCCTGTACTGGAATTTCATGAGCAATCAGACGAGCAATAAACATCAATCCTTTCAAATTGATCTTCCCAGTTTCCCCAACATTCTCGACATTGAAGTTATTGCTCTTAAGTTATCTTTTTTTAAATCTGACTTATACATACTTTGTTGCTATATTCCTCTAGACTCTATAAATATCGTTGATCACAAGGGTCAGAGTATTTACGACATACTCATTTCAACATCTAATTTTATCCATGGTAAAATGGATCCTCTTGACGAATTACTACTAATTGGTGATTTTAACTTGCCCAATATTCAATGGGTACTAAATGAAGATGACGATGACCATCTTTCACTTAATAACTTGACAACTATGGAATCCTTTTTCCTGGATAGTATTTCATCACTTAGTCTCAACCAAATTAGTAATGTTATGAATGACATGGATAGGCACTTCGGCCTGAAATTTTCTACTATGCGGGTAACTTATTAGTTGAACCTAGCCCTACTAATTACATATTGCTTTGAAACCGAAAACCTCACATATTGTGACGAATCGCAATACTTTTTTAATTTTAGAAAAGCTGATTTTTCGGAACTTTCCAGTAGACTTACCGCTATTCATTTCGGCACATTTCTGTCTTACAATATTGTTGATGACGATGTTTCTAAGTTTTACTTAATTCTTTTCGATTGATTCTCCTCTCATATTCCCCACGAGCGCAAGCAGATCTCTAAAACATCACCACCATGGTTGAATAAAGCACTGAAGCGTCTTAAAAGTAGAAAGAATGAACTGGGGAAAAGTTATGTGAAGGACAAAGACAATATAAGTACCAACTGCTTCCTCACATCATATAATGAGTTCAAAGAAATATCCTCTACCCTTTATGATGAGTAGGTATAATCAAAGTATGCGTACGGAAGTAGTCAGTGACCCAGGAATCTTTTTTAAGTTTATTAATATGAAGAAAAGAACGACAACTACCCAAATACCATGAGGTACATGGATTCTGCTAGTGACGATTCGTCTAAAATTTGTGATATGTTTGCTTCTTCTTTTGACAATGCCTTTGCCTCGTCAAATTTGCAACCTCAAAGTAACAACTTCAGACAAATCAACGACTCTCATAACATTTCATTCACTATCCCTTCAATTTCAGAAGAGGATATACTCGATATTAATGTGCTTCCAAATGATATCACATTCACAACTGCTCCTGAAGAGATTCCTTCAGCCTTTTTTAAGTCATGTTGCATCTCCCTGGCAGACCCGCTGAGAATTATATTCCAAAAATCACTCCGAAAGTGGTTGTTTTTCGCAGTTGTGGAAGAATATCTTTATCATACCTATCCACAAAAACTATAGTACAAATGATATTTTTAACTATAGGCCTATTGCAAAATTATCCTGCATGCCTAAATTATTCGAATCTATGAATCTATGAAGCTTCCTGTAAGAATTTGCTCTCTTCAAACCATAGTTTTGAAGGCTTCGTCTGGCGTACTTCAAGGGAGTCACTTGGGCCCGTTGTTCTTTATTCTATCTATTGACGTCATTATCTCTGTTGTGAGGTACTATAAGGTCTTGATTCATGCTGACGATCTTAATTTTTTTCCTCAGATTAAATCCGTTAAGGATTGTGAACAGGTACAGGGTGACCTTCGAAATTTTTGCAATTGGTGCAAGAGCAATAATCTGGTACTCAGTATCGACAAATGTGAAACTATGACTTTCCAGAGGAATCGGACGTCAGTTCCTTATGATTATGAGTTCTCGGATTCCTCGATTCGCCGTGTGGACTCTGCCTGTGACTGCGGGGTCAAATATGACCACAGATTGAATTTTATCTCCCGTATAAACTAAATGGTAGTAGTAGTAGTAGTAGTAGTAGTTCTATGCTGGGTTTTATAAAATGTTGGTCCTGAGAGTTTTCAAATCGCACTATAACATTGCGTTTGTACACTTGCTTCGTGAGACTACTTCTTGAATACTCTAGCAAGGTCTGGTCTCCATTTTACGGTACACACATCGACTGCATCGAGTTTGTTCAGAGAAACTTTTTACGATTTTCTCTCAGGCACCTATCCTGGAATAATTCATTAATTCTTCCACCCTATGAGGATCGCTTGAAGCTTTTAAATATGCACTCGCTTGAGAAACGTCGCATGGTTGCCGATGTAACTTTTGTGCATCAACTCTTAAACGGGAATATTGATTCTCCGTTATTGCCTAAGAAAACCTCCTTCCGTGATAATAGGTACAATTTGAGAAGTTACCTCTGTTGAATGCTAACTCCTCAAGGTCTAACTTTAGCATGTATGAACCTGTTAACCGCATGTGTATTACTGCTAATAATATGGCTGAGCATTTTGTTGACATTTCTTAGCATGTTTTAAAAAAACATCTATATAATATTTAATCTTTTTTGTTTAATATTTTTTTTGCATTGCATGTAATTTCATCTGGTGTTTTGTTTATATTTCGTTTAAGATACTAATACCAACACCGACTAAGTGATAAAATGCATCAAAATCATCAAGTTTTGCAAAATTTGTTTATTGTTTTTTGCAAAATTTGATTGATTTTTTTTTTCAAAATTTGATAGTTTCTGTCACTGGTCAAGATGTTAGGCCTGAATTACAATTACGACTGCGAATTTGCCAAATTGGTAACTGCATGTGGCAAGATACAATTGCAACTTCGACTTCAACTGCGACTGCGACTGAAACTAAACTTTGCTCAAATTGCAAAATTGATGTCGGCTCCGACCAACTTCAGTTCAATCACAGTAGTTGGCACTTCTGGGTTTCAGTAGGAGTTTTAATTTATTTACAAATTTCACCTTAGCGTCGACTTCGACTGAACATGAAGCCGCAATCGACCGATCAGTCGTAATTGTAATTCAGGCCTTAACCGCAGTGTAGAAACTCGTTGGAGCACAAGAGGAGATACAGTGACTGTTGAAACGCAATGCAGTCTTTTTCTTTTCTGTGCTACCTGCATCTATGGAATCCGTCCTGTGGGAAATTAATGACGCACAACAATACTTACAAATAAAGGGATTAAATATCTATCAATTTGATTTAAAACTGAATTCTTTACATTTCCTTGGACAAAAGGACACCCTAGTGCAAAAAGCAGTTACAACAGCCAACAAAATATATGAAGAGTTGGAGTGTCGAGATAGAAGGAAAAAAATAATGAGTGTTGAAAATTCGCGGAACGTGGGACTATCTTTAGAAGAAGAAATACAAATAGAAATGTTTTTGTTATTGATGGATAGAGTTATCCAGGAAATAAAAGTACGGTTTGAGCAACTACATGTCCTTGCAGCGAAGTATTTGTGCCTAATACAATCTAATCTTTTAATGAAAATTTTGAATGTCAAGTTGACATTGACGAGGAACAACTTCATATTAAAAAGAAAAGGATCCAGATTTTTATGTCTCTACCTGATGTACAAGAGCAAGCAAAAGGTTGAAAAAATAAGGGAGGCCTCTTGAACTTTTAATATTTATCGAAAAATATAGGTTGGAAAACTCTGTTCCCAACATAGTAATATTGTTAAGAGTTTTTTTTAACAATAGCCATCAGTGTCGCTAGTTGTTAACGGAGCTTTTCCAAATTAAAAGTAATTAAAAATTATCTTAGTTCCACAATGAATGATTGAAGATTACGAAATCTAGCGATACTGTCAATAGAAAGAGAACTAACAGATAATATAAATTTTGACAATGCAATTCAATTCAATTAATTTTATTAGGAGGTTGTACAACAAGATAATATAATCTTTTTCTGTACTATACTAAAGAGGAAATTACTATATCATACCAAGAACGGAAAATAAACAATAGCTATAAATAATTTAAAATTCAATTAAAAGCAAAAAAAGAAACGTAGTTAAAAGTATAAGTTATAATAATAATTATATATATATTATACCATAATTAAGCAAATATAGAGGAAAGTGAAGAAAAAAGAAGCGATTTAGAAAGTAATTAAATTGCATTTACACACGTAGCACGACTGCTGAAACCAGACCCGAAAAACCACAATATCAACCATAAAGTGGAAAATACCGAAAAAATAGCCTCTTGAAACCTCTCGTCCTCTGAATAACTGCTGGAATTGAGTTCCAACTACGTACAACTTAAACAAAGTAGGAGTTTTCATAGACGGAATATCTATGATGCGGAATGGAGATGTTTACGTTTCTTGAAGAATGCATGAAGGTCACTTCGTCATTGAGATATGATGGCTTTTTGCTGTAAATAAACTTGTGTAGAAATATAATTTGTTTGCGGATGAGCATCGTATTTAAGGAACAGCCCGACAAAGCATATCGAACAGGTGAGATGTGGTCATAACGTCTGATCCCAAATACAAATCTCGTGCAGTCATTAAAAGCTACATTTAACTTACGAGCGCATGTAGAATCTAAATGCGGGAATATTAAACAAATCGCTGTAAAATAAGGTTGGAGTAAAATTTTTACAAGCTTCATACGCATAGATTTGTTCAGTACATCAGCAGATAACCACAACCGACGAAGTCCCGTGTATATTTTAGAAACGGTGCTATTAACTTGGTCACAGCAACCCAAAGAAACGTTAAGAACAACTCTAAGACTGCTTTGACAAATTGACAGAATTCATAGTAATAGGGGGGATGTCAGTTGTGTCCAAGCTCTGTCTGTAGATTGTCATTGCATGAGATATATTTTCATTTAAAAGTAACAGATTGTCCTCTGACCACCTGCCAGCTCGACAC
Organism: Dioctria linearis; assembly: GCA_963930735.1. Taxonomy (NCBI): domain Eukaryota; kingdom Metazoa; phylum Arthropoda; class Insecta; order Diptera; family Asilidae; genus Dioctria; species Dioctria linearis. The sequence goes on along the minus strand of OZ005742.1, from coordinate 149,393,923 downwards.
AATTTTCAATCAGACCTATAGGCCGACTGAAGTATAGTTGAACATCATCGGCGTAGAGATGTATATTAATATACTGAATGCTTTTAGGGAGGTCGTTTATATAAAGGCTGAAAATATGGGGACCCCGCGGTACCTCCGAAGACAATGGTAGTAAACAATGTCATTCAAGACTTTTGTAATAACAAGGTAAGAATAATAAATATATAAATCAACATACGTTTTACCATTATGTGAACAATCTATTTAAACAAAATAAATAAATGGTTTTACTCATTTATTTATTTTTGTTCAATAATTGTTATTAACCACCCTTGACTTTGATTAATTTAGAAAGGGCGGCAAATTCAGGACCGCCGTAGGCTGAGAAAGCTCTAGCTATGCCACTGACTACATGAGAGTTCCATGGACTTTTAGATGGTTGCACAATTCCTTGGTTGATAATCTGCTGGAGAATTACTTCAGCTTCAGCTCTTCTTGACAACGGGATCCTTCGTCGTGGCTATTTCACTGGCACCGCATTTCCCATGTTAACTCGATTTTGTAGGAGCGAGGGACGACCCAGATCATCTGAAGATTATGAGAACACCTCACAGTTACTGGTAAATAGCATCCACAATTGCGTTTTGGCGGCGCCAGATAAATCTGCGGAGCTTCTCTCAAAGAAATCTAAAAATTCTGCTGAGTGTTCCTGAGTGGTAGTTCGCTCGTAGGATATCACATTTGAGTTATAATTTCAGGCTAATTGAAACAAGGATATTAATAGTATGTATAGTGGTATTAGACTCGGCCGAAGATACTGCCATTCTCAAATTTTTTCCCAATTTTGCACATTACCAGTCCTGTAGGTATAGGGTCAAACTCCGTGAGGAGGATGTTGTCATCTTTCTACAGTGCAGTAGTTAGCCTTATTAGGTACTCTGAGTTCAGCGACAGCTGTATGTCACTGGTAGTATATGCTGTAATGGGTTATTTAATGTGGCGCTCCAGCTCAATTAACTCTTCAGCTTTAGACATCTGGCTTTGTCTGAGGTCTGAACGACACTCGTATTTTACGAGAAAGTCCAAGCCTAGAATACCGCCGTCGAAGATTCTGCCACAAAATGAGAGCCGAGTGAAGAAATTATCAATTTCAAGATGTGCCAAGTATTCAACCTTAAGTTGAATCTTGAAAAATCGTAGTAAAAGAAAACGCTTTACTGTAGAGTATTTAACACTGAACAAATTTATTAATAGGCAAATGCCTTAAATAACAAAAAATATATTTAAAAATTGTACCGCTAAGCTTTTTGTGGGGCTCACCGGTCAAGCTCATTGACCCATGCTGTGTGGATAAAAATGCTGTATTGGATAAAATTACATTGTGCCGATCAGTATAATGCACGATAAGTGCAATGTATGAAGGAATGCTTACATGGGTAAATGAGCTTGAAAATATTTTTGTGAAGAAATAATTTAACCTAATTACAAACAATGTTTATAATAAAAAAAAATTAAATTATTGTTCAGGCGTGAACATGCTGGGGGCCGCCAGGTGTAGGTGATAGTACTCTATCAAAGTGTCGCATGATTGAGCCTTTATGAGATGAATGTGCTTCTTGACTGGTAATTGTGGGGGCGAGACTGTATCTTGAATAGGTTCTGTCTGTTGCTTGTGGCAGGGTTGAAGAATTGCCCTAATGCTGGTCCAGTATCTCCAGATCAACATTGCCAATACGCATATGATCATCGTTGTTGTTGCGGCGGTGGTATGTATGATCAGGGTCTTCTTGAGGATGGCAGGATGCAATTCAGGTATCATACTGTAGTCCAGTATTTGTTCATTTGGACCTATTAGTCGACCTGGTTGCAGCATTGTTGGTGGCGTGCTGAAATTGATGATGAATGGATTTCGAGGAACTTCCTTCATGTGCGTTGTTAGAACGTTTGTATTTTGGTCAAGATTTGTTTTCAAGGTAATCTCCTTGGTCTTAATGTAGCAGTCGTCGTGAAGGTGAATAATTCCCATTTTGTTTAGGAGTAACTCTCTCCTTGAGCCCTTGCAGATTACAGCAGTGACCTTGGTTTGGTTATTGATGTAGAGCCAGGTATTCTTCATCATAAGAGCCTTCCATATTGTTCCGGTGAACTTCAGTTGACGCATATCACAAATCGTTTTGGGATCACGTTCATGAATTTCATCTATGACGCAGAAGGGGCTATCCTGAATGCTGTGTACGATTGTTGGAGTACATAAATGAGTATGGTTATCTTGAAATAAGCAAGCCCTTAGTTCTTGCTCCTGCAAGTTGAAATATATTTGTTGATCGAAATTAATAGCAAGAGTGGAGAACTTTGTGTCTGAAATAGCAAATTTGTTGCTTTCAATCATATGAGGCGTTGGAGTTACATGAATTAGCTCGTATGCTCCTTTCCACTATGTTTAGGTACCCGTATAACTTCACAGTGTTGTTTTCTGCTCTCATATTCAACCAATCTTCCGTTGTTGGTAATATTATGAGATTAGACCCGAGCCGTTGAGATATGTTCTGTACAAATAAGTTGATGTCATGCAGAGTGATGAAATTCAGTAAATTCCCATGATTATGAACTGCGTTTAGCCAGTGTGTATACTTTTCTTGAAGTTCATCATAGTGGTCCTCAGCGCTGAGATATGTAGCTATCACCTCAATGCTGATCCTGTTGTGATCAGCACTCCAGTACCATTCAGTCATCTGGTCGATTGAGTTAATGGCCTGGGACTATCGTCGAAATGTTTCAGCTTTTAGACCACAAAGAAGTTGGATTGGTTGAGTTTTGTATTAATGAGAATTGCCTGTTGGTTACTCAAATGCAGAAGAGTCACTTGGTTGTTGTGCAATTCTTTAATGTCCCTGTAAACGTCGTCGTTTACTCCGAATACACTCGTATGAATTTTCCCTAAAAGGCCTCTTCTTTTCCTAGTTTTGGTTTCTAGATGAAGGATCTCTTCAATTGCCATCTTCTGAATCCCACGAACCGCCACTGTACCAGGTGCTTAATTAATTATTTGCTTCACCGGTGAGTTGTCGTGAGGAATGAATGTCGAGTTTTTAGGAGGTTTGTGTTGAAAAACTGTTGCTGGAGATCTTTGCGGTGATTTTGGAATCAATGCTGGTGAAGTAGTTTGAGGTCGTTTAACATTGATAGCTTTGGGTGTTTTCTGACTAGCTACTCTATCGAATCCCACTTCTTCATCTTTAAATAATACAGGTCTCGATTTCAGAATATTACTGGCGTGGACAAAAACTTCTGCTCCCGTGTCCTTTCGTTTGATTTATCCGTAACATTTATCGTAGCTGTACCATTCGATGTACAGGCTTAAAATGCAGAAGAGTGGAACTTGGAGCTGCTGGAATCTAGTTTGTCTCCATGCTCTTGAATCTTGACGACTTGGAGGATTTGTGATCGCTGCTTGTTAGCCTTAATATGTCGAGGACTCAGATTGGAGGCATCTCAGTTCGCTTCAATTTTTATTTCCTGGGATAAGGCGGCTTCGAGTTTATCTGGGTCAGCATCATGCACACGTCGTTGTATATCCCAGTCAGCGATTCCGTAAATAAATTTATTCAGAGCTATAGGATTTCTGGCCCCCCCTGACAATGGGCCACAGATAGCTGACGCTCGTCACTAAGCCGCTCATTCATAGCTGTATCGAGCTGGTAAAAGTTGTACTGTCTGTTTGTTGCTGTGGTTTGCTCGAAAAAACAGCATCAAGAAGGAAGAAGAAGATTTGTCAGTTTGTGTGTCAATTTTTGTGCCCTCCGTATTTAATTAGTTTTGCGAATTAATTTCTAATGGTTTTTTGCCAAATCTGTGTGTGATCTGGTGTTAATAGTTCGGTCAATTTTGCTTATTGTTCGTTTTTTTCTTTTCGGTCTGGTTTTGAAAATTTTTTTTCTATGTATACTTTGTGACCGCTTGCTATCTTTAATTTCTATTTTATTTTATCTGCTGCTTGTGCTCTTTTGCACTGGCATTTCATTTATGCATTTCATTTGTGGTAAGCTTGGTTAATAATTTTCTGTGCTTCTGGCTACTCATACACTTAATTTAATAATTACAGGCATTTTTTGGTAATTTTTAGTTGTTCACCGTCTCCCTTTTAGTTTGATCGCGATCTGTCAGTCAGAGCTCCCACCACTGTGATATCGGAGGCTTTTTGTAGCTTGTCCTTCTTTTTTAATTAACGCCTAAATCTCTGCTGCTTCTGTTATACAGCTTACACTATATCATCATGACCACCTGCGCCGTACTCTAAGGAGTTCTCCTGTATCTGTCACAACCTGTAGCGAGTGCTTAGCGATTAAGCCGTGTCATGTTTTACGACTTATCAAAGGTATCTTCGATTCGTTCTCAAGTGACCAATCTTTTATTGCGGATAGTGCTAAGCACATATCTTCCAACTGGTCGTACCTCAATGCTTCCTCCGAGGACCTTAATACCTTTAATTCAAAACTCGACAAGCTCCTTAATTTTCCAGAGGCGCTCAGTTCAAACTCATCCCACTTACTTGATAAGTCGCATGCTATCTCTACTTGTCTCGAATGCTTGACGTCCACTGTTGGTGATTTTCGCGCCCCGCCGAACAATTCTAACGCGCCCTTTCACAACCTGGTGCCGACTCAATCCTTAAAGATATTCAGCACAATATCCGGCTGGTTAAGAATGATCTTGCGGGTTGGTCTGCTTCTGCTACTAAGGATTCCTTGAATGGGCATACGCCTAGTACTGATGCTTCTTCGCTGTCAGCAGATGTGCCACCTACTCAGCCGCCTTCCTCCAAGCCTCGTCGCAAGTAGCAGCCGCGCTGGAGGAAGCGATCTAATTTGAACCTTCCCGCTGCTACTCCTAGTACGAGTGCCTCAGCTGTTATGGCCGTAGGTAACTCTGGGAGTCAAAGCTCTGATAACATCATTCTAAGGCCTGTATCTGTATCCGCGGTATTGAATGATACTTCATCTGTGTCGTCTCTAAGTATTGGTATTGTTGTCCCATTGAGAACAGTACCAAAACCTTCGAGTGTTTTCGTCACCCGTTTCTCTCCAAAAACGTTGTGTGAGGACATATTGAAGTACCTAAGTCCAAAAATATTGCATCTGATGGCATTTCTTGTCGTAAGATTGGTAAAAGTTCTGAACCGGTTGCATCCTTTGTTTTAGGCGTCTCAGAAGATGTGCGGGACATTTGGGCCCTCTCGGACGTTTACTAATTTATTTGTACCTTCCGCGCGCCAACCTAGAAATGCATCCAAAATAAGCAGCTATACTCCAAAAAACTCAAATCACTCTCCCTTTACTATCAAAACGTAAGGGGGGTTCGTACAAAAACCACACAAATCTTCAAAGCCTCTGCTGCGACTTGTTTCGACATAGTTGCTTTCACTGAAACTTGGCTGTATCACGGTTTCCGCGATGCTCAAATTTTTGAAAATTCATATCAAGTCTTTAGAAGAGATAGATATACTGAGTCTGTATCTCGACGTGGCGGCGTACTCCTTGCCTGTAAAAACCAGTTTAATTGCAGCCGGGTTGAGCTTTCCAGTTTCTCCAACACTCTTCACATCGAACTTCTTGCTCTTAAGTTACCTGTTTCAAAATCTGACTTATCCATTATCTGTTGCTATATTCCTCCAGACTCCATAAATATTGTCGATGACAAAGGTCAGAATATTTACGACCTACTCATCTCAAGATCTAATTTTATTCATGGTAAGATGGATCCTCTTGACGAATTACTATTAATTGGTGATTTTAACTTACCCAATATTCAATGGGCACTAAATGAAGATGACGATGACTATCTTCCACTTAATAACTTGACAACTAGGGAATCCTTTTTCCTGGATAGTATTTCATCTCTAAGTCTCAGCCGAATCAGTAATGGTAAGAGTGACATGAGAAGGCATTTAGACCTGGTATTTTCTACTGACACGGGTAACTTTATAGTTGAACCTAGCGCATTGAGAATGTCTACCTTTGATAAATATCACCCCCCTCTACTAACTACATATTGCTATGGAACCGAAAACTTAACAAATTGTGATGAAACACAATACTTTTTCAATCTTAGAAAGGCTAACTTTTCAGATCTTTACAGTAGACTTACATCTATTGACTTCAAAACATTACTGTCTAGGAATAACGTTGACGAAGCCATTTCTAAATTTTACATAATTCTTTTCGATTTATTTTCTTCTCACGTTCCCTGCGAGCGGCAGCGGCTCTCTAAAACATCTCCACCGTGGCTCAATAAAGAACTGAGCCGTCTGAAAAATAGAAAGAATAAATTGTGGAAAAGTTATATGAGGGATAAGGGCATTATAAGTCACAACAACCTCCTCACATCATATAATGAATTGAATAAACTGTTCTCTACACTTTATGATGAGTATGTTCACAGCATATGTACGAAATTATTTAGTGACCCACGCATCTTTTTTAAGTTTATTAATATGAAGAAAAGAACGGAAAACTACACCAATACCATGAGGTACAAGGACTCTGCTAGTGATGATTCGTCTAAAATTTGCGACATGTTTGCTTCTTTTTTTGACAATGCCTTTGCCTCGTCCAATTTTCAGCATCAAAAGAGCAACCTCAGTAATATGTACGACTATCGTAACGTTTCATTCACTATACCTTCAATTTCAGAAGAGAGTATATCGATCATATTAATGGGCTTCCAAATGACTTCACAACTGGTCCTAATGGGATACCTCCTTCCTTATTTAGGTCATGCTGCCTTGCAGTGGTAGCTCCGCTGAGAATTATTTTCCAATAATCGCTCGATAGTGGTTGTTTCCCCCAGCTATGGAAAAATTCTTTTATTATACCTATCCACAAAAAAGATAGTAAAAATGAAATTTCTGACTATAGGCCTGTTGCAAAATTATCTTGCATGCCCAAAAATTATTCGAATCTATCATTTACTCTCAACTATCAACTTCCTGTAAGAATTTGCTTTCTTCAAACCAACATGGGTTTATTCCGGGTAGGTCTACAAATACTATCTTGCTGGAATTTATCTCGGATGCCGTTGGCGGGTGGGCAAAGGCTATCAGACAGATTGTATTTATACAGAGTTTAGTAAAGCGTTGGACAAGTTATCTCACTACGTGATACTCCATAAAATGGAAAAGTATGGGTTTCCCTCAACATTTCTAAAATGTACATAGTTTTATTTAGATAACAGAACGTACCAAATCTTATTTCGCCATTCCATATCTAGAGTCTTGAAGGCTTCGTCTGGCGTACCTCAGGGGAGTCATTTGGGCCCGTTCTTCTTTATTCTGTCTATTGACGACATTGTCTCTGTTGTGAGGTACTGTACGGACTTGATCTATGATGACGATATTAAGCGTTTCGCTCAGATTAAATCTGTTCGCGATTGTGAACAGGTACGGGGTGACCTTGAAAAATTTTATAATTGGTGCGAGAGCCATAATTTTGTACTAAATATCTACAAATGTGAGGTTATGACTTTCAATAGGAATCAGACATCAATAAGTTATGATTATGATTTCTCGGATCCCTCGATTCGCCGGGTGGACTCTGTCTATGAATTGGGTGTCAAATGTGACCACAGATGGTATCAAAGAGTAGTTCTATGCTGGGTTTAATATAACGTTGGTCCCGTGAGTTTTCGAATCCTACTATAACATTGCGTTCGTGCACTTGCTGTGTGAGACCACTTCTTGAATACGCTAGCCAGGTCTGGTCTCGTTTTTACGGTACACACATCGGGCGCATCGGGCGCGAATATTGATTTCCCGTTGTTACTTGACAAAATCTCTTTTTCCGTGATAATAGGCACAATTTAAGAAGGCTACCTCTATTGCGTGTCAATTCCTCAAGGTCTAACTTTGGCATGTATGAACCTGTTAATCGCATGTGCATCGCTGTTAATAATTTGGCTGAGCATTTTGTTGTTGACGACTCTAAGCATATCTTAAAAAACGTCTATTTAATATTTAATCTTTTTAGGTAGATGTAATTCTTGCTCCTGCAAGTTGAAATATATTTTTTGATCGAAGTTAATAGCAAAAGTGGAGAACTTTATGTCTGAAATTGCAAATTTGTTGCTTTCAATCATATAAGGCGTTGGAGTTACATGAATTAGCTCGTCTGCTCCTTTCGAATATGTTTAGGTACCCGTATAACTTCACAGTGTTGTTTTCTGCTCTCATATTCAACCAATCTTCCGGTGTTGGTAATATTATGAGATTAGACCCGAGCCTTTGAGATATGTTGTGTACAACTGAGTTGATGTCATGCAGAGTGATGAAATTCAGTAAATTCCCATGATTATGAACTGTGTTTAGCCAGTGTGTATACTTTTCTTGAAGTTCATTATAGTGCTCCTCAGCGATGAGATATGTAGCTATCACCTCAATGCTGATCCTGTTGTGATCAGCACTCGAGTACCATTCAGTCACATGGTTGATTGAGTTAATGACCAGGGACAACCTGGCGTCGAAATGTTTCAGCTTTTCGAGCACAAAGAAATTGGATTGGTTGAGTTTTGTATTAATGAGAATCGCCTGTTGGTTATTCAAATGCAGAAGAGTCTCTTGGTTGTTGTGCAGTTCTCTAATGTCTCTGTAAACCTCGTCGTTTACTCGTATGAATTTTCCCTAAAAGGCCTCTTCTTTTCCTAGTTTTGGTCTCTAGATGAAGGATCTCTTCAATTGCCTTCAGTAGATTTTTTCTTCTACTGGATAGTTGCTGGAAAAGTACTAGGCAGTGCTTTATGTCGGTTAGCTTCTCAGTGCGATCACACATTTGTTTTATTTGGTTCCAGGTGAAATCTATATTTTTCTGGTCAGTGAAGATTTCAGCCATTGTGTGTCAAGTGTGACTTGAAGTCTTAAGTTGCCTCGTTTAACTTGAACATTACCGAGATTTTCCACGTAGAATCCTGACTCGGGCTGAAATATGGTATAATCTTCTGCGAAAACTACAGTCAACCAGTAAAACAGTAGCAAGATTGAGTGGAGTTATTTGATGCCCAAGTACAAGGTGCAATCCTTGTTCTTTTGCTTCTGGTGGGTGCAGTTGAACTCGAATCAGCTTACCGCCTTGTGGCCTCTGTAGTAATTCGATGAAAATGCTGTGGTTTTGACCATAGTATTTCTGGTTGTATTTGCTTGCTATTACGGATGTGCCTGGAGGCATGAACCCTCAATTTGTTGGACCTTCGCACAGTCGTTGTTGCTGTAATAGCCTTAGAGTCGGAGCTTTCATTTTCTGAATTGTATATGCTGATGGTCAGCTGAACAGGTTTAAGGTGCCCTTTGACAGACTTAACACAAGCTTCCCATAAACCGCCAAATTGGGGGTTGGATACAGGAATGAACTTCACTCTGTTCCGCCATTAAATATGGCCTCTGCTGCTTGTTTTGTAGACCGGGTAATTGCGAGCTGCTAGTCCTTATCCAATTTGTTGCTAGCTACGACAAAATTTGTCCCGTTATCGCTGTATGTTTGCTTGCAGTGTCCCCGGCGAGCAACAAATCTTCAATAAGCCGCTAGAAAGGCGTCTGTGCTAATGTCGCTGACTAGCTCTAGATGGACAGTTTTTGTTGCCATACAGACAAATAGCGCTATGTAGCCTTTGATGGTTTTAGTGCCTCTTCCTTTTGACATTTTTGTAAGAAATGGTCCGGCATAATCAATTCCGCAGTTTGAGAAGGGCGGGGAAGGATTTAGACATACTGCAGGCAAGTCACCCATCAATGGTTGGGTGTTCTTTTGGCGATATCTTACTCATGCTATACATTTATGGTTTCTGCCTTGTACTACTCTTTTACTGTCAATTATCCAGAATTGCGACCTTATGTGATTTAAGGTTAGTTGTGTGCCACCATGTGGGTTTGTTGGTGAGCATGGTCAATGACAAGATTTGTTATGTGGTGTTTCTGGGGAAGAAGCATTTGATGCTTGGCATCTATTGGCAGTGCCGAGTTCTTCAATCTTCCCCCCAATCTTAGAATGCCGTTTTCATTTAAAATGGATGCAAAGAAAGCAGTTTGCTGGTTTCCTTAAGTGGCTCCCTTTTGCTCAACGAATTTATTTCCTCGGAGAATTCTTCTCGCTGCACAAACTTGATAATGTGGTTTTTTGCTTCTTGCAGTTCGTGAGAAGACAGATAGCCAAAATTCCGTTGCGCTTTTGGCACCTTGCAGTTCTTGATGAATCGGAAACCGTATGCAATGATTCTCAATTGTCTTGTATAACTTGAGCTCGTGAATATTTCGTCCGATTGAGTAGTTATCTTAAGAACTGCAACTGTTTGTTTTTCTTCCTCAGTGGTGACGAATTTGGGCTGGTTTGAGGGCCACGCATCTGGAAGTTGAGTTAACCAAAGTGGACCCTTCCACCAAAGGTTGTGGGAAGCAAGCATGGTTGGACTAATTCCTCTGGAGGCGATATCTGCTGGATTTTCAGGAGATGATATGTGTCTCCATATGTTTTTGTCAAGGAGACTTTGTATTTCACTGACTCTGTTAGCTACAAAGGTTTTCCAGTTGTTCGGATTTTTATCTATCCATGCTATTGCAATTTCTGAGTCACAACAAGTGAACATTTTAGGAGAATCTATTCCCCAAGTATCGACGGTGGACTTTAGGAGCTGAGGAAGCAACAGAGCGCCACAGAGTTCTAATCGTGGTAGTGTGATTTTTTGTCTCAGAGGTGCTACCTTGGTTCTCGCGGTTAATAGCGTAGTTCGTATTTTTCCGAAGCAATCAATTGTACGGGTGTATATTACGGCTGCAATTGACCTTTCAGGGGCATCGCAAAATCCATGCAATTGAATTTCTTGACCTGTACGCTGTCTGACCCACCTAGGAATTGATTGCAATTGTGGCATTTCTGCTTCTAACTTTTTCCAGGAGTTTATAGTTTCTTCAGGAGGTAGTTCATCCCAGCCTGTTTCTGTTTTCCAAAGAGACTGCATAATGAGTTTTGCGGTTATGGTTACTGGAGCTAGCCAACCTATGGGTTCAAAGATTGTGGCAATTCTCGACAATAATACCCATTTCGTTAACTTGGCATCGGTGGTATTGATTTTTAATTTAAACTGGAATTTGTCTCGCTTGGGGTTCCAGTGTATCCCCAGCATTTTTATTGTGTCTTTGTCTCCGATTTCTAGAACCCCTTTTTCTATTAGGTCCTCTGGAATTATTTTCAACAGTTCTTGGCTGTTCGATGTCCATTTCTGGAGATGGAAACGTCCTTTCTTTAACAAGAAATTTTTTTATTTTTTTAGCTGGTATGCCTCGGCTTTGGTTTCAGTATCTGTTAGCATATCATCTATGTAGAAATCATTAAGCAGCACGCTTTTGGCTGCTGGTATTTGATTGCCTTCATCTTTCGCGAGTTGATTTAGGGCCTTGACTGCGAGGTGTGGTGCCGGTGCTGTCCCATAAGTGACAGTGTTCAACACATATTCTTTGAAGGGCTCTGTTGGTTGCTGGCGCCAGAGTATACGTTGATAGTTTCTATCTTTTGGCGCTATTTCTATCTGTCTAAACATTTTCTCAATGTCTGCTGTAAATACATAACGGTGCTTTCGGCACCTTAGCAAAATTTGGTTGAGATCTTGATGTATTTTTGACCCGCTATGTAATAAATCGTTAAGGCTTAGTCCAGATGAAGATGCGTCGAACACCACACTCAATTTTGTAGTTGTGCTGTCCTCCTTAAATACTGCGTGGTGAGGCAAATAGCATACATTGCCTTTATATCCAGCATATGGTTCTGCTGGACTCATGTTACCAAGGATCACATATTCCATTAAGAATTTGTTGTATTCGGTCATTAAGTTGGGAGATTCTTTCAACTTTTTATCTATTTGTGATAAACGAGCTTTAGCTCTGTCCCTAGAGTGTGCAACCTCTCCTGAAATTTTTTTAAATGGTAGGTGGACAATATATCTCCCATTCTGTGCTCTTTGATGTGTCTCTTGGAAGTGTCTTGCACAATCATCGACTTCCTGGCTCGATGCGGCATTGTCCTCAATATTCCAAAACTGTTCAAGCTTTTGATCTATTTCTGGAATTGTAAGGAAATTTGATACCTTGTTAGTCTCTTGGATTGTATTAGGAATGTTCCCGAAGAGCATCCATCCTAACTTGGTGCTTTGCGCAGTCGGCTACCCTGGCTTGAGCCCGTCTAAGATTATGTTAGAGTAAACGTCCGCTCCTAAGATTAGATCAATTGGACCTAGTGTGTTGAAAGTTGGGTCAGCTAAAGCAATATTTTTATATTGTAGTAGGTCAACTGCTGATACCGCAGCTTCCGGTAATAATGAGCTTAGTTTCGGCAGAACAAGTGCTTCGACTCGAAGGTAAGAGTTCCTTTGATTTTGAAGTTGTATTTGAATTTTGGCCTTTCCGTGAGTTTGTGCTGATTTGGCCTCACAAACACCCAATATGGTTGTCTTTATGCGTTCCTTTTGTATTCATAAGCTTTTCACTACCTCCTCACTAATGAGGCTTACTTGGGAACCTGGATCAATTAGTGCTCTAAATATCTCTATTTGCCTGAATATATTTCTTATTTTTACCATGGCAGTAGGTAATAAGAGATTGGGTATTTTTGTCTTACTATGAAGTGCTACCACGTCTTCGATTGTTGGTTGGTTTGGTCTTGCAGAATTGGCGTTCTTGTGTTTTATAGACACAAATGTAGTTTCGTTACTAGGTTGATTTCTTCCACCTCATTATTGCGGTGAAGTAAGGTGTGGTGCTTGTTTTTGCAATAGAAGCAGGGCTTTTTTGTTTTACATTTTTCTGTCTTTTTGTGTGCCAAACAATTAGTGCAGAGTTTCTGCTGGGAAATAAATTGACCTCTGTCTTGTATACTAATTTTTTTTAATTCAAGGCACTGGTAGATATTGTGGTCTTTATTGCAATAGACGCAAGACCGCTTCAAAGTGGTATGGAAAGTTCTTTTTTTCTTGCAAGAGATTGCATCGGGCTTGATTTGCCTGGAACTTTTGATAGCATCGAGCACCTGATAACGCTTCTCTAGGAAATTCAGCAATTCTGCGGTGGATGGCATTTCCCTTGGATTTATGAGCGCGTTTTCAAATAGTCTAAGACTTTCTGCATCAAGTTTTCTTACTGCGATGCAAACAATCATCGGACCCCATTCATTGGTGTGGCAATTTAGGTTATTTAAGGCCTCTAGACACTCTCTTATTATATCATAGAGCCTTATTATGTCTTCTTGACATCTGTACTCTACTCATTTTGCATCCATTATGGTGTTGATATAGGTTGTTATTATCTTCCTATTGTTGTTGAATCTAGTCTGAACTAGTTGCAAATCTGTATTATATTTGACACTGCTTAACTGTAAATGATTTACAACTATCCTTGCGTCGCCTTCTAGGTGATACAGAAGATATTGCATCTTCTCGACGTTGCTCAGATAAGTATTGTAGTGTATTACGTTGGGAAATATGTCGATGAAAGACTTCCATTCTTTGTAATTCCAATTGAATTTTGGTATCTGTATGCGTGGAAGCTTTGAAAAATTATTGCTCATGTTTGTATCTAGATAAGATACATTAGCCGCTGGTTGTTGTCCAGTGCTTGTAGGATTTGAAATAGTTTCGGTAGTTAAACCACTTAACGGAAGATTGAGGTCATCGAGGGCGTGAATGAGCCGCTGGTACCTGCTATTGTGAAAGTCGTGGATGCCGTTGTGTCAGTAGCAGCTGTAGATGTTGCTATAGCTATATAACAATTTAAAATTTGATCGAATAATTGTTTCGTTCGGCTATGTATATCTTCCGTAAAATAAAGATGATTCTCCTGAAGTCATTTTTTCCCCTGATCGTGAGCCTTGTCACACTCTGCCCATAGTGTTATTAGTGCGGCTTGTTTTTTGGTTATGTATTCACGGTTTTCCGAACGTGTTCGTCCTTTTTAATATTTGCTAAGAGGTCGTCAATTGTCTTCTGGTTTGCCAAGTGGAGTTCTTCTGCCATGTTTGATGAGATTCATCTAGCTCAGTTTACTAGATGTCTTCTGCTATTCAAGCGTCTTGAAATTTCAGTAATTTTTTCAAAACTGGAACTCTGTCTAACATGAGAGTTTAAGATAACTCCTAGCGTTGGAGATTGAAAAAATTAATTCAATGAAAAGTCGTTTCTACGTAGTCTAATTGTTAATTGTATTCTAGTCGAGATGATATGCAGGCTTGTCGAATGAAAGATAATCCAATGCTTCTTGAATTATCGTTTTTACGGAGCTTGTTAACAAAAATAATCCAATGGTTCTTGGATTACTGTTTTTGAGTTCGTAGAAAAACAATTAGTCCAATGGTTCTTGGATTACTGCATTCAGTTCGTAGAAAAACAATTAATCCAATGGTTCTTGGATTACTGCTTTGAGTTCGTAAAAAATAATTAATCCAATGGTTCTTGGATTACTGCTTTTGTGTTGGTGGCTATATTGTCCAAATAAAATAATCCAATGATTCTTGATTCAATTAATAGCTCGAAGGACCATGTCAAGTATTCAACCTTAAGTTGAACCTTGAAAAATCGTAGTAAAAGAAAACGCTTTACTATAGTGTAATTAACACTGAACAAATTTATTAATAGGCACATGCCTTAAATAACAAAACATATATTTAAAAATTGTACCGCTAAGCTTTTTGAGGTGCTCACCGGTCAAGCTCATTGACCCATGCTGTGTGGATAAAAATGCTGTGTTGCATAAAATTACATTGAGCCGATCAGTACAATGCCCGATAAGTGCATTGTATGAAGGAATGCTTACATGGGTAAATGAGCTTGAAGATATTTTTGTGAAGAAATAATTTAACCTAATTACAAACAACGTTTATAATAAAAAAATGTCAAATTATTGTTCAGGCGTGAACAAGATGAATTTCAGCGAGGTCAATTACTGGTATTGTTTCACCACTTCTTATTTTAATCAGAGTATTAAGCGCGAGTAAACGTGGGTTGCTTTCAGAATTTTATAAAATGCGAGGATTCAGCAGTAATTCCTGTATCTATAATTAACCGAAACTGTGTTCCATTAACGCGGTCAGTGAGCCATAGATGGTGACTGTCGTTGGCAACATTCAGCAAAATTGTGGATGAACTTGGGGTTTCCATACGCACTGACCTTGCCCCCTCTAGGTCAGCGGATTCTAGTTTAAATCACGCCGATTATTAATTGCACTGGGATGGATGTCAATTGGCGAGCTTCTTCTTATATTAGTGCTGTCGGGATGCTGTTTAGGATACGGTGCTGCTCTTCGATAAAGCGCCTTGCCTGGTTGAGTGTGTACCCGTTCTGAAGCATAGTTGGTCTGCTTAGTATTGTGTATAGTACCAGGTCAGCGGCGGTTCCTCATTGGAAGCAAAGGAAGCACTGCTTCCCTTGACAAAATAAAAAAATCCAGACAACATTTTGCTTTAAAATATTCTTAGAATATTTAAAAAAATATATAAAATCCAAAGAAGTTTACTCCTCTGGCATCACTAGATACAACCTGAAATATTTTATAAGTAACGCCCAATTTTCTCCTGCAAACTAAGAACATACCACCCAGCCCAATGTCATTATATCGCTACTAATATTCTGTATAGTACGCTGTCCAAAATGTAGCGTATGAGGTATGACCCACCCAGCAGATCACCAGATCCACCCCGATTTGGCTTGTCAAGCAAGATACATAATATTCGCGTGGTATAGATGGAACTGCATTAGAATCAAACACCGTTGCCACTGGCATCGCAGTGACGCTGAAATCCCTACAGCGTATTTACAGCAACAAAGCCAATGTATAAAGTTAAATACATTTAACTTTTTAGACTCATATTCACTCAAGAGTTTGCATGTGTACATTGCTATGGTACGCTGGCCGCAGCGTAGCGTTGGGCAATTGATTTACACCCCCTGATAGTAACTTTCATTGATAATTTCAGAAGTATATGCTGGTGCGAGTGGGTGTGGGTCTTGCTCACGATTTATTTAAATGCTGCCAGATATTAATAAATTCGTAGCTTTTTTAAAATAGCTTTTATCCGATCTTCGTGACGAAAATTGTGAAATTTTAGGAATTGTTTTAGAATAGTAAAAGTGGATGGATTTACATGGGATTTTTTGTTTTAGAATTAGTCAGTGGGCTTAATTTTTTACGTTTTTAGGGGTCATGGCGTTGTCCAATTTTGGCCGTGTGTAATACCAAATTGAAGCTTTTGCTGAGATTTATATATATATATATTTTCTTTTGTTCTGTAAGAAACTTTATAACCGACTTTTTTCACCCGAATTTCTATAAAATGCGTGATTTTCGAATTTGTGTACAAACGAGCGTGTAAGTTCTTGCGGGGGGCTGATTTTTCTTTTAAACGCTTCAGCATAATATGTTACATATTTCATGTGAACATTTAAATTTTATATGATTAACCGAAGGGTTTTGATATGAAATAAATTTTCCAGTTTTTTCGTGTAAAACGTTTTTACATGGAAGTATTTACATTAAAGTGCGATAATCTTCTAAACTATACTTACCGCAGAGGTAAAAAATTACATCACGATATTCGCAAAAGAACGTAGATGCCAGTTAATATGCATATATTAGATAAATTATCACTACGTTTACATGAATACTTGAAGTATTCTTGAAGTATGCTTGAAGTAAACAAAATATCATGAAAACGCTCATTCAATCCGTAAATTTCAACTTAAGTAATTGGAATATTAAATTCAAGAAAAATTCAACTCAAGTAATTGGAATTAATTCAATCAACCGCCCTACCTGAGCTTCAAGTGGATTTCAACCCAAGTACTCAAGTATTCATGTAAACCTACTGTATGTCCTGTTATATTAGTTTTTAGCAAAAATGTAATGATTAGAAAATAAAATATGTATATTAAAAAAACTTTTTAAATAAATAACTTTCATAAATAAATTATAGGCTAAAAGTTTCATTGCAAAACTGAATCTACACAATAACAATATTTTAAAATTATATTATCTCGTTTGACTATAACTGTTTGAATGTTTTTTATTATACAATTTTTTTAAACATATTTTATTCATATTGTGCAAAAATAAGATATTGACTATCTATAATATTACGTACGTTTCTGTTTAATGTAGAATTCTTGCTTTTATTTGAGTATTCCGGCGAACGAGTATACCTACCTAAGTACAATAATAATGATAATTGAATTCAAAAGAATGAATTAGATGATTAGATTTTTTGCGTACGTTGTGAAAGGGGATATTGAGTGAAATTTTTGTATTTGCTTAATTATGGGGCATGCAGTATTTGCTGTGAATGGATTAAATGAAAGATATGATTGCATCGCTGATTTATTTAACGATGATAATGACTTCCTTATCTTTCAAGAGCAAGAATAAATGTGAATATTTATATTGTGTATTATTGACATCATTGACTTTGATACATGTATAATTACTTATAGTAGCAATGAAATAGTCTGAAAAGCAGAGCTATAATTTACATAAAATATATTGCTTCCCTTCTTCTGAATCCCACGAACCGCCACTGTACCAGGTGCTTAATTAATTATTTGCGTCGTCGTGAGGAATGAATATCGAGTTTTTAGGAGGTTTGTGTTGAAAAACTGTTGCTGAAGATCTTTGCGGTGATTTTGGAATCAATGCTGGTGAAGTAGTTTGAGGTCGTTTAACATTGATAGCTTTGGGTGTTTACTGACTAGCTACTCTATCGAATCCCACTTCTTCATCTTTAAATAATACAGGACTCGATTTCAGAATATTACTGGCGTGGACAAAAACTTCTGCTCCCGTGTCCTTTCGTTTGATTTATCCGTAACATTTATCGTAGCTGTACCATTCGATGTACAGGCTTAAAAGGCAGAAGAGTGGAACTTGGAGCTGCTGGAATTTAGTTTGTCTCCATGCTCTTGAATCTTGACGACTTGGAGGATTTGTGATCGCTGCTTGTTAGCCTTAATATGTCGAGGACTCAGATTGGAGGCATCTCAGTTCGCTTCAATTTTTATTTCCTGGGATAAGGCGGCTTCGAGTTTATCTGGGTCAGCATCATGCACACGTCGTTGTATATCCCAGTCAGCGATTCCATAAAGAAATTGATTCAGAGCTATAGGATTTCTGGCCCCCCTGACTATGGGCCACAGATAGCTGACGCTCGTCACTAAGCCGCTCATTCATAGCTGTATCGAGCTGGTAAAAGTTGTACTGTCTGTTTGTTGCTGTGGTATTGTACCAAAGAAACATTGCGCTATATAGAGAGCTCTGAGTTCAGACGACTATCCATTTGCTCGAGAAAGAGCATCAAGAAGGAAGAAGAAGGTTTGTCAGTTTGTGTGTCAATTTTTGTGCGCTCCGTATTTAATTAGTTTTGTGAATTAATTTCTAATGGTTTTTTGCCAAATCTGTGTGTGCTCTGGTGTTAATAGTTCGGTCAATTTTGCTTATTGTTCGTTTTTTTCTTTTCGGTCTGGTTTTGCAAATTTTTTTTCTATGTATTCTTTGTGACCGCTTGCTATCTTGAATTTCTATTTTATTTTATCTGCTGCTTGTGCTCTTTTGCACTGGCATTTCATTTGTGGTAAGCTTGGTTAATAATTTTCTGTGCTTCAGGCTACTCATACACTTAATTTAATAATTACAGGCATTTTTTGGTTATGTTTAGTTGTTCACCATCTCCCTTTTAGTTTGATCGCCATCTGTCAGTCAGAGCTCCCACCACTGTGATATCGGAGGCTTTTTGTAGCTTGTCCTTCTTTTTTAATTAACGCCTAAATCTCTGCTGCTTCTGTTATACAGCTTACACTATATCATCATGACCACCTGCGCCGTACTCTAAGGAGTTCTCCTGTATCTGTCACAACCTGTAGCGAGTGCTTAGCGATTAAGCCGTGTCATGTTTTACGACTTATCAAAGGTATCTTCGATTCGTTCTCAAGTGACCAATCCTTTATTGCGGATAGTGCTAAGCACATATCTTCCAACTGGTCGTACCTCAATGCTTCCTCCGAGGACCATAATACCTTTAATTCAAAACTCGACAAGCTCCTTAATTTTCCAGAGGCGCTCAGTTCAAACTCATCCCACTTACTTGATAAGTCGCATGCTATCTCTACTCGTCTCGAATGCTTGACGTCCACTGTTGGTGATTTTCACGCCCCGCCGAACAATTCTAACGCGCCCTTTCACCACCTGGTGCCGACTCAATCCTTAAAGATATTCAGCACAATATCCGGCTGGTTAAGAATGATCTTGCGGGTTGGTCTGCTTCTGCTACTAAGGATTCCTTGAATGGACATACGCCTAGTACTGATGCTTCTTCGCTGTCAGCAGATGTGCCACCTACTCAGCCGCCTTCCTCCAAGCCTCGTCGCAAGTAGCAGCCGCGCTGGAGGAAGCGATCTAATTTGAACCTTCCCGCTGCTACTCCTAGTACGAGTGCCTCAGCTGTTATGGCCGTAGGTAACTCTCGGAGTCAAAGCTCTGATAACATCATTCTAAGGCCTGTATCGCGGTATCCGAGGTATTGAATGATACTTCATCTGTGTCGTCTCTAAGTAATGGTATTGTTGTCCCATTGAGAACAGTACCAAAACCTTCGAGTGTTTTCGTCACCCGTTTCTCTCCAAAAACGTTGTGTGAGGACATATTGAAGTACCTAAGTCCAAAAATATCGCATCTGATGGCATTTCTTGTCGTAAGATTGGTAAAAGTTCTGAACCGGTTGGATCCTTTGTTTTAGGCGTCTCAGAAGATGTGCGGGACATTTGGGCCCTCTGGGACGTTTACTAATTTATTTGTACCTTCGGCGCGCCAACCTAGAAATGCATCCAAAATATGCAGCTATACTCCAAAAAACTCAAATCACTCTCCCTTTACTATCAAAACGTAAGGGGGATTTGTACAAAAACCACACAAATCTTCAAAGCCTCTGCTGCGACTTGTTTCGACATAGTTGCTTTCACTGAAATTTGGCTGTATCACGGTTTCCGCGATGCTCAAAATTTTGACAATTCATATCAAGTCTTTAGAAGAGACAGATATACTGAATCTGTATCTCGACGTGGCGGCGTACTCCTTGCCTGTAAAAACCAGTTCAATTGCAGCCGGGCTGAGCTTTCCAGTTTCTCCAACACTCTTCACATCGAACTTCTTGCTCTTAAGTTATCTGTTTCAAAATCTGACTTATCCATTATCTGTTGCTATATTCCTCCAGACTCCATAAATATTGTCGATGACAAAGGTCAGAATATTTACGACCTACTCATCTCAAGATCTAATTTTATTCATGGTAAGATGGATCCTCTTGACGAATTACTATTAATTGGTGATTTTAACTTACCCAATATTCAATGGGTACTAAATGAAGATGACGATGACTATCTTCCACTTAATAACTTGACAACTAGGGAATCCTTTTTCCTGGATAGTATTTCATCTCTAGGTCTTAGCCGAATCAGTAATGGTAAGAGTGACATGAGAAGGCATTTAGACCTGGTATTTTCTACTGACACGGGTAACTTTATAGTTGAACCTAGCGCATTGAGAATGTCTACCTTTGATAAATATCACCCCCCTCTACTAACTACATATTGCTATGGAACCGAAAACTTAACAAATTGTGATGAAACACAATACTTTTTCAATCTTAGAAAGGCTAACTTTTCAGATCTTTACAGTAGACTTACATCTATTGACTTCAAAACATTACTGTCTAGGAATAACGTTGACGAAGCCATTTCTAAATTTTACATAATTCTTTTCGATTTATTTTCTTCTCACGTTCCCTGCGAGCGGCAGCGGCTCTCTAAAACATCTCCACCGTGGCTCAATAAAGAACTGAGCCGTCTGAAAAATAGAAAGAATAAATTGTGGAAAAGTTATATGAGGGATAAGGGCATTATAAGTCACAACAACCTCCTCACATCATATAATGAATTCAAAAAACTGTTCTTTACACTTTATGATGAGTATGTTCACAGCATGCGTACGAAATTATTTAGTGACCCACCCATCTTTTTTAAGTTTATTAATACGAAGAAAAGAATGGAAAACTACACCAATACCATGTGGTACAAGGACTCTGCTAGTGATGATTCGTCTAAAATTTGCGATATGTTTGCTTTTTTTTTTGACAATGCCTTTGCCTCGTCAAATTTTCAGCATCAAAAGAGCAACTTCAGTCATATGAACGACTATCGTAACGCTTCATTTACTATACCTGTGGCGGCACTTGCAATGGATGCCAAGCTACCTCCACATACCTAACCTGAGCTAGCCAGAATCAGAATCCGACTACGTCCAGGTAGATAGGAGCTGGTTAGACCCAAGTACAGCACAATTTGCCGGCTCGAGCTCATGGTATGGGGTGGGGTATTTTTTGGATCTGATGTGCCAGCTCTGGTGTGTGCTGAAGAACAGAGAAGGTTTCACCTTTCCTGATACTAGGATTACAGACAGATTAACCTTGAAATCACTCTCCTTCTTAGTGAATCTACACAGACAAAAAAAAAATGAAATTAAATATTGGAAGGGACGCTGAAAAGAAAAGAAGGAATAACAAAAAAACCCCTCTCCGACGCCATTGCTTTACGTCACCCGAATTATCCACCGACACTGCAACCAAACCGCGAAAAGAATTAAGTACACATTATGTTTATTCAACAACTACTTCATATAGGTAATACATGGTATGTTGGTGTTATATGGAAAGCACTAACAGAAAAAAAAATATTTGCTCATTTTTTTTTCCTTTTCTTCAAAAAAAAAAAAATCTATTTAATATTCACGCCTCGATCTGCAAATATATATATATTTTCTAACCTGCGTGACTACGCGAGCATAACTACACGTGTATGATACAATTCAAAAGCCCGCGACCAAATTTAATACTTGTTTACTTAAGCACAGGACTTCGTGGGACAACGCTACTATTATTTATGAGCACTTAATTCTACTAAATTCCGGAAAACATAGAAAAAAAAATTATAAAATTAGATCATGAAGACTATAGATTCATCAATACGTTTTTTTTCCTTCCTTTTAGGAATGCTACGTATACTCTCATTCTTCTTCTCCCCTTTTCCAACACTTCACTTCGGGAGCCCACACAAATCTTCAATTGATGACTATACGTAGTCTTATGTAATATATATTTGTATATGTATATGTATTCAATAGTTATTTAGGTATTAAATTAGTTGTATGTACATTAAATTCAGGTAAATGCACAACCAAACTTTGCCAATAAAATTTCTAATAAAGTTTTTAACAAATTTAAATTTGTTTTTTTTTTTTGTACTTATATTTTTTCCTTCCGGGTGAAGCTTCAGCCGCAGGTATCTGTTGTAACTATAAGCATGCAGCAAGTAGCAAAGAAAACAAAAATTTATGCAAAAAAACAAAATTAAAATAAAAGGACAAACCGCGAAGGTTGGAAAAAGATCACAAGAATCAATGCTTTCTATTAATATGCTACGCTCTACGAAAACACTTAAGATAACTATAACTAAAAAGAATTTGATGGCGGTAGAAGACACGATTGAGTTAAACTGACTATTTTTTTTCTCTGTTTGATTCACGAAAGACACCTAGCTACTTCAATCTTTGTTATCACTGCAGTTACGGTGCTCCGTTAATTGGATGTAGCGCGCTGACTTTGCAGACCTCCTGCACTGGTCCTTCACACACCGCACGTATGTTTAAATTGTTGTTTACAGCTGTTAATTATGCTCCTCTGTTTAACGTTTTTTTTTCCCAAATCCTCCTAAACCCCTTAGGGGCTCAAGAGCTTTGTGAAGATCTGGCCAAAATCACGAGGAGTCCCGCTTTAACGAAACATCTGCAACCACCTGTATCCGTATGAGATTCATATCTTATATGCCCTTTCGTAAATACACAAAATACACCTACTCTCTTGGGGTTCTCCTCTTAGGGGATGTAGGTCGCCACCGTATGCGTACTCCGAAGCCAATGAAACAACGCACTTGGGACCACTTATTTTCCTCTTTCTCTTCCTCACTCACAGCACTGCTAATTTTTCTTTTCTTTCAAGAAAGATTACTACTTTCTTATTATGCTGAACTTTAACTTTTTTTTTTTTTTTAAAAAACAGACTTGAGTTAACACTTTATATACTTGAAAGAATACTCGCTGTTTGACTGTCTCCCGTGAGATCACAAAATCAAAATGATCTGCTCTTCACCGAATTATCAGTTCTTCCTAAAAATTCTAGCGGGTTTTCACAAAAAAAATAGTCATCATGATCGCCCGAAGTGCAATCATTTTCTGCAATCACGGACGATTCGATAGATAAGCGCAATATTACCACCAGGCATTACTGAAGGGGCCTGTAATTATTGACAACTCGAATGGGCTCTTATCTGGGGACCGTAATTCAGTTCGGGTTTGTGAGGTTTTTGCAGTCGCAGTGCCTTTGAACAAATTTGAATTTCCATCCCAATTTGGGAATTCAAGCGGGACTTAAAAAAAAATCTTTTTTTTTCTCTCTAACATTTATTGTTATCGTGCTGGGTGATGACATCTGCGTCGATTTTGTTTTGGTCGAAATGCCAGTGACCTAATTGTTCTTATGCCCTTGGGCGCATATATACATATATATATATATATATATATATATATATATATATATATATATATATACTATACGTAATATTTTCTTAAGTTGCTCGTTACAGGGCAGCTTCGGTCCTTGCCAAAGTGCAGAACTGAAGCTGAGGTGGTAGGGAGACTGAACCAACGTGGGGATGCCTCACACCCTGAGATTTCATGCTCTAGTGAATTGCTCATAATCACTTCCATAGGTTTAAGTCTTACTATAAGCTACATTATGAAATACCGCCGTAGCAGGAATTTTATGTAGGACAAGGTTAAAGTACCTAGGATGCGCTGATTGGCATTTCAACCCCTAATGTCATTTGCATGAAAAATGCCTAATGGCTTACCACCTAAGGCAACAACCGCGTATTGAACTGACCCAATTCTTGACTTAACGACTCCTTTAATGTATTTGTTTGCAAGTTTCGCAGAAAATTTAGCTACAGCCTTGCTCAGCACATGGTTACGAACAAAAACTGTTTGACCAATTTTAAACGTGTTCAATCGTGCGCGCAAATTGTAAGATTTCTCATTCCTTTGGTACGCTTCCCTGAGATATTGCTTTATTTTATTATGGATTAATGGTATTTTGAATTTTGATGGGATAATTTCAAAATCCCCCTCGGTGACCGAGTCAATCTTCCGTAAGAGCGTGTAAGTATCGCCATGCATGATCATGTTGTAGCCGTATAGTAGGTAGTAAGGAGTATTTTTGGTCGACTCGTGCACTGCATTTCTGAGGGCGCAGGCTACATCGCTTAATTGTTCATCCCATCGAGAGTGGTCCGAATTGGCATAGGTTCGAATAGCTGCGACGATGGAGCGATTCACTCGTTCTGCAGCATTGGATTGAGGCGAGTAAATGGCTGTTCGTGTATGTAGGATACCAAACCGCTGTAAAAGGTGGGAAAATTCA
The DNA here is from genome assembly GCA_963930735.1 of Dioctria linearis. Classification (NCBI taxonomy): domain Eukaryota; kingdom Metazoa; phylum Arthropoda; class Insecta; order Diptera; family Asilidae; genus Dioctria; species Dioctria linearis. The sequence continues at coordinate 149,369,356 of OZ005742.1, read as the reverse complement.
CCTGAGGTGAATTGTGAACCATTGTCAGTGTGAATGGATTCCGGTACCCCATAGTGATGGAAGGCATTATCCTCAAGATAAGTGATTAAACTACGAGTTTTAGCATTGGCAAAGGCCTTTATTAGCGGAAATTTAGAGAAGTGATCCACCAAGACCAATATAACCGTATTTCCCCTCTTTGAACGAGGCAGAGGACCTACATAGTCTAAGTAAATCCGTTGCCAGGGCCGGCTCACCTCAAATTGCTTTCCGAACAGTGCCCTTTGTGTAGTATTCGGAGCCTTTGTTTGTTTACAGACATCGCATCTGCGAATATTGTCGGATACTTGCTGACGCATCCGCGGCCAGAAAAGGTATCGCCGTATACGCTCGAGTGTTTTTTTAATACCACCATGAGCAGTAGTTGATGACTCATGTTCTCTGCTAATAATTTCCGGTATCAATCAAAGGGGTCGGCAACCAGAGCTTCCAAGATGGTGCGTCTGCAAATTCATCCTCCTCGCGAGGGTCGATATGGATAAAAACATGTTGTTCCAGAACTTTCATATTTGGGAAATTCTCGGGTCGTTCCTTAATGGTGTCTCTCCATTTCCCATACTCAACACTCTGGAACGCCTCTGAATTTAGGTCTATCTGATAATCCAGTTTCGTAAGTTCAGAAATCTCACCATCGACTGGTTCCTCGTAAGCTCTGGAAAGTGCATCAGGGACAACATTGGCCGTACCCTTAACGTGTTCAATTTTAAAACTAAAGGATTGGAGCTAGTCGTCCGGAGAGATCCCTTTGCGACAATAACCATTTTAAGCTTTGATGATCTGTTATAATGACGAATTCGTATCCTTCAATGTATGCGCGAAACTTCTTGACACTGAGAACTGCTGCGTAACATTCTAACTCTGTTATTCTATAATTTTTTTGGGCAGAGTTTAGTTTTTGGGACATATATGCTATCGGCTTTTCTCCGCCCTCATCCGATTTTTGGAAAAGGACGCTTCCCACCCCCACTTTACTCGCATCGCAGCGGATGAAGAACTGTTTGGAATAGTCAGGATTTGCTAAAAGAGGGGCTGAAGAGAGGAGTACTTTCAATTGTTCAAAAGCCGTCTGCGCTTCCGGAGTCCAGTGGAAACGCGAGTTTTTCTTCAGCAAATCCGTAATCGGTGCTGTTATTTCTGAGAAACTCGGAATGAACCGCCTATACCAGCCCGTCATACCCAACAGTCTTCGCGTCTGTTTCACCGTCACCGGTGATGGAAAGTTAACTATGGCTGTTATCTTGTCCGGATCCGTACGAAGGGCACACTCGCCAACTATATAAATCAAGTAATTAATCTGTTTGAGCACAAATTTGCTTTTTTCTAGGTTGATGGTCAGTTTTGCCTGACCAAGTAGGCTAGCAACGCTCTGCAAAAGCTTAATATGCTCGTCGAAGGTGACGAACGTGATTAGTAGATCATCCAAGTAAACAAATATTCGGTCATGCCATTGATGCGGAATAACTTTATCCGTCAGACGACACATAGTCTGAGGAGCATTGCAAAGACCGAACGGCATGTCCTTAAATTGATAGAGGGGTCTTCCTGGCACAGTGAAAGCAGTTTTATCTTTAGAGTCGTCCGACAATGGAATCTGCCAAAATGCATCCTTCAAACCTAGACTGCTGATATATCTGGTTTCTTGTAGTCTACCCAACAGACCCTCTATCAATGGCAAGGGATACGCATCCTTCTTGGTAAGCATATTCAGTTTACGAGAGTCTAGGCACAAGCGAACCTTTCCGTTCGACTTTTTAACTAAAACTACTGGAGAACTCCATGAACTTTGGCACTCTTCGATGACGCCAAGTTTTAACATCCTGTCCAGTTCTTCATAAAGTAATTTCTGGATTGCTGGTGATACCGGAAAATGACGTTGTTTCACTGGAAGGTTATCTCCTATGTCGATGTGGTGTTCAAGTAATGAAGTTCGTCCTAATCCGTTTTTAGTGCAAGAAGGGAAAAGATCCTTTACAGCTTCTATTTGGAGTTCTTGAGTTTTTGAGAGCTCGTGCCTTAAAGGGTCGGAGCTTGTAGGTTTATCGATGGAGTTAACGATACTTGGGACGAAGCCAAAGGCTTGCCAAAAATCCATCCCTAGGTATAGCTCATGCACCAGGCTGGGAACTATATAGAATTTAATTGTCTCAGACCTCCCGTCATATTTAACAGGAAGATCAATATGGCCAACAATAGAGTTTCTGGACCCATCTGCGGTCCGAACATGTGATCGCAACTGCTTATACTCGAGACCCGCCTCCTTCAGTAACTTAAGGGAGTTTGCACCCAAAATACTTATTGACGCCCCACTGTCCAGCAGTCCCTTTAAATTGTTATTGCCAATAACAACTGCTATATGTGGTCTAGGATCATTGGTATTATATATAATTGTGGATATTATAGACTTCCGTAAACGACGTCTCATGCTAAAATAGTGCCTACTTCGAGCTGACCGGGTTTTATGACTAACGTGTCTAATCATATTGGGTTCTTTCCAGTGATTAAAATCCTCGGTTTGAGTGCTTACACTGGTTTGGTGTCCAACTGGGAGGGACTTGAAAGGAAGGGAATTAGTAAATAGCGAGTTGTTGCTTGAGGGTAGCGGCCCTAGCGATGTAAAATCGGCTCGGTATTTGTCGCGGCTTCTTCTGTCGCCACTATGGGCCGCATTAGAGGGGGATCTGAACGCGTAGCCCCAGATTTCATTGCGTTCGGTCGCTGGTTTTCCGTAACACTAAAGCAATGTTGGCAGTTCGGCCTTAGAACGCCCGGTTGACCACATCCGTAGCGAAAAATGCCCAAATTACCCTTATTACAGTCATGATAACGGTGTCCCAAGTCTCGACAATTCCAACAGACAATATAAGGAGATTGTCGCTTGTCCTGTCGAGGCCTGAGGTCCATTGCGTTCACTTCATACCCGCCATCCTCTGTAAATGCCTCTTGGGTATCAACGTCGGGCTCTACCGCATGTACTACATTGTAGGGTCGTCCTGGACGAGCTGCGGAATTGATTTGCCTTGGGTCATGCCCAGAACACGACCAGAGCCTCTCGAGTCTTTGACAGATAATACGGAGATCCTCGGTCGACCTAAGTTGTGTGGTGATGGTCGCGCTTTGTAGTGCCGGATCCATGTTATCCTTCACGATTTCTAGGAGCTCCCATTCAGGAAAAGGACGACGCAGTCGCCCATTCAGGCGTTCAACCTCAAGAAGGAAATTACTGAAGCTTTCTTTATATGCTTGTTTCCGTGCTTCAATTGCCCTACGTGTCTCTCGCTCGGTGACATGACTGCCGAATCGCTCAATCAGAGCGTTCTTCAGAGATCCCCAGGTTACATCTGCGTACTTTCGGCGGTACACCCAGAACAAGTTTTCGGCGGTAGCCGTCAAGAAGTTTGGAATGATCTTAATCGGCCCCTCAAGGGGAAACAAGTCGTTTGCAGCAAATGTTTCTAATCTAAAGACGAATTCTGTGACATCTAGACCTTCGTTAGTTCCACTAAATGAAATCTTCCATTTCGGAACCTTAGGCTGCCAGCTATGGCCTGACGCAAACGAACGTTCATTCGAATGCTCTGCTGCCCTATATGGCTGTCTAGCCTTGGCAGTAATATTGTAACTCCATGGAGTCTGGTTAGTGGCAGACTGACTCACCAGTGCCACAGAATGCCCGTCATTTCTTATGCCGAAAGGTGTGCTAGCGGTGCCTTCCAAATTCCCTGAAGCAGAAGAAGGGCCGGATTCAAAAAAACTTATTCTCCGCTTAGCTCCAGGTACGGTCAGAAGACCAGCATTGGAAGTTGGGGCACCCCTAACTCAGACAACTTAAATACGATTTCTCCTGCAAAAAGAAAGGATAACCATAAGATTCGCAGTTTGGTTGCAGTCTACCGAGATAACGGCGAAGCGTCATGAAAGTCGGGTAAAAATTTATTAGAGGGAAAAGGAAAAAAACAAGAAGATGGGAGAGGATCCAATCTATCTGATTGCGGGTTCCCGCTGGGATATAGCACATCAAACCAAGCTGAAGAGAGAAAGAGAGAGTTATTCGAATCAACCCATGTCAATTTCACCTTCCAAGCTAGGTGAAAACTATCTTCCCAAGCACGACCCTAACACAGGCTCTGGGTTTGAACTAGTGATCGGCTAGTGGCGTTGTATCATGTCCAACGTTGGCGAATCACCACTGATGATGTCCAGCCACGCGAAAGATATAACATCACGGATATCCCTAGTACTGCAATTATACGTTCCAAGAGCCAGATAACAAGGATTAAAAGAGGATTAAAGATAAAGTTAGCATATAAAAAAAAATTAGGGTTTGAGATATTTTAGAACTTATCAACTTAGCGAAGCCGTACCTTGGGCGCATTTTTGTGGCGGCACTTGCAATGGATGCCAAGCTACCTCCACATACCTAACCTGAGCTAGCCAGAATCAGAATCCGACTACGTCCAGGTAGATAGGAGCTGGTTAGACCCAAGTACAGCACAATTTGCCGGCTCGAGCTCATGGTATGGGGTGGGGTATTTTTTGGATCTGATGTGCCAGCTCTGGTGTGTGCTGAAGAACAGAGAAGGTTTCACCTTTCCTGATACTAGGATTACAGACAGATTAACCTTGAAATCACTCTCCTTCTTAGTGAATCGACACAGACAAAAAAAAATGAAATTAAATATTGGAAGGGACGCTGAAAAGAAAAGAAGGAATAACAAAAAAAACCCTCTCCGACGCCATTGCTTTACGTCACCCGAATTATCCACCGAGACTGCAACCAAACCGCGAAAAGAATTAAGTACACATTATGTTTATTCAACAACTACTTCATATAGGTAATACATGGTATGTTGGTGTTATATGGAAAGCACTAACAGAAAAAAAGGTTTTTAGAACTAAATTATTAAACTGCGATTAAGGAAAAATAAAAAAAAATATTTGCTCATTTTTTTTTCCTTTTCTTCAAAAAAAAAAATCTATTTAATATTCACGCCTCGATCTGCAAATATATATATATTTTCTAACCTGCGTGACTACGCGAGCATAACTACACGTGTATGATACAATTCAAAAGCCCGGGACCAAATTTAATACTTGTTTACTTAAGCACAGGACTTCGTGGGACAACGCTACTATTATTTATGAGCACTTAATTCTACTAAATTCCGGAAAACATAGAAAAAAAAATTATAAAATTAGATCATGAAGACTATAGATTCATCAATACGTTTTTTTTCCTTCCTTTTAGGAATGCTACGTATACTCTCATTCTTCTTCTCCCCTTTTCCAACACTTCACTTCGGGAGCCCACACAAATCTTCAATTGATGACTATACGTAGTCTTATGTAATATATATTTGTATATGTATATGTATTCAATAGTTATTTAGGTATTAAATTAGTTGTATGTACATTAAATTCAGGTAAATGCACAACCAAATTTTGCCAATAAAATTTCTAATAAAGTTTTTAACAAATTTAAATTTGTTCTTTCTTTTTATGTTTGTTTGTTTTTTTTTTTTTTTTTTTTTTGTACTTACTTTTTTTCCTTCCGGGTGAAGCTTCAGCCGCAGGTATCTGTTGTAACTATAAGCATGCAGCAAGTAGCAAAGAAAACAAAAATTTATGCAAAAAAAAAAGATAAAAAAAAGGACAAACCGCGAAGGTTGGAAGAAGATCACAAGAATCAATGCTTTCTATTAATATGCTACGCTCTACGAGAACACTTAAGATAACTATAACTAAAAAGAATTTGATGTCGGTAGGAGACACGATTGAGTTAAACTGACTATTTTTTTTCTCTGTTTGATTCACGAAAGACACCTAGCTACTTCAATCTTTGTTATCACTGCAGTTACGGTGCTCCGTTAATTGGATGTAGCGCGCTGACTTTGCAGACCTCCTGCACTGGTCCTTCACACACCGCACGTATGTTTAAATTGTTGTTTACAGCTGTTAATTATGCTCCTCTGCTTAACGTTTTTTTTCCCCAAATCCTCCTAAACCCCTTAGGGGCTCAAGAGCTTTGTGAAGATCAGGCCAAAATCACGAGGAGTCCCGCTTTAACGAAACAACTGCAACCACCTGTATCCGTATGAGATTCATATCTTATATGCCCTTTCGCAAATACACAAAATACACCTACCCTCTTGTATAGGGGTTCTCCTCTTAGAGGATATAGGTCGCCACCGTATGCGTACTCCGAAGCCAATGAAACAACGCACTTGGGACCACTTATTTTCCTCTTCCTCACTCACAGCACTGCTAATTTTTCTTTTCTTTCAAGAAAGATTACTACTTTCTTATTATGCTGAACTTTACCTTTTTTTTTTTTTTTTTTTAAAACAGACTTGACTTAACACTTTATATACTTGAAAGAATACTCGCTCTTTGACTGTCTCCCGCAAGATCACAAAATCAAAATGATCTGCTCTTCACCGAATTATCAGTTCTTCCTAAAAATTCTAGCGGGTTTTCACAAAAAAAAATAGTCATCATGATCGCCCGAAGTGCAATCATTTTCTGCAATCACGGACGATTCGATAGATAAGCGCAATATTACCACCAGGCATTACTGAAGGGGCCTGTAATAATTGACAAATCGAATGGGCTCTTATCTGGAAACCGTAATTCAGTTCGGGTTTGTGAGGTTTTTGCAGTCGCAGTGCCTTTGAACAAATTTGAATTTCCATCCTAATTTGGCAATTCAAGCGGGACTTAAAAAAAAATTTTTTTTCTCTCTAACATATATTGTTATCGTGTTGGGTGATAACATCCGCGTCGGTTTTGTTTTGGTCGAAATGCCAGTGACCTAATTGTTCTTATGCCCTTGGGCGCATATATACATATATACAGGGTGTTTCCCATTTGGAGGTCCATAGAGCGGGAGGTGATAGGACTCACCTAGACGAACCAAAAATTGTATGGCAGGGGGGGGGGGGCGCAATATCAACCGTTTAGGAGTTACAGGGTGATTCATAAAAATAGCTAGGGTTTCACAAAACACCCCGTATCTTAAAAACTACTGGGCGTATGGTCACACTTAATGCCTTTTTGTATGCAGAACTTCATGGCCCTTCCAACGACTGCTCAACCACCTCCACATCCCTCTCCAATCATGATTTATGGTTGTCTAAACTAAAAATTTCGGATTTTCTTACCTTTTTTTTTTAATTTAACCTTTATTATTTTTGAAAAAAGGTGGTTAACATAACTTTTTTTTTTAAAAACTATAAACTGTAGGCTCTCCTCTTTAAGTTGACCTATTACACCCTATGTGTTAACTCTAGCCGTTAAACAGTTATTAACTCATAACCTATTCAGGTCACACCGAAAAAAGACGATATTTTTAAAATGACGTGCTAAGGGAACAAATTATCGTTAAGAATAGGTTTGAAAATATATTTGAGAATAGGTTTAGAGCTAACAACTCTTAAAGGGCTTCAGATAGCACATCTGGTGTAATAGGTCATATTAAAGAGGAGAGTCTACAGTTTACAGTTTTTATAAAAGAGTTATGTTAACGACCATTTTGCAAAAATAATAGAGGCCAAAGTAAAAAAAAAGGAAAGAAAATCCGAAATTTTTAGTTTAGACCTTCATATCTTCTAAAGGGGAGAGGGGTACGGGGCTGGTTGAGCTGTCGTTGGAAAGGCCATGAAGTTCTGCATACAGTGAGTTCTTAGCTGTGACCATACGCCCTGTAGTTTTTAAGATACAGGATGTTTTGTGAAAACCTAGCTTTTTTTATTAATCACCCTGTAACTCCTAAACGGTTGATATTGCCCCCCCCCCCCCTGCCATACAATTTTTGGTTCGCCTAGGTGAGTACTATCACCTCCCGCTCTATGGACCTCCTAAGGGGAAACACCCTGTATATATATATACTATACGTAATATTTTCTTAAGTTGCTCGTTACATACCTTCAATTTCAGAAGAGAGTATATCGATCATATTAATGGGCTTCCAAATGACTTCACAACTGGTCCTAATGGGATACCTCCTTCCTTATTTAGGTCATGCTGCCTTGCAGTGGTAGCTCCGCTGAGAATTGTTTTCAAAAAATCGTTCGTTAGTGGTTGTTTCCCCCAGCTATGGAAAAATTCTTTTATAATACCTATCCACAAAAAAGATAGTAAAAATGAAATTTCTAACTATAGGCCTGTTGCAAAATTATCTCGCATGCCCAAATTATTCGAATCTATCATTTACTCTCCACTATCAACTTCCTGTAAGAATTTGCTCTCTTCAAACCAATATGGGTTTATTCCGGGTAGGTCTACAAATACTATCTTGCTTGAATTTATCTCGGATGCCGTTGGCGGGTGGGCAAAGGGCTATCAGACAGATTGTATTTATACAGAGTTTAGTAAAGCGTTGGACAAGTTATCTCACTACGTGATACTCCTTAAAATGGAAAAGTATGGGTTTCCCTCAACATTTCTAAAATGTACATAGTTTTATTTAGATAACAGAACGTACCAAATCTTATTTCGCCATTCCATATCTAGAGTCTTGAAGGCTACGTCTGGCGTACCTCAGGGGAGTCATTTGGGCCCGTTCTTCTTTATTCTGTCTATTGACGACATTGTCTCTGTTGTGAGGTACTGTAAGGTCTTGATTTATGATGACGACATTAAGCGTTTCGCTCAGATTAAATCTGTTCGCGATTGTGAACAGGTACAGGGTGACCTTGAAAAATTTTATAATTGGTGCGAGAGCCATTATTTTGTACTCAATATCGACAAATGTGAGGTTATGGCCTTCCATAGGAATCAGAAATCAATCACTTATGATTATGAGTTCTCGGATTCCTCGATTCGCCGGGTGGACTCTGTCTATGAATTGGGTGTCAAATGTGACCACAGATGGTATCAAAGAGTAGTTCTATGCTGGGTTTTATATATCGTTGGTCCCGTGAGTTTTCGAATCCTACTATAACATTGCGTTCGTGCACTTGCTGTGTGAGACCACTTCTTGAATACGCTAGCCAGGTCTGTCCTCGTTTTTACGGTACACACATCGGGCGCATCGGGCGCGAATGTTGATTCCCCGTTGTTACTTGACAAAATCTCTTTCCGTGATAATAGGCACAATTTAAGAAGGCTACCTCTATTGCATGTCAATTCCTCAAGGTCTAACTTTGGCATGTATGAACCGGTTAATCGCATGTGCATCGCTGTTAATAATCTGGCGTCGAAATATTTCAGCTTTTCGAGCACAAAGAAATTGGATTGGTTGAGTTTTGTATTAATGAGAATCGCCTGTTGGTTATTCAAATGCAGAAGAGTCTCTTGGTGGTTGTGCAATTCTCTAAGGTCTCTGTAAACCTCGTCATTTACTCGTATGAATTTTCCCTAAAAGGCCTCTTCTTTTCCTAGTTTTGGTCTCTAGATGAAGGATCTCTTCAATTGCCTTCAGTAGATTTTTTTCTTCTACTGGATAGTTGCTGGAAATGTACTAGGCAGTGCTTTATGTCAGTGAGCTTCTCAGTGCGATCACACATTTGTTTTATTTGGTTCCAGGTGACATCTATATTTTTCTGGTCAGTGAAGATTTCAGCCATTGTGTGTCAAGTGTGACTTGAAGTCTTAAGTTGCCTCGTTTAACTTGAACATTACCGAGATTTTCTACGTAGAATCCTGACTCGGGCTGAAATATGGTATAATCTTCTGCGAAAACTACAGTCAATCAGTAAAACAGTAGCAAGATTGAGTGGAGTTATTTGATGCCCAAGTACAAGGTGCAATCCTTGTTCTTTGCTTCTGGTGGGTGCAGTTGGACTCGAATCAGCTTTCCGCCTTGTGGCCTCTGTAGTAATTCGATGAAAATGCTGTGGTTTTGACCATAGTATTTCTAGTTGTATTTGCTTGCTATTACGGATGTGCCTGGAGGCATGAACCTTCAATTTGTTGGACCTTCGCACAGTCGTTGTTGCTGTAATAGCCTTAGAGTCGGAGCTTTCATTTTCTGAATTGTATATGCTGATGGACAGCTGACAGACCTTGTGCAGTGGTCGTTTCTTGAGGCTGTCTCTCTATTGCACTGATATGACACGTACTATGCCATCATTTCCTAGGTGGAGTTGTACGATTCGTACTAGAGACCATTTTTGAGGCGGTAACTGATCTTCTTTAACTAGAACTAATTCTCCGACCGATGGGTTTTTTCCCTCTGCTTTCCACTTACTTCTTTGTTGTAATAAGGATAAGTATTTTTTGCAACCATCTATGCCAAATATCCTGGTGCAATTTTGTGACTAATTTATATCTTTCGTGGATTTACTTGTCATCGATGTTAGGTTCAGATGGGAAACCAAATGGCGTCCGATTAAAAATGGCCTGGAGTCAATGGTTCTAAGTCTCTTGGGTCACTTGATTGTTGCCCTATCGGCCTCGAGTTTAGGCATGCCTCTACTTGGTATAATACTGTGGTAAACTCCTCAAAGGTCAACAGGGTCTCTACGAGAACACGTTTAAGGTGCCCTTTGACAGACTTAACACCAGCTACCCATAAACCGCCAAAATGGGGGCTGGATACAGAAATGAACTTTCACTCTGTTCCGCCATTAAATATGGCCTCTGCTGCTTGTTTTGTAGATCGAGTAATTGCGAGCTGCAAGTCCTTATCCAATTTGTTGCTAGCTCCGACAAAATGTGTCCTGTTATCGCTGTATGTTTGCTTGCAGTGACCCCGGCGAGCAAGAATTCTTCTATAAGCCGCTAGAAAGGCGTCTATGCTAAGGTCGCTGACTAGCTCTAGATGGACAGCTTTTGTTGCCATACAGACAAATAGCGCTATGTAGCCTTTGATGGTTTTAGCGCCTCATCTCTTCACATTTTGGTATGAAATGGGCCGGCATAATCAATTCCGCAATCTGAGAAGTGCGGGGAAGGACTTATGCGTACTGCAGCCAAGTCACGCATCAATAGTTGGGTGTTCTTTTGACGATATCTTACTCATGTTATACATAAATGGTTTCTGCCTTGTACTACTCTTTTACTGTCAATTATCCAGAATTGCGACCTTATGTGATTTAAGGTTAGTTGTGTGCCACCATGTGGGTTTGTTGGTGAACTTGGCCAATGACAAGATTTGTTATGTGGTGTTTCTGGGGAAGAAGCATTTGATGCTTGGCGTCTATTGGCAGTGCCGAGTTCTTCAATCTTCCCCCACTCTTAGAATGCCGTTTTCATATAAAAATGGATGCAAAGAAAGCAGTTTGCCGGTTTTCTTTAGTGGCTCCCTTTTGCTCAACGAATTTATTTCCTCGGAGAATTCTCCTCGCTGCACAAACTTGATAATATGGTTTTTTGCTTCTTGCAGTTCGTGGGAACACAGATAGCCAAAATTCCGTTGCACTTTTTGTACCTTGCAGTTCTTGATGAATCGGAAACCGTATGCAATGATTCTCAATTGTCTTGTATAACTTGAGCTCGTGAATATTTCGTCCGATTGAGTAGTTATCTTAAGAACTGCAACTGTTTGTTTTTCTTCCTCAGTGGTGACGAATTTGGGCTGGTTTGAGGGCCACGCATCTGGAAGTTGAGTTAACCAAAGTGGACCCTTCCACCAAAGGTTGTGGGACTAATTCCTCTGGAGGCGATATCTGCTGGATTTTCAGGAGATGATATGTGTCTCCATATGTTTTTGTCAAGGAGACTTTGTATTTCACTGACTCTGTTAGCTACAAAGGTTTTCCAGTTGTTCGGATTTTTAGCTATCCATACTATTTCGATTTCTGAATCACAATAAGTGAACATTTTAGGAGAATTTATTCCCAAAGTATCGATGGTGGACTTTAGGAGCTGAGCAAGCAACAGAGCGCCACAGAGTTCTAATCGTGGTAGAGTGATTTTTTGTCTCAGAGGTGCTACCTTGGTTCTCGCGGTTAATAGCGTAGTGTGTATTTTTCCGAAGCAATGAATTGTACGGGTATATATTGCGGCTGCAAATGACCTTTCAGGGGCATCGCAAAATCCATGCAATTGAATTTCTTGACTTGTATGCCATCTGAACCACATAGGAATTCTTATTGATTGCAATTGTGGCATTTCTGCTTCTAACTTTTTCCAGGAGTTTATAGTTTATTCAGGAGGTAGTTCATCCCAGCCTGTTTCTGTTTTCCAAAGACACTGCATAATGAGTTTTGCGGTTATGGTTACTGGAGCTAGCCAACCTATGGGGTCAAAAATTGTCGCAATTCTAGACAATAATACCCGTTTCGTTAACTTGGCAGTGGTGGTATTGATTTTTAATTTAAACTGGAATTCGTCTCGCTTGGGGTTCCAGTGTATCCCCAGCATTTTTAATGTGTCCTTGTACCCGATTTCTATAATCCGTTTTTCTATTAGGTCCTCTGGAATTATTTTCAACAGTTCTTGGCGGTTCGATGTCCATTGCCGGAGATTGAAACGTCCTTTCTTTAACAAGGAATCTAATTGTTTTTGTAGCTGGTATGCTTCGGCTTTGGTGTCAGTACCTGTTAGCATATCATCTATGTAGAAATCATTAAGCAGCACGCTTTTGGCTGCTGGTATTTGATTGCCTTCATCTTTCGTGACTTGATTTAGGGCCTTGACTGCGAGGTATGCAGCCGGTGCTGTCCCATAAGTGACAGTGTTCAACACATATTCTTGGATGGGCTCTGTTGGTTGCTGGCGCCAGAGTATACGTTGATAGTTTCTATCTTTTGGCGCTATTTCTATCTGTCTAAACATTTTCTCAATGTCTGCTGTAAATACATAACGGTGCTTTCGCCACCTTAGCAGAATTTGGTTAAGATCTTGTTGTATTTTTGGCCCGCTATGTAATAAATCGTTAGGGCTTAGTCCAGATGATATTTTACAAGATGCGTCGAACACCACACGCAATTTTGTAGTTGTGCTGTCCTCCTTAAATACTGCGTGGTGAGGCAAATAGTATACATTGGCTTTATATCCAGTATATGGTTCTGCTGGACTCATGTTACCAAGGATCACATATTCCATTAAGAATTTGAATGACCGAAAGATGGGAGATTTTTTCAACTTTTTATCTATTTGTGACAAGCGAGCTTTAGCTCTGTCCCTAGAGTGTCCATGCTCTCCTGAATTTTTTTTAAATGGTAGGTGGATAATATATATCCCCTTATTTGCTCTTTGATGTGTCTCTTGGAAGTGTCTTGCACAATCATCGACTTCCTGGCTCGATGCGGCATTGTCATCAATATTCCAAAACTGTTCAAGCTTTTGATCTATTTCTGGAATTGAAAGGAAACTTGATACCTTGTTAGTCTCTTGGATTGTATTAGAAATGTTCCCGAAGAGGATCCATACTAACTTAGTGCTTTGCGCAGTCGGCTTCCCTGGCTTGAGCCCGTCTAAGATTATGTTAGAGTAAACGTCCGCTCCTAAGATTAGATCAATTGGACCTGGTGTGTTGAAAGTTGGGTCAGCTAAAGCAATATTTTTATATTGTAGTAAGTCAACTGCTGATACCGCAGCTTCCGGTAATAATGAGCTTAGTTTCAGCAGAACAAGTGCTTCGACTCGAAGGTAAGAGTTCCTTTGATTTTGAAGTTGTATTTGAATTTTGGCCTTTCCGTGAGCTTGTGCTGATTAGGCGTCACAAACACCCAATATGGTTGTCTTCATGCGTTCCTTTTGTATTCATAAGCTTTGCACTACCTCCTCACTAATGAGGCTTACTTGGGAATCTGGATCAATTAGTGCTCTAAATATCTCTATTTGCCCGAATATATTTCTTATTTTTACCATTGCAGTAGGTAATAAGAGAATGGGTGTTTTTGTCTTACTATGAAGTGCTACCACGTCTTCGGTTGTTGGTTGGTTTGGTATTGCAGAATTGGCGTTCTTGTGTTTTATAGACACAAATCTAGTTTCGTTACTAGGTTGATTTCTTCCACCTCATTATTGCGGTGAAGTAAGGTGTGGTGCTTGTTTTTGCAATAGAAGCAGGACTTTTTTGTTTTACATTTTTCTGTCTTTTTGTGTGCCAAACAATTAGTGCAGAGTTTCTGCTGGGAAATAAATTGACCTCTGTCTTGTATACTAATTTTTTTTAATTCAAGGCACTGGTAGATATTGTGGTCTTTATTGCAATAGACGCAAGACCGCTTCAAAGTGGTATGGAAAGTTCTTTTTTTCTTGCAAGAGATTGCATCGGGCTTGATTTGCCTGGAACTTTTGATAGCATCGAGCACCTGATAACGCTTCTCTAGGAAATTCAGCAATTCTGCGGTGGATGGCATTTCCCTTGGATTTATGAGCGCGTTTTCAAATAGTCTAAGACTTTCTGCATCAAGTTTTCTTACTGCGATGCAAACAATCATCGGACCCCATTCATTGGTGTGGCAATTTAGGTTATTTAAGGCCTCTAGACACTCTCTTATTATATCATAGAGCCTTATTATGTCTTCTTGACATCTGTACTCTACTCATTTTGCATCCATTATGGTGTTGATATAGGTTGTTATTATCTTCCTATTGTTGTTGAATCTAGTCTGAACTAGTTGCAAATCTGTATTATATTTGACACTGCTTAACTGTAAATGATTTACAACTATCCTTGCGTCGCCTTCTAGGTGATACAGAAGATATTGCATCTTCTCGACGTTGCTCAGATAAGTATTGTAGTGTATTACGTTGAGAAATATGTCGATGAAAGACTTCCATTCTTTGTAATTCCAATTGAATTTTGGTATCTGTATGCGTGGAAGCTTTGAAAAATTATTGCTCATGTTTGTATCTAGATAAGATACATTAGCCGCTGGTTGTTGTCCAGTGCTTGTAGGATTTGAAATAGTTTCGGTAGTTAAACCACTTAACGGAAGATTGAGGTCATCGAGGGCGTGAATGAGCCGCTGGTACCTGCTATTGTGCAAGTCGTGGATGCCGTTGTGTCAGTAGCAGCTGTAGATGTTGCTATAGCTATCTAACAATTTAAAATTTGATCGAATAATTGTTTCGTTCGGCTATGTATATCTTCCGTAAAATAAAGATGATTCTCCTGAAGTCATTTTTTCCCCTGATCGTGAGCCTTGTCACACTCTGCCCATAGTGTTATTAGTGCGGCTTGTTTTTTGGTTATGTATTCACGGTTTTCCGAACGTGTTCGTCCTTTTTAATATTTGCTAAGAGGTCGTCAATTGTCTTCTGGTTTGCCAAGTGGAGTTCTTCTGCCATGTTTGATGAGATTCATCTAGCTCAGTTTACTAGATGTCTTCTGCTATTCAAGCGTCTTGAAATTTCAGTAATTTTTTCAAAACTGGAACTCTGTCTAATATGAGAGTTTAAGATAACTCCTAGCGTTGGAGATTGAAAAAATTAATTCAATGAAAAGCCGTTTCTACCTAGTCTAATTGTTAATTGTATTCTAGTCGAGATGATATGCAGGCTTGTCGATTGAAAGATAATCCAATGCCTCTTGAATTATCGTTTCTACGGACCTTGTAACAAAAATAATCCAATGGATCTTGTATTACTGTTTTTGAGTTCGCAGAAAAACAATTAGTCCAATGGTTCTTGGATTACTGCATTGAGTTCGTAGAAAAACAATTAATCCAATGGTTCTTGGATTACTGCTTTGAGTTCGTAGAAAAATAATTAATCCAATGGTTCTTGGATTACTGCTTCTGTGTTGGTGGCTATATTGTCCAAATAAAATAATCCAATGATTCTTGATCCTTAGGTTCAATTAATAGCTCGATGGACCATGTCAAGTATTCAACCTTAAGTTGAATCTTGAAAAATCGTAGTAAAAGAACACGCTTTACTGTAGAGTAATTAACACTGAACACATTTATTAATAGGCACATGCCTTAAATAACAAAACATATATTTAAAAATTGTACCGCTAAGCTTTTTGTGGTGCTCATCAGTCAAACCCATTGACCCATGCTGTGTGGATAAAAATGCTGTATTGCATAAAATTACATTGAGCCGATCAGTACAATGCCTGATAAGTGCATTGTATGAAGGAATGCTTACATGGGTAAATGAGCTTGAAGATATTTTTGTGAAGAAATAATTTAACCTAATTACAAACAACGTTTATAATAAAAAAATGTCAAATTATTGTTCAGGCGTGAACAAGATGAATTTCAGCGAGGTCAATTACTGGTATTGTTTCACCACTTCTTATTTTAATCAGAGTATTAAGCGCGAGTAAACGTGGGTTGCTTTCAGAATTTTATAAAATGGGAGGATTCAGCAGTAATTCCTGTATCTATAATTAACCGAAACTGTATTCCATTAACTCGGTCAGTGAGCCATAGATGGTGACTGTCGTTGGCAACATTCAGGAAAATTGTGGATGAACTTGGGGTTTCCATAGGCACTGACCTTTCCCCCTCTAGGTCAGCGGATTCCAGTTTATATCACGCCGATTATTAATTGCACTGGAATGGATGTCAATTGGCGAGCTTCTTCTTATATTAGTTCTATCGGGATGCTGTTTAGGATACAGTGCTGCTCTTCGATAAAGCGCCTTGCCTGGTTGAGTACGTACCCCTTCTGAAGCATAGTTGGTCCGCTTAGTATTGTGTATATTTCCAGGTGCTTAATTAATTATTTGCTTCACCGGTAAGTTTTCGTGAGCAATGAATGTCGAGTTTTAAGAGCTTTGTTTGAAAAACTGTTGCTGGAGATCTTTGCGGTGATTTTGGAATCAATGCTGGTGAAGTAGTTTGAGGTCGTTTAACATTGATAGCTTTGGGTGTTTTCTGACTAGCTACTCTATCGAATTCTTCATCTTTAAATAAAACAGGTCTGGATTTCAGAATATTACTGGCGTGGACAAAAACTTCTGCTCCTGTGTCCTTTCGTTTGATTTATCCGTAACATTTATCGTAGCTGTAGTATTCGATGTACAAGCTTAAAAGGCAGAAGAGTCGAACTTGGAGCTGCTGGAATTTAGTTTGTCTCCATGCTCTTGAATCTTGACGACTTGGAGGATTGGTGATCGCTGCTTGTTAGCCTTAGTATGTCGAGGACTCAGATTGGAGGCATCTCAGTTCGCTTCAATTTTTATTTCCTGGGATAAGGCGGCTTCGAGTTTATCTGGGTCAGTATCATGCACATGTCGTTGTATATCCCAGTCAGCGATTCCGTAAATAAATTGATTCAGAGCTATAGAATTTCTGGCCCCCCTGACTATGGGCCACAGATAGCTGACACTCGTCACTAAACCGCTCATTCATAGCTGTATCAAGCTGGTAAAAGTTGTACTGTCTGTTTGTTGCTGTGGTATTGTACCAAAGAAACATTGCGCTGTACTACGAAAGTAGGTAGCTATATAGAGAGCTCTGAGTTCGGACGACCATCCATTTGCTCGAGAAGCATGTTGGTAACTCTGGGAGTCAAAGCTCTGATAACATCATTCCAAGGCCTGTATCTGTATCGGCTGTATTGAATGATATTTCATCTGTGTCGTCTCTAAGTAATGGTATTGTTGTCCCATTGAGAACAGTACCAAAACCTCCAAGTATTTTCGTCATCCGTTTCTCTCCAAAAACGTTGTGTGAGGATATATTGAAGTACCTTAAGTCCAAAAATATCACATCTGATGGCATTTCTTGTCATAAGATTAGTAAAAGTTCTGAACCGGTTGCATCCTTTGTTTTAGGAGTCTCAGAAGATGTGCGGGACATTTGGGCCCTCTGGGACGTTTACTCATTTATTTGTACCTACCGCGCGCCAACCTAGAAATGCATCCAAAATAAGCAGGTATACTCCAAAAAACTCAAATCGCTCTTCCTTTACTATCAAAACGTAAGGGGGATTCGTACAAAAACCACACAAATCTTCAAAGCCTCTGCTGCGACTTGTTTCGACATAGTTGCTTTCACTGAAACTTTGCTGTATCACAGTTTTCGCGATGCTCAAATTTTTGGCAATTCATATCAAGTTTTTAGAAGAGATAGATATACTGTGTTTGTAGCTCGACGTGGCGGCGTACTCCTTGCCTGTAAAAACCAGTTTCATTGCAGCTGGGTGAGCTTCCCAGTTTCTCCAACACTTTTCACATCGAACTTCTTGCTCTTAAGTTATCTGTTTCAAAATCTGACTTATCCATTATCTGTTGCTATATTCGTCCAGACTCCATAAATATTGTCGATGACAAAGGTCAGAATATTTACGACCTACTCATTTCAACATCTAATTTTATCCATGGTAAGATGGATGCTCTTGACGGATTACTACTAATTGGTGCTTTTAACTTACCCAATATTCAATGGGTACTAAATGAAGATGACAATGACTATCTTCCACTTAATAACTTGACAACTATGGAATCCTTTTTCCTGGATAGTATTTCATCTCTATGTCTCAGCCGAATCAGTAATGTTAAGAGTGACATGAGAAGGCATTTAGACCTGGTATTTTCTACTGACGCGGGTAACTTCATAGTGAGAATGTCTACCTTTGATAAATATCATCCCCTCTACTAATTACATATTGCTATGGAACCGAAAACTTAACAAATTGTGATGAAACACAATACTTTTTCAATTTTAGAAAGGCTAACTTTTCGGATCTTTACAGTAGACTTACATCTATTGACTTCAACATATTACTGTCTAGCAATAACGTCGACGAAGACATTTCTAAATTTTACATAATTCTTTTCGATTTATTTTCCTCTCACGTTCCCTGCGAGCGGCAGCGGCTCTCTGAAACATCTCCACCGTGGTTCAGTAATGAACTGATGCGTCTCAAAAATAGAAAGAATAAATTGTGGAAAAGTTATGTGAGGGATAAGGACATTATAAGTCACAACAACGTCCTCACATCATATAATGAATTCAAAAAACTGTTCTCTACACTTTATGATGAGTATGTTCACAGCATGCGTACGAAATTATTTAGTGACCCACCCATCTTTTTTAAGTTTATTAATACGAAGAAAAGAACGGAAAACTACCCCAATACCATGTGGTACAAAGACTCTGCTAGTGATGATTCGTCTAAAATTTGCGATATGTTTGCTTCTTTTTTTGACAATGCCTTTGCCTCGTCAAATTTTCAGCATCAAAAGAGCAACTTCAGTTTCATTCACTATACCTTCAATTTCAGAAGAGGGTATATCGATCATATTAATGGGCTTCGAAATGACTTCACAACTGGTCCTAATGGGATACCTCCTTCCTTCTTTAGGTCATGCTGCCTTGCAGTGGTAGCTCCGCTGAGAATTGTTTTCAAAAAATCGTTCGTTAGTGGTTGTTTCCCCCAGCTATGGAAAAATTCTTTTATAATACCTATCCACAAAAAAGATAGTAAAAATGAGATTTCTAACTATAGGCGTGTTGCAAAATTATCTTACATGCCCAAATTATTCGAATCTATCACTTACTCTCAACTATCAACTTCCTGTAAGAATATGCTCTCTTCAAACCAACATGGGTTTATTCCGGGAAGGTCTACAAATACTATCTTGCTGGAATTTGTCTCGGATACCGTTGGCGGGTGGGCAAACGGCTATCAGACAGATTGTATTTATACAGACTTTAGTAAAGCGTTCGACAAATTATCTCACTACGTGATACTCCTTAAAATGGAGAAGTATGGGTTTCCCTCAACATTTCTAAAATGGACATAGTCTTATTTAGATAACAGAACGTACCAAATCTTATTTCGCCTTTCCATCTCTAGAGTCTTGAAGGCTTCGTCTGGCGTACCTCAGGGGAGTCACTTGGGCCCGTTCTTCTATATTCTGTCTATTGACGACATAGTCTCTGTTGTGAGGTACTGTAAGGTCTTGTTCTATGATGACGATATTAAGCGTTTCGCTCAGATTAAATCTGTTCGCCATTGTGAACAGGTACAGGGTGACCTCGAAAAATTGTGCGAGAGCCATAATTTTGTGCTCAATATCGACAAATGTGAGGTTATGACCTTCCATAGGAATCAGATATCAATCACTTATGATTATGAGTTCTCGGATTCCTCGATTCGCCGGGTGGACTCTGTCTATGAATTGGGTGTCAAATGTGACCACAGATGGTATCAAAGAGTAGTTCTATGCTTGGTTTTATATAACGTTGGTCCCGTGAGTTTTCGAATCCTACTAAAACATTTCGTTCGTGCACTTGCTGTGTGAGACCACTTCTTGAATACGCTAGCCAGGTCTGGTCTCGTTTTTACGGTACACACATCAGGCGCATCGGGCGCGAATGTTGATTCCCCGTTGTCACTTGACAAAATCTCTTTCCGTGATAATAGGCACAATTTAAGAAGGCTACCTCTATTGCATGCCAATTCCTCAAGGTCTAACTTTAGCATGTATGAACCTGTTAATCGCATGTGCATCGCTGTTAATCATTTGGCTGAGCATTTTGTTGTTGATGACTCTAAGCCTATCTTAAAAAAACGTCTATATAATATTTAATCTTTTTAGGTGTATTTAATCTAGACTTTTATATTTTTGTTCTATGTCGCATTGCATATCATTTTATCTGGTGTTTGGTCTATGTTTAGTGTAACATACTAATACTAACACCGACTAAGTGATGAAATGCATGTAGTGTTGACCGTTTATTTATTAAACGTGTCCGTTCAACGAGCTTGCGTTAAGCTGGTTCTAATAGTCGAAATATTTGCTATAAATAGTCCATGATTCATTTCTATCATAGTCTCTCGGAAAGAGACTGACTCAAGCAGGTTCTGTATATGATGTATAGTTACAGGGCACTACACTACGTTGGCAAGAAGGTGGTCATCCCAGTTTATAACTGGTGGACTGACTTCACCTCAGGGTACTTGATTAGCCACGGAAGGATTAGCTGGGCCTTGTGTTGATCTATGTGCTTTGGTCATAGGTGACTAAGTGGATTCTGAATTGATTCTCTCAGGAGCCGACTTGCCGACAGCAGGGGAATTACATGCATAGGATGAAGGTCTTTGGTGGTGACTCGATACAGGCTGGTGGAAATGTGAAGAATTTCGTGCTAGCGAGCTTTGAGAATGTCCCGTGAAGGTGGGATAGATTGGTCTTTGTAAAGGCAAATTTTCGATATGATCGTTGACTACTGGTAAAGCGATAGCTTCCTCATATCTAGTTTGATTCTTGTTTGAGTTCACATTTTGTGTGGCAATAGCCGGAGTCGAGATTGCATGCCTAACAACCTCTTCGTATGAAATTTCTACTTTGCGTAGCCTATCAGATAGATATTGCATGATATTAGTCATCTGTTGCATTTGCTGGGCTAAAGTAACAAGTAAATAGTCACCACTTTGTCTAGTTGGTTTACTTCAATGGGTTCAAACAATGACCTTTCCAATGCTGAGAGGTTCCACATGATTTAATAAAAAAGGGGAATTTTAAAGCATATATGTATGTTTTATTTTCAAATAATAATCGCCGAGCGGATCTAAAAATGATACAGGGGGATCTTTTTCAAAGAATAAACAACCCCACACTTAACACCAATGTTAACTTGTTGGTCTTTATTTTTTAACATTTGTCCCACAGGAAAGCTAATGACAACTTTTGTTCAAAAGTTGTGGCTGCCGCTGGTTGTAGGTGACTTTAGTTGGCATCAAAACAGTCGAGCCTAGATTTCTGTGTGGGTACCCGGTGCCTACTGTGACTATTGTGGCTGTGGCTGTCAGCTTTATGTTTACGTTTCGAAGTAATATTGGGGACACACATATTGTGTTGATATCATGTCATTGATACCATCTCTTAGCTATTCCACCGACCCTTGAAACACGTTTGTTCGTAGTATGGTTTGACATTTCCTCTCGCTGAAAAGTACAAGTAGAAGATTTTTGTAAAAATGTCACAAAATAAGTTAGTTTCAGCTTATATGATTAATTTATTATTAATAAATTTGCTGGAGAGGTCAAACACGCAGCTTAAGTTATTAACAATTAGGAGCAAAAGATGAACAGCGCTCTATAGAAAACTGTATATTTTAAATAATGCATGCAGAGTCAATAGGAGGGTATGGACAAAGGTAATCCTTAGTTGTGAACTATATTATACTGATAATATTTATGCAGAAGATTTTATATCTGAGGTTCAAAATTCTTAATATTAGGAAAAAGATGTGTCGAAGATGTATGAAGCGGATTTTAGGAACGCGTTTCGAGTAGACCGATCAACATTCAACTTTTTGATTGATAATTTGAAAAATATGGAAAGAATGGATACAACATGGCGCTGCGTTTAGCTATTCCCCTTGTTAAAAAAATTGCCATATCTTTATAAGCACTCGGTTCCTCGGAAGAATATAGGACTATATCAAGCCTATTTGGTGTTGGCAGAACTACCGTAGAAGAAGCATTATTAGAATTTTGTACATAATTGTATAATATATTCCAGCACAAGATCAAATCAATGAAATCGTTCGCGGATTTGAATTGCTTGGCTTTCCACAGTGTTTCGAAGCTATCGATGGCTGCCATATAGAAGAATTTCCACCTAAGACGAAGCTGTGGATTACTATAACTACAAAAGATGGTACTCTACGGTTTTATTTGCAGTAGTCGACTATAGGTACCCTTTTACATACAAAAATGTAGGAAGTCCTGGCAGATGTAATGATTCGACAATTTTTGTAAACTGCCTTCTGAAAATACTTCACGAAGAAAATCCCATTTTTTGTAAATAATAGCAAACAAATTGAAGGTGTGGACGTTTCCGTATTACTATTGGGTGACTCAGCCCTTGAGCTATCCAAATCAGTATTTCGAGACAGAAATTTAATTATCAACTCGGCAAATGTCGGCGAGTAGAAGAAAATGCCTTTAAGCACTTAAAGGTTCGCTTGAGACGCATTGCGAAAGGATTAGAAGTCCATAATGAAAACGCGCCAATAATAATTAAAGCAATATGCTATAATAAAAGCTACAGTATTAACAAAATATGGTTAAATGAAGCAAACAATTAGAGAAGCGGAATCAACCCCACTTCATAACAATAGCTGGGCGCACAGGCGTCGGAAATATAGTAAGCAATACACTTAAGAAATACTTTGGTAAGTCTTTATTAGATTCTCACATTACTTATTTTTTGTTTGACGTGAAAAACTCTAATAAGTTTTTTTGTAAATTAATGTTTTCCCGAAAAAGTTCATTTCTTTCTACTTAATGTTTTTTTGGACTGACCGACGAAATCCTTGTAGCGCTCTGCTTCCTCCTTTGCCACTTCTAGTAAAGCCTCATTGGTTGTATCCCTCCCTATTTTTAGGGCGTGTTGATTTTGATGCCCATCTGCTGGAGATGGTCCTGCCGCCGAAGACTTCCACCTGAAAATGATGGCAGATCTGATGATGACACTGAGGTAGAACACTATGCCCATGACTCGGTCTTAGAAGATTCAGAATAATCGAAATCGAGCACATCTATACTCGGCGATAGCAAGCTTGTATTTAAATTTTCTACTTCTATTTAATAAAAATAATACTAAAATAATAATAATTGCTGCTTCTTCAACCGTCAATAATGTACATATGCTTTCTACTACAAATTCATCCAGTCTGTTTGCCTTGAACTCGCCAATAAATTCTGTAATCACATCCTGAAATTTCCAATCAGATGGAGACCCTCCAGACTTGCCAGTCATTTTTTTTTCTTTTCTAATTAAACAAATGTCTGTTAATTATAATACATTAAAAGTTTAAATAGCTTCTTACCAATATCGCTTTGTCAAGTTAATTATACTTGTTCGGACTTCTTCCATACACAGAATAATACCATAACTGTCCTGCAGCTATGTTCCCATTTCCTTTAGAATATGGCTATATATCCTTTGCCCACGCAATTCGGCAATTTTGTGTCGCCAAACTTCTATAAACTTTGCCGTTTCGCTGTTCGATAAAATTTTCCTCTTTGTTTTTTCTTGCCAACTAGCATTTAAACCTCAGAGTAGTGAAAAATCAGTTTTGTCACTAAAGCTCAGTGGCAGTTTCGTGATAACCACTACAATTGTCACCTCATGTTTAAAATGCGACGTCATAAGGTGACAATTAATCGTTATATTCACTCATAAGAGTAA
This sequence comes from Dioctria linearis, assembly GCA_963930735.1. NCBI lineage: Eukaryota > Metazoa > Arthropoda > Insecta > Diptera > Asilidae > Dioctria > Dioctria linearis. The sequence continues at coordinate 149,345,319 of OZ005742.1, read as the reverse complement.
GCCTGTATAAAGTGAATAATACTGATGATAAACACCTGCTTATTCCTTATAAAAATTAGTACTAAATGCCAAATCTATTCTTCATGGTGATATTTATTAATGATCAGCACGCTTTTATAACTCTAAAATTTCACGTCGAGGTAATTCCACTTTATAGTGCAAATTACATAGTAATAAACACTTAATTTTCCTTACGAAGTGAGAAAATTGTATAGTTATATATAATGCTTTTATTAGTGACTAGGGCGTTCTCGCCATCATCTTCGGCACTCTAAACCGACAATCTCTAAATATGTGTTAAGAACGTCATAACGACGCGTGCAGGTCACGGTAAAAGAGAGAACTATATGGTGTCTGTAAATATTTGTATGCCACTAAGGAGTACCTTTAACTACAGTTTTCAAACCAAGAAGTGAAAAAAAAATTATACAGCTGTAGATTATGTCATTTAAATTGAATGACGTGTGAAAAGCTTATTTTGTTATTTTATTATTTATATTAAAGAAAATGCGGTAAAACATATAAAAAAATTTTTTTTCGTTATTTAACTAGGTACTTTCTATCGAAAAGTCTGTTGACAATATCGAAATATGCATCAAACTCTCCACAATACACATTAATTCTTTTCTAGCGACAACTCCAAAAGGCATTTTATTAATAATTTATTTATATGGCTTTAGAAATACATTTATCGGTCGCATTCAACGCAATCTGTAATATGGCCAATAATCTGTCAAATTCAATATCACTTAATAGTTCCAATTTTTGCATTCCAGAACTACAGGATGGATACGAGAAGTCTATATATGCCACTTTATTTTTGCCATATCTATAAATTTTCATGTCAGTCACTGTATGGAGATATTCGTAGTAAAAATCACGATCTTAAAATGAGGTGTGGCGAACTGCTTAGTGAAATTCGTACAAAATCGGCCATATTTTTCTTGAAATCATTGCATACAAAAATTTGTTCGAAAATATTTATTTTATTTCATAATGTTTTTAATTCGTTTGGGTAAATATTGCACAATATTGAATTAGATTTGCATAATGCATATAATATATGTATAACTACATTATAGAAGATTAAAACCAAAGTCATGTTAATTTAGACGTTATAGTGAATTAGTTTTATACACTTTCGTATAAATATCACTCGCGTATTAATATCTCTTTACATTACACGTATTGTCATCACATTTTTTATGTATAGTGTTTTTCTAAAATGAAAATCACCATCTTTTAACGTGAAAATCACATTCATCAAAATGAAACGTATGGTATATAGACCCAGATTGGGACGTGTTATGATAACAAAAGTCGTACTTAACAAAACTATAGAGGGACTTTATTGAGTGTTTATCAAAATTCTAGTTGGGTCCACTCTCCATTTTGAATACAAATGAAAACGTCTTATCAAACAAATGTCACATTTGTTGTAACTTTTTCTCACTATGTAATAATGGCAGTGGTATCAGTAGAAAACTGTCTCTGCTTGGTTCGAATATTAGGATATCAGCAAAAATTTTGTGTTTCAGTACTAGGTATGACCAAGGTGTACTTCAGCTGGTACCCAGCTAGTATGTCTAGACACACATCTAGTATAGCACAAAGTTTTCGAATATTATGGCATCAATACCACATGTAAGACTATGTTATAAGGTAAGTAGGCATGCCCGTTGATAGTGATAGCCACGGATAATTTAATCGAATGCAACGTGTGCTAGGGCTCCTCACAATAGATGCTTTGACTGCAACATTCAGCGAGGGATTGGAATGTTATAGATCATGATTAGCCAGCAATTCTAGTAAAAATACGCCTGAACTACGGTGAGTACCTAAATGATTCTATTTTTATTTACATAAATTGCTATAGTTATTGTAAAATTAATTAGGTTATGCTTTGAAATGATAAGCTGCGTTGTTAAAGCACTTGTAATTAATGTGTCATGCTAAATTAAAGGCATGTGAGTCGCTTCTCGTCAGATAGTTTGATAACTGTGGCTAGATCTCTGTCTGTGTTAACTCGCACCGATTCTATCGCATACGATAATGTGGTCGGTAACTGGCCAGCTGATATTTAATTTTATCGGCCTTTTTCTCTTACGAAAAGAGGAAATAATTTCACTTGGTTTTGCTTTAGTTCGAACAAAAAAAACCATACAAGGTTACATCAACAAAATGGCAAAAAAGAGCCGAATTTCAAATATTTAATTTTCAGACAATATTGCATCCATGCAAGGAAGAAAAGTGCATTAAAATACTTATAAAATTTGAATTCAGCAGACAATTTATTTCAAGCCTCCTTTAAATTGCGTTGTCCAAAAAAACAATGTTGCTCTAAGTAATTGTTATTGCTGAACTTCTGCACTACAAAAACTCGACTTAAATTAAAAAAAACCATTATTAACAATTAGTTTCAAGCTATCACAAAAACTTTCTAAAAATTATTTCACAGTTTTTGTTGTAAAAAATTTTACTTTTAACAATTTTACTTGCAATAATTTAACTTTATTTATAAATTTTGTTGACCTCATATACTGGTCGTGTCTTTGCAGGGCCGGGTTATTTTTGAGTGACGATAGATAATTACGAAAATGAAAAAACACTGGCTGACATTTCACAAGCCTTCTTTATTGACGTCTGAACCTCTGACCTGAAGTTCGCCGCCCGTGTCTTTTTACATTCTTAAAACTAAGCTCTAACATCAAAGCTAAGTTTCCAATGGTTTTATATGATCGAATATTACATCGCCTTCCCCTTCCGAAAAGTGTAAATTAATAATAAAAATAAAATATAAAAGGTAAATGTCTGGAAAAAAACTTAAATATTTAAAAGTACTTCAACAATCTAAATTATTCATTATAAGAGCTCATGTAGGTATAAATCTTTGAACTGGCTTCAATTATCGCTTAGATCTTCGCACTTCCTGCGTTTCTACACCTGATTCGCTATCATCGTTAACAGGTAGTTTGAATTTAAGAATTTTATACTTTTCATGGAATTCTTTTATCTGATCTATGTGAGCTACCCTTAATATTTCATTAACCAAAACTCTATATAGGAGTTTAGAGATCTTTTCAACAATTTCAACATGAATCTATTTTGTATTATTTTTAAATTCATTTAAATATAAACATTTATCGTCTTTTTGTTTAATTTAAAGATTTTAGACTTTTTTACATTTGCATGTTTTAACTTTATTTATTTCCACCGTTTTTAATATATTTATCAAAAACGTTTAGTTGTTTTCCTTTTAAACTCTCTTGGTTATTCAAAAATTTCAATTTCGTTCTAATTTCGTATGAAAAAATTTACTGTGCAGGAGTTTTTCTTTTCTGTAGTTTTTGGCGTATTCGTATATATAAAAAGCAAAATAGAAATTCCATGATCGATTGGCAAATTTCGATACTTTGCATCAACTGACAATAAATATATATATATAAATATCCTTGATATTATTAACATTACAAAAGTCTAAAAACTCAGTACTATTAAAAGCGTGTCCATTATGTGAAACGATTTGCTGTGGTATTCCAAATATACTGAAACACGATCGCAATTTATTGCTCACATCGCTTGCTCTAGCTCTATTAAGTCTCTAAACTTCTATCTATTTACTCCAATCATCTACTAATATTAAAAAATTATCGCCTTTAAAAATGGAAAAAAAATCTAAGTGTACCCGTTCAAAGCTGCAGTTACTAGTTTTCGGCCAGGTGGTTTCTTTTAATATAGGTTTTCTCGCTTGGGTTACCTGGCAACAACTACAGTTTTTACCTCAATATCCGTATCAATACCGTACCATCATAAATGCTGCCCCGCTAATTGCTTCATCCTCACCGCTCCAATATGTCCTTCGTAACACTTGCTCCCGGCACGATTTTGGTATAACTAATCTATTTATATAAAGGAGACAATTTTCATCATGACAACTTAAATTCATTATCTCTGACATATTTCTCTCTGTATTCAAGATTATTTATTTAACAAACTTATCTTTTTAACTATGTGATTGAATAATTTTATTTTCCGCTGCAGTCAAAGGGTTTAATAAAGAATCTTCCTCATTTAGTGTATCTGGCAATGAAAATCTTGAAAGTGCATCTGCATGATATAATAGCTTTCCCTTTTTATAACTAATACTGTAGCGGTACTGTGAAAGCTCTATTGCCAATCTCTGAAGTCTGCTGCTACCGACACGTACAGCTTTTGTTACCAAAAGTCGCGTCCAGAAGTTTGTGGTCTGTCTTAATAGTAAATTCTTATCCAAATAGATATTTATTCAATTTCCTGACACCAAATATTATTGCGAATGCCTCTTTTTGAGCTTAGAATAAGCCTGATTAAGTGAACACGATGCGGACGCGACCGGTTTTTCTTCTCCATTGATAAAATGGGATAGTACGGCACCCACACCTTATGAACTCGCATCACAAGTTAGTATAAATGGCTTTGTAGGGTCAAAATGAATTAAAATGTTGTTAGAAATAACTAGTCTTTTGCTTTCATCGAATGACTTCTGCTGACTAGGACCCCATTCAAACGGAATATTCTTTTTTGACAGATCATATAAGGGTCTCATTATGGCTGAAAGCCTAGGGAATTTGCCGTAAAAATTGACAAGTCCCAGATAAGCTTGGTTTGGTGCCCCTACTATCGCCTTAACCTTCGACTGACTAGGTTAACACATAATCTGCCATAAATACTCAACACTTTCTTGTAAAAATTTACTTTTATCGTAATTAACCTTTATGTTGAACTCACTTAACGTTTTCAGAACCTCTTCAACCCTTTTCAATCAACCTTCCTTTGTCGCATCCCCAATTAAGATGTAATCAATATAATATTGTAACGTTTTTATCTACTCGATACAAATTTGCTCCGGCCGAGCGGTAAACGAGGGAGCAGTTTTATTCCAATGTTTCAAACTCCTTTAAGAAATTCACCGAAATCTTAGCAATTAAAAAAAAAGGTGACGACCATATATGATTTATGTTATCTTAGTAATAAGATTATTTTTAAAAGAAAATTTAGTTTTACTGTATTTGATTATTTTAAAAGAAAATTTATTTTACTGTGTTTGATTATTATAAAAGAAAAGTTATTTTACTGTATCTGACTTGGTACTCACCTGATCAGTGTTTGGCAGCTGATTCACTTGGAGCGCTATTAAGGTTTTAGGATTGGGATTTTCTTTATTCCAGTCGGGACCCAGAATAAAGTGAGTTTAGTAATTCTGACTGGAGTCGGTACCCACAGAAAGAATCCCTTATCACAGTCGAGACCCGCGATAAAGTGTTTTGAGATAGTAGTTTATTCTTACTGCAGTCGCTACCCACAGAAAGAATCTTTATCACAGTCGAGACCCGCGATAAAGTGTTTTAGGTTAGTAATTTATTCTTATTACAGTCCATACCCACAATGAGAATCTTTATTACAGTCGAGACCCGCAATAAAGTGTTTTAGGTTAGTAATTTATTCTTATTGCAGTCGATACCCACAATAAGAATCTTTATTACAGTCGAGACCCGCAATAAAGTGTTTTAGCTTAGTAATTTATTCTTATTGCAGTCGATACCCACAATAAGAATCTTTATTACAGTCGAGACCCGCAATAAAGAGTTCAGTGTTAGTAATTTATTTTTACTGCAGTCGCTACCCACAGAAAGAATCTTTATCACAGTCGAGACCCGCGATAAAGTGTGTTAGGTTAGTAATTTATTCTTATTGCAGTCGATACCCACAATAAGAATCTTTATTACAGTCGAGACCCGCAATAAAGAGTTCAGTGTTAGTAATTTATTCTTACTGCAGTCGCTACCCACAGAAAGAATCTTTATCACAGTCGAGACCCGCGATAAAGTGTTTTAGGTTAGTAGTTTATTCTTATTGCTGTCGATACCCACAATAAGAATCTTTATTTTAGCTGCTGTCAAAAACAAGATCTTTAATCCAGTCGGTACCCAGAATAGAAATCTTAATTTTCAACCCTTTAACCAAAATAAAGCACTTGTTTGATGAGTATTAAATTCTTATTGCAGTCGCTACCCACAATAGCAATCTTTATTTTAGCCGCTTATCAAAACAATACTCTTGATCCAGTCGAGACCCAGAAGAAGAATATTTATTTCAATCGTCAACCAAAACAGAGTATTTGATTTTTTAGTCGGAATTAGAACACTGGGAAATAACACTAGGAATAACTAACCACTTGATCACTGCACTGCCAAACTGAAAAAGAGATCGAGCCAAGTCAGACTGCTGTTTATATAGCCAGAGTTTGCACACGGCACCAAAGAACGGTAGTCAAAGGCGCATGGCAACAATATTGGCATAGCAACAAATGGCATAGCAACAATAACTTGGCCTAGCAACTGCACCTCATCATTTGTCATGAGTGTTACCATTTTAGTTATTGCTGCCACAGGCTGCTCTCAACTTATTATCTAGAAAATATTTTGAGTAAATTCAATTTATTGCTAATTCAATAGTATAAGTGTAAAAAAATATATAAGAAAAATAAACTCTTACCGGGAATAATTTATAAATTCCTTAAAACCGTACCTTCAGCTGGTTTAGACGTAGCTGGAAGCGGCACGCACGAGTTTCTGCATTTGCTTTTAGATATACTATTCGATATTCCGCTGCGCAGTGGTTTGTTGTGAGCTAGCTTCAGTTAAAGGTTGAAGTACAACGATTGCGACACGCACCAGTCGACGCCAAAAAATAATTTTCGAAGTTACGATATAGCGAATGCTGTGCCACAAAAAATGTCGTCGTCAAAAAGTAGCTACAATTTCGAGCACCGTCCATAAATGCATATAAGCTTTAAATACAACTTATACTTATTCTTAAAAAGATGTAAAAATTTCCCTGTAGACATCCCAAAGAAAGCAAAACTCAACTCATTTATCTTGAAATGACGACGACAATGTCGCAATATTACGTCTGCGGCAATCAACGACGCACTTGGCGCCGACAATTTTGTGTCGCATTCAAGGCGCATGGCGGAACGTGATGTGTAATGAGACTTTATTGCTCGTACCTCGTTTCCGTTTTGTGTTCTAGTACGATTTCTTCTTTACGCGGAATGTTCGTTCTGACATCTTTACTTCTGCTGTGAGATGTTCAGCTGACATCAGCAATTGTGATTTAGGTGAGTTTAATTTGTGATTTTTGTGTTAAGGATGTTTCTTGGTGGTATTTTTATTTCCTTTTCAGGTTTAATGCGACCGAGGAGCGGAAGTCCTGATTACGAAACCGCTGCAGAAGACAGTATTTCTATGTACTTCTCCTTCCATTCAACTTTGGCTGCTGATAAAAATATGGAAGCTGAACAGCTTAAGTCTGAGGCTTGTGAAAAAGAATATGGAGACAATTTAAAAACTGTAATAAAGAAAGTTTCAGGATCAACACCCACAATGTTAATCTACCATGTAACTATCTATGATGTGCCCAGCGCTATGCGAGCCTTTGGCACGGGTACTCAAATAAATTGATGTTTATGTTTATGCATGCAATTTCAGAAAATACTCTAAAGACATCAATTCCGGTTATCCACAGCGAAATTACACCATCGATTGTAATTTCGCTATATTGCCCCCTTCTTCAGACTCGAAGTTCCGACCGAGTAAATAATCTGAGCTAGAATATCTGAAACAACGTTTGTGAAGCCCGCATTGCTGATTCGAGAAAGCGAATTATGGAGTGGAATGTAATAAATAAAAGTTCCTTTTATGATTTTTTTTCTTTAGAATTTTGATGTTCCCGTCTTTCAACAATCGTACATTGTACCGGGTATCATCCCTAGTGGTTACCCGTTGTTTACGCTTCTTTGATTTTAGCAGAGCGTCCCAGGAAACGGTGATGTCCTTCACGGCTCCTGTCTGGTGGTCTGTCACAATCAGATGGAGATCGTTGTTCGGCTCGTTGGCAGGTACCAATACCACATCCTCCAATATCTTAAACTTGGATGGTGTCTACTGGGGCTCATCCACTACGGCCGCTGATCCCGATGGTGCTGGCACTGTCTCGGTTTGGTGACTTGGGGTTTGTGGTGGAGAATCGGTTATATCGATCACCTCCAAATCCTCCAGTTGCAGGTGCTGCAGTCGCCTTCCAATCCTCCTGATCTGCCTGGCCGTTTGTAGCTGTTTAAGCTGCTTTTCCAGCTCCCAGATCTTCTTGACCTCGCGCTCGATGGTCTTGCCTGGTGTTTGCGGCGAGTTGGTGGTCTCTCTGGTGATATCGTTGGATGATTCAATATTTTTAAAAAGTTCACATTCAACTGTGGCTGGTAAAGCCATGAGCTCGCTATTTAAAGAGCCCTAACGGGTCCTCTTGGCTATTCATTATCCGGCTGGCATGAAATCTGGCGATCAAGGTAACGGTTACCAATTTAAATCGAAACAAAATTTGCAGAGACGAAAACTTTCTTTTTTCAATTTAACGGTCCCTTGTGATACATTGTCGTAGGAATGCAATGCTAGTCACTCCACTACGGAATGTACTGAGATGATGTATGTACATATGTACATACATAGGCGCAGGCGACGATTGGAATTTCGGTCGGTGTATAGAAGGTTTTAAAATTTTCTCGCCGAGATAAAAATTTAGTTACCAATTTTAGCGGTTTTTTTTTATATGACGTTGAGAATGCGATTTTGTGATTTGGGGAATAAATCGAAATTTTGCAGATGATATTTTTGTAGAAAGAAGAAAAAGGAAAAGAAAATTACTTTAGGTATTTTGATTAAGAAAAATGAAAGAAATTAATTGTATATGATAACGAGGATTCTACAAAAGGGATCTTTGGGGTTTTTACTGACAGCTTATCTCCGACTTTGAGCAATGGAAATTTTTGTAGAGTGAGTCTTTTATTCGCAACGATTGCAACTTTTGAGCCAGGAAGTCTCATGTCTTCACTCGTAAACAGCTGAGTTGTAGCCTTTCTCAATGAACCAATTCACGATTTGGTGGAGTAATTCCTGCGCTGCCGGTGTATGGCACGTAATCGATGTGTGGGTGTTTGGGATAAGGCTGTTGATTAGTGTGTTAGTCGGAAGTGGATGGTAGGTTAGATTTTTAATGGGAAAAGGGGGAATGGATTATGTGATAGTGGGAGATAGATTTTATTTTTCGGCATTTGAACCGAAACCAGAACGCGACGTACGAGATCTAACTGTGATGGGTTCGACTTGACCCTGTAAGTTTTTACCTAACCCTTTCCCTATCTCGAAACCACATTTTAACAGAAAATTCGGTACGGCTGGTTTGGAGTATTTGACCCACGGTGCGATACAGTTAATAGCATTTGCGTTGTCTACACTCGAGTCTACCCCAACGCTGTAGGTGTTATTAGCTCGAGTCTCTTCGCTGCCAAATTTAGCTAGTCTGTCTATGTGGAGCACCTTTTCCACCCGACCTCCGGGGTACTCAACTTTATAGAGGACATCGTTTAGTTTAGATAATACAGTGCCAGGACCTTCCCAGTCACGTTGTAGTTTGGGGCTTTTGCCCTTTCGGCGTTTTGGATTGTAAATCCAGACTTGCTCACCTTCAGAAAATTGGAGAGGATGCGCTCTAAGGTCATATTGGGTTTTCATCTGGTAGGACGATAGAGTTAGATTCTTTCGAGTTAAAGAGTGAATTTTTTTAGGAGTCTGGGTCAGCCTCTCGGCATAATCTACTGCGGTGTTACATCCGCCAGGTGCAGGGCCGTAAGAAAGGTCCGAAGGTAATCTTAATTCTCTATCAAAGTTGAGGCGCGCGGGGGTGAATTTGTTGCTTTCGTAAATGGAGGATCGATATGCAAGAAGTGCGAATGGAAGGAACTGGTCCCAGTTCGTTTGGCTAGTACTGACAAAATTGGACAGGTAATCAAGAAGCGTCCGATTAAATCGCTCAACCATCTCGTCTGATTGAGGGTGCAGAGCAGTTGTCCTGGTTTTTTCTATGCCCAAGCGTTGTAAAATTACTTGTAGAAGTTCAGACTCAAAATTTCGGCCTTGGTCCGAATGCAGTTGGAAGCAAATCTAGTAAGTACATTCGGACTTTTGATCTGGTGTCGCAAAAGCCTCTGGTCACTTCGTAAAATAATCGATTACGACTACAACGTATTTGTTTCCTCTATCGGTTTTTGGAAGTGGACCCAGTACGTCAATCGCGATTCTTTCGAAGGGAGCTCCTACGTTGTAAATTTGAAGATTTCCTCTGGTTTTCCTAGCAGGGCCTCTTTTGGAGTGACAGAGGAGACACTTGGCGCACCATATTTCTACGTCAGCTTGCACGGTTGTCCAGTACCAGCGCTCCTTAATCTTCTCAACAGTTTTTCTTACTCCAAAGTTTCCACCTTCTGGTTTGCTATGTAAATTCTGGAGAATTTCGGGGATATGGGCCGCTGGGGCGACTTTTACAAGAATATCCTATTCTCTGTACCTCATAAAGTGTAATACATTGTCCACTAGTCGTAAGGATTCGACCAAAAAGTTTTTAGCGTAGGGCTTTCAGAGACGACCTGTTCTCTCGACGGTCTCTGGTTCCGCTGTAACCAGGCTTTCACAATTTGTAAAGTAGAATCTCGGTCTTGTTCCGAAGCTAAGTCGATTGCTGATTCGACGGCTACGAAGTCTATTGGTTGTGTCTGCTCTCGGTTTTCCTTCTGATCACAATGGGTGCAATTTTCGCACGGTCGTCGTGACAAAGCATCTGCATTCAAGTGTTTTCGGCCAGGTCGATCTTCGACGACAAAATCGTACTGTTGTACCTTTCCAGCCATCTAGCCAGCTGTCCGTCAGGGTCTTTGAAATTTATTAGCCAGCGAAGTGAGGCATGATCTGTACGGATTCGAAATGGCCTGCCAAATAGGTAATGGTGAAAGTGACTCGTTGCTCGTTCTACTGCCAATAGCTCTTTCCTGGTAACGCAATAATTCCCTTCTGGTTTGCTGAGCGTTTTGCTATAGTATTCGAGCACCTTTTCGTTTCCATCTTGAGCTTGGCTAAGGACAGCGCCGATTCCTGTTTGACTAGCATCTGTAACTAGGAACTGTGGAAAAGCCAGGATAGAAGCGGAAATTAAGCGAGACTTCAATTCCTCGAAGGCGTCCTGTTGTTTGCTTTCCCACAGAAATTTTCTTTTCTCCTCTGTTAGTTCGGACAGAGGTTTAGCGACGGTGGAAAAGTCCTGAACAAACCTTCTATAATAGGATGCCAGTCCCAGGAAGCTTCGTACTTCCTTCTTTGTCCTAGTTACTGGCCAATTTCGAATGGTTTCCGTCTTATTTGGGTCCGTCTGCAAGCCCGTCGCAGATACCACGTGTCCTAGATATTTCACTTCTGGACGAAGAAGATGACATTTCCTCGGGCTAAAATTTAAATTTGCCGCACGCAGCCGCTGAAATACTTTCCTTAAGTTGGTCCGATGGTCATCTATATCACGCCCGTGAAAAATAATGTCATCGAGATAGACTAGTGCCGTCTCTGTTCCTAGTTTACGGAATACGCCGTCCATCAAACGTTCGAAGGTGGCAGGAGCGTTAGACAGACCGAAGGGCATTACATTAAACTCCCATAGACCGGCTCCGGTCACAAATGCGGTTTTCTCTCTATCCTCATCACTCATTTCGACTTGCCAATAGCCGCTTTGTAGGTCGAGGGTAGAGAACCAAGTAGATCCGGAGAAGGAGACTAGGGTATCATCCATTCTAGGAAGAGGGTAAGAATCTTTCTTGGTGATATCGTTTAGCCGCCGATAGTCTACACAAAACCTAGTGCTACCATCCTTCTTCTTAACAAGAACTACGGGGGACGCCCAGGGACTGTTGGATGGCCTGATAATGTTATTGCTCTCCATTTCCTGTACCAATTGCTCGGCCTCGGCCCATTTTGCCAATGGAACCCTTCGCGGTGGAATCCTGAAAGGTTTCGCTTCGCCAACATCAATGTGATGTTTTGTGATTCCTGTTCGGCCTACGTCGCTAGGGCCAGTGGAAAAAATGTCGCGAAATTCATCTAGAAGGGAGGTCAGCTGTTGCTTGTGTTTGCTAGACAGTCCCTCGGGCACTCCGTTGAGAATGACACCAACAGGGTCTAGCTCGGCATAGTTCGTAGAGGAGACCACGTTTGCAATAACGAGCGGCTCCAGATATCCGATGAAGCTATCGCGAGGTATAAAAACATCAGTGGCCGATAGATTAATAAATCGAATCGGGATGTTTCGTGCCTTTGACTCTACTAAGACGCGTGCAGCGTGTATACCGTATGGCAAATCTGGACTAGGGTCCAATAGTAAAATCGCTCCATCTTCCATACTTTGCTTTAGATTTGTAGGAACAATGGTCTCGCTATGGGCAGCTAGCAATACGCTTTCTGGGAGATTTATTTTTATGTCTGGGCAATTGGGTTTGTGAAGATTTAGAGTCCCTTTTCCTATTTGAAAGACGTTCTTTTCGAAGTCTAGCCTGCAGTTGTTACGGTCTAGGAAATCTACCCCTAATAATCAAAGGGGTTCAATATAAGCGACTACCATTGTGTGAAAGGTACGGTAAATGCCTAAGTGAAGCTCGATTTTCAATCTACCTAAGACATCTATACTGTTTCCCGTCACGCTTCTAATCACGACATGCGATTTCTCAAGCTTTGACAGTGATGAGCGGCTTAGAAAAGTGGGATGAACAATAGAGACCGTGGCTCCAGTGTCTAGGATAAAATTGCATGGCTTTTCGTTTAGTAGTCCTCGTACTGTGAGACTATTTTTAGAAGAGCCTATTGCTTGGATCGTCACTTCAACTTGATTTTCCATAGCTTCTGGCAGTTCACTACTAGAGGGCTCACTATTTAAAATTTCAAAAGTCGTTTGGGATGCTGAGGTTGTAGATAGGATTTCCATGGAGTCGTCAACGCTGTTTCTACGATTTGGAGCGGAAGAAGTGTTCATCGACTGGTGCCCCTGTGGGTCGATGTTGACGGGTTTCCCGGAATGACAGAAACTACGGGTGGAATTTCGGCACGGGAAGCTATAGTAAACGAATCGTATAGCCTGGGGGGGGGGGGGGGGGGGGGGGGGGTTCGTCAAAGCTGTAGCTGTGTTCCCGCCGAAAGAGTCGAGAACCTCTTGTTCTCTAGCTATTCCAACGTTTCTCCTCAGTTTTCTACGTCTTCCATAATTGCGTTTATTAGTTGAGGCTTGCGCGACATGAAATCTGGCATTCCTTCCCATATTAATCCCTGTGGCTAGTTCTTGTGCTGCGTTCACTGCTTCATGCAGTGATTTTGGTCCCCGAACTCTGACCAATTCCTTCCAAAAATCGTAACGCTGCCATTCTATCAACGACATCCGTTGGGCAGGAGGGAAATGCGGTCGAAGCAAGTCGCTGTAATTCCAGTGCAAAATTTGCGAAACTTTCCCTCGCTCCTTGCGCTCTTCCACAGAACTGCACTTGGCTCGAGTAGGAGTCGACTCCAAAACGCTGTTCCAGCAATGCGATTAACTCTGGGTACTGGATTCGATGGCCTGGGAGAAAGACGCTTAGCACTGAGACCGCATTACCTCTAAGTTGAGTAGCCATCGCATCAGCTTTCTCTTGCTCTGACCAGTTGTTATTTCGTGCTACAATCTCGAATTGTATTCTATAATCCGACCAGGATACTGTCCCGTCAAAAGGATTTAGATTGCAGACTAGCCCGACAGGTCCAGAGCTGACAGCTCCTGCATTTGAAGTTGAGGGAAACGAAGGCTGTCGTTTAAAATTCGAAGAAGGTGGTGGCATGAAGTTGAAGTTAGTCTGCCCGCCTAAGTTAGGATTAGGCTGTTGCATAATATTCGAACTAGATCGCTGAGTAAAATTTGAGTTAAACTGTTGGTCAAACATGGCATTAGATTGCTGAGCAAAGTTAGAATTGGGGTGCTGAGCAAAAATGGTGTTAGACTGCTGCGCCAAATTTGAATTAGGCTGATGTAGGGAATAGAGCCTTTCGACGGCGTCTCTTGGTAAAGGAGCTTGTTCAACAGATTGGACAGCAGGCTGACTTCGTGCAGGGTTCAATAGAAAATGGCCATTAATTGGCCAGTGACTCCAGCTTGAAATAGGAGGCACAGGATAATTAAACGTTTGGTTTTTATAGGTCGACCGCAGTTGTCCCCTTAGAAGACACAGAAAAATTGGGAAGCGAGCTGCTAATAGACACTGCAGGTGTAATTGAATGAACTATTGCCGCGCTCGACGAGATAGGCGATGCTACCGAAGTTGTAGTTACAGAAGTTGTAGTCGACGTAGTAGTAGTTGTAGGGGGAAGACGTATTTTCCAGAGAAGAAAAGTCTTCAAAAAATCGGTTAACAAATCCCGTCCCACTTAAAGTCTTATCTAACTCGTCCATTTTCTTAGATAGTTTAGCCACTTGATCAGTTATTCCTGACTCTATGGCTGTAACGGACGCAGCTTGTTCTTGTTGCAATTCGACCTTGATTTCGTTAGCAAGCTCTTTCACCAAAGCTGCTGCCATGGCCTTAATTTCATCTTTCAGCTCCTTCAGCTGTTCGGAATCCATTTTGAGCAACTCGATTAAACCGGAAGAGATCACCAAAAACCGAAATTATACGTAAATGCCGTAACAGTATAACGTTTATTTAAATTTTCGAAAAGAGTGATTCTATCGTTACGAAAAGTTCCAACTCGTTTTCCAAAAACTTAAAATGGAAAATAATAACTTAGTTAAGATCGCGAGACTTCGAGGAATTCAATCAGAAATTTTAAACACTGAAACGAGTATTTGCGTGGGACAAAATATTTGAGGAAATATTTTTCTAAAACCCCACACTTGACACCAATTGTAACGTTTTTATCTACTCGATAAAAATTTGCTCCGGCCGAGCGGTAAACGAGGGAGCAATTTTATTCCAATGTTTCAAACTCCTTTAAGAAATGCACCGAAATCTTAGCAATTAAAAAAAAAGGTTACGACCATATATGATTTATGTTATCCTAGTAATAAGATTATTTTTAAAAGAAAATTTAGTTTTACTGTATTTGATTATGTTAAAAGAAAATTTATTTTACTGTGTTTGATTATTTTAAAAGAAAAGTTATTTTACTGTATCTGACTTGGTAGTCACCTGATCAGTGTTTGGCAGCTGATTCACTTGGGACGCTATTAAGGTTTTAGGATTGGGATTTTCTTTATTCCAGTCGGGACCCAGAATAAAGTGAGGTTAGTAATTCTGACTGCAGTCGGTACCCACAGAGAGAATCCCTTATCACAGTCGAGACCCGCGATAAAGTGTTTTGAGATAGTAGTTTATTCTTACTGCAGTCGCTGCCCACAGAAAGAATCTTTATCACAGTCGAGACCCGCGATAAATTGTTTTAGGTTAGTAATTTATTCTTATTGCAGTCGATACCCACAATAAGAATCTTTATTACAGTCGAGACCCGCAATAAAGTGTTTTAGGTTAGTAATTTATTCTTATTGCAGTCGATACCCACAATAAGAATCTTTATTACAGTCGAGACCCGCAATAAAGTGTTTTAGGTTAGTAATTTATTCTTATTGCAGTCGATACCCACCATAAGAATCTTTATTACAGTCGAGACCCGCAATAAAGAGTTCAGTGTTAGTAATTTATTCTTACTGCAGTCGCTACCCACAGAAAGAATCTTTATCACAGTCGAGACCCGCGATAAAGTGTTTTAGGTTAGTAATTTATTCTTATTGCAGTCGATACCCACAATAAGAATCTTTATTACAGTCGAGACCCGCAATAAAGAGTTCAGTGTTAGTAATTTATTCTTACTGCAGTCGCTACCCACAGAAAGAATCTTTATCACAGTCGAGACCCGCGATAAAGTGTTTTAGGTTAGTAGTTTATTCTTATTGCCGGTACCCAGAATAGAAATCTTAATTTTCAACCCTTTAACCAAAATAAAGCACTTGTTTGATGAGTATTAAATTCTTATTGCAGTCGCTACCCACAATAAGAACTTTATTTTAGCCGTTTATCAAAACAATACTCTTGATCCAGTCGAGACCCAAAAGAAGAATATTTATTTCAATCGTCAACCAAAACAAAGTATTTGATTTTTTAGTCGGAATTAGAACACTGGGAAATAACACTAGGAATAGCTAACCACTTGATCACTGCACTGCCAAACTGAAAAAGAGATCGAGCCAAGTCAGACTGCTGTTTATATAGCCAGAGTTTGCACACGGCACCAAAGAACGGTAGTCAAAGGCGCATGGCAACAATATTGGCATAGCAACAACTGTCATAGCAACAATAACTTGGCCTAGCAACTGCACCTCATCATTTGTCATGAGTGTTACCATTTTAGTTATTGCTGGCACAGGCTGCTCTCAACTTATTATCTAGAAAATATTTTGAGTAAATTCAATTTATTGCTAATTCAATAGTATAAGTGTAAAAAAATATATAAAAAAAATATACTCTTACCGGGAATAATTTATAAATTCCTTAAAACCGTACCTTCAGCTGGTTTAGACGTAGCTGGAAGCGGCATGCACGAGTTGCTGCATTTGCTTTTAGATGTACTATTCCGCTGCGCAGTGGTTTCTTGTGAGCTAGCTGCAGTTAAAGGTTGAAGTACAACGATTGCGACACGCAGCTGTCGGCGCCAAAAAATAATTTTCGAAGTTACGATATAGCGAATGCTGTGCCACAAAAAATATCGTCGTCAAAAAGTAGCTTCAAGTTCGAGCACCGTCCTTTTAAATCTGGCATAAATGCATATAAGCTTTAAATACAACTTATACTTATTCTTAAAAAGATGTAAAAATTTCTCTGTAGACATCCCAAAGAAAGCAAAACTCAACTCATTTATCTTGAAATGACGACGACAATGTCGCAATATTACGTCTGCGGCAATCAACGACGCACTTGGCGCCGAAAATTTTGTGTCGCATTCAAGGCGCATGGCGGAACGTGATGTGTAATGAGAATTTCTTGCTCGTACCTCGTTTCCATTTTGTGTTCTAGTACGATTTCTTCTTTACGCGGAATGTTCGTTCTGACATCTTTACTTCTACTGTGAGATGTTCAGCTGACATCAGCAATTGTGATTTAGGTGAGTTTAATTTGTGATTTTTGTGTTAACGATGTTTCTTGGTGGTACTTTTTATTTCCTTTTCAGGTTTAATGCGACCGAGGAGCGGAAGTCCTGATTACGAAACCGCTGCAGAAGACAGTATTTCTATGTACTTCTCCTTCCATTCAACTTTGGCTGCTGATAAAAATATGGAAGCTGAACAGCTTAAGTCTGAGGCTTGTGAAAAAGAATATGGAGACAATTTAAAAACTGTAATAAAGAAAGTTTCAGGATCAACACCCACAATGTTAATCTACCATGTAACTATCTATGATGTGCCCAGCGCTATGCGAGCCTTTGGCACGGGTACTCAAATAAATTGATGTTTATGTTTATGCATGCAATTTCAGAAAATACTCTAAAGACATCAATTCCGGTTATCCACAGCGAAATTACACCATCGATTGTAATTTCGCTACAATATGTTTGGACATTCTCATGTTTGGCTAAAATGTTGTCGATAATTTCTTTAAATATTGATGGTGCGCTCTTCACTCCAAATGGCAACCAATTAAATTGATAGAGACCTTTGAAATGTTCGGAATGGGAACTGAGTAGACGTGTTATATATCGCTCCCGCAATTTTTGCCGATTTGGCTGATTTAATGCAAAAGTCGCTATTTTATTTTCTGCGCTAAGTTTCAAAAGTGTTTTAGTGTATATTGGTATAAAACGGGCGCTGAAATCCGATTTATTTTCTTTCTTAAATAAAATTTTATTTACTGCCACCATTGTAACCATGACGGGCAGGCCTACCAAAAATTCATCTAAGCAGCAACAAGTGCAGAGCTGCAGCACACCCACATCTTTGTGTCCCCCACAATACATCGTTGATGGGCTATCGAGTGCAGCTGTAGGCGCTGACATACTTAGAAACATGGAAGATAGAATTATCAAGCGTATAACGGACATCATTAGTGAGAATGTCCACTCTCTACGGCAGCAAATATCCAAATTCAATAGCACTCTTGATGCTGTGACTGCTGACGTCAATTCGCTCAGAGGAGAAGTGCAACAATCTCAGCTTAAATGTAATTCTATTGAAGATGCAATTGATGACCTTCAGCGGGTTCGACAGCTTAGTGATGCTGTAATCAGGGAAATACCATTTGTAAACAACTTAGTGCCGCTAGACATCACTGAACGCATTTCAGGCGTAATCGGGCATATAGATGCCTTCTGGGTTAAACAAAAAAATAATTCTTCATCCGTACATGGCAATCAAGGTACCAACAGCAATATTGTAGTCCGTTTCTCTTGTATGAATGAGCAAAGGGCCTTTTTCAAGCTACTCAAAACTCATGGGAAACTCAAATTGAACGAGACCAATTGTGGCTTTAACTCCGACAGTGCAATAAAATAAGTTAAAGCCTTTCACCAGGAAATAACTCCATTCTGAAACTCGGTCTACGGTTGCGTAGCCAAGGAAAATTGTCATCAGTTTTTTACGCGAAACGGGTTTGTTTTCGCCAAAATAAATAAAGATGAACCGACCTTGAAAATAACTAAACAGGATCAGCTAAGTTCCATTATATAAGTGAAGTCTCTAAATTTTGCGGAGAGATATACATTTACCTACATATAGTTACGACGGATACGTTAGAATTGCATTGTTTACTTAATTTAATGTGCCAGTCTATTAAAAGATTGATAGATCTAATAGGTAAACCTTGTATTCTCTTGAATTATTTTGAATTTATTTTATTTTTAAGTCTTATATATAGCTTTGAGTTTGAATTTATATTATACCTTAATCTTCTGTATCTTCTTGAATTTATTTTATTTATGTTGATGTACTTTGAACTGACATTATTTCTTAATATTTTATACCTATTTGAATTTACGTCATTATATGATATGTTGATTTCTTATATGATCTATGAAACTGTTTCTGCCAGATTGCTTTATTTCCAGGTAAATTTAATGAGACGTGCGTTATGTGAGCTGGGTGTACTTTATTTCTTAAGAGATTATGTCGTCCGGCAATGACACTACATCTCTGCACAGAGTGAGGGCGCTGCTGAATATACTCAGTACGCAGCATAGTGGACTTAACGTCTGTCACCTTAATGCTAGAAGTATTCGTAACAAGATCGATATATTAGAAGAGTTATTTGGGGGGGGTCTAAAATACACGCATTGCTTGTCTCAGAAACTTGGTTGAATCCAAATATCAGTTCAAACTATATCTCGACCGGCTAGCGACCGGAGGTGGCGTGGCCATCTATGTGAAACAGACACTGCAATCGAAATTCATTTGTGTATCCGACCCAGAGGATGTACTCGAGTAAGTTTGCGTTGAAATCACGGCGGACTATTCCAAATGCATCTTAGTGGCAGTTTACTGCCTCCCACTGCTTTTGACGTCGAAATGTCTTCACGTTTATAAAATACCCTTACTGCAATTATATCGAGATGCAACCACGTCGTAGTTGGAGGTGTTTTTAATGTCAACATGCTGTGTGATGATCGTTCTACTTGCGACCTGAAATATATCTTTCAAACGATAGACTTAAAAGTTCCTAATTCACTTCCAACGTACTTTAATACCCAACACCCATCACAGCTTGATCTGTTATTAGTGTCAAATTCTGACTATTCTTTACTGACAAATCAATTAACGCCTCCTAGCGACTTCGACCACGATATCTTGTTCATGACATATGACATCCCTGTTGATTCGAATGCATCTAACTCTACTTTTACCTACAGGGATTTCAACCACATAGCCCCTGATAGACTTTTTAATGAGTGCTCAATGATATCGTGGGAGGCTATTTACAACGATTTATGTACGGATGATAAGGTGGAGTACCTAACTGCTTCTCTACAATACCTTTACGATAAATATGTCCCAATTCGATCACGTACCTTGCATCCCTGCGGCTCTCCGTATTTCACGGATGAGATCCGAAGAATGGTTACAAAGAGGGAATTTCTTTATCAGAGATTCAAACGGACCAAATCCAACGTTGATCTGAATCGTTATCGGATCATCCGGAATAGAGTAACTGTGGTCAATCGCGCAGCCAAGCGCCGGTATTATGGCTCACAACTTAACCCCAATCAACACCCAAGGACACTATGGAGGAATTTACTGCAGTTGGGAATATATGGCAGAGATCAGCCCAAGTGTAACCTGGATCCTGATAATTTAAATAGGTTTTTCACTTCAATCCAAAGTCAAGTTGCTGCCACAATGCAACAGTTACCTGATCTTGAGCCGCTAAGTCAAATCAACACACATAATTCTGAATTTGCTTTTAGGTCTTTTAGGTGCGTAGAAGCAGACGAGCTTATATATGCGATTAATAGCATTAAATTTTCAGCCACAGGGCCAGACAATATCTCTCCACGATTCGTAAAAATAATTTTACCGCATATCGTCCACACTCTCGTCCATATATCTAATGCTTGCCTCACTACTTCTCACTTTCCCTTGATGTGGAAAAAAGCGAATGTCTTGCCTATCCCTAAGTCTCGTAAATCCTCCGAACTGACTGATTATAGACCCATTAGCTTGCTCTGCTTCTTTGGTAAGGTTCTCGAAAAGCTGATGCACGTTCAAATGGCATCTTATCTAAAACAAAATGACCTCTTATCACGTTGGCAGTCAGGCCTTAGAGCGCGTCATAGTTCCGAAACTGCTTTACTTAAAGTAGTTCTGACATAACTGACTCGATTAACAACGATCACATAGCAATTTTGGTTCTTCTGGACTCCAGCAAGGCCTTTGATTCAGTGAATCACAATAGGCTGCTTAGTAAGTTCCAGCAATATTTCGGTTTTTCAAGCACATCAGTTAATTTCATCAAAAGCTTTCGTGGGCATCGCAGTCAAACAGTAAAAGTGAATAACACCACTTCGTCACCAGTTTTCCTTAGCAGTGGGATCCCCCAGGGATCAATATTAGGTCCGCTTCTCTTTTGTTGCTACATCAATGATGTCCCAATGACTTTACAGGATTCACCAATTAAGCGATGATTTGCAAAGAATATTTGACTGGGCGAACCGTAACTACCTAACGCTAAATCCGCACAAGTCAAACTGTATAGCATTTTACAGGAGAAATATAGATCCTAGTGAATTGCCTCCGATAACGATAAACAGTACTACTATACCATACTCAAACTCAGTTTAAAGTTTAAGCATAGAAATAAATCAGCGGCTTAATGCTGCAACCACGTCTCCTCTGTTCTAGGAAAAGTGTATGGATGCCTTCGTCAGTTAAGAACGTCCGCTAGCATACTATCGACACATATGCGTATGAAACTCGCTAAATCTTTGGTATTACCTCACTTAACTTTTGGCAGTTTAATTTTTTCCAAACTCGATTCTGGTTGCCAAAGAAAGTTAAATGTCGCTTTCAACGATACTATCAGATTTATTCACGGGTTGCGTAGATTTGATCATATCTCCCCTTATGTTGAGTCCTTTGTGGGATGTTCACTTGAAGCATACTGTCACAAAGGCGCTTACTATTTCTCTTTTCTCTAATCCACGTAAAGGAGCCAAGTTATTTACTTGATCGAACATTCTTTTGTCAAGCTTCAGAACCTTATCAGGTGAGTGCTCTTACTTTGTGCAGGTCTTCCGCTGCTGCAATTC
This sequence comes from Dioctria linearis, assembly GCA_963930735.1. Lineage (NCBI taxonomy): Eukaryota > Metazoa > Arthropoda > Insecta > Diptera > Asilidae > Dioctria > Dioctria linearis. The sequence goes on along the minus strand of OZ005742.1, from coordinate 149,323,609 downwards.
TCTAGCGCCCAATATTCAGTGCGCGGGATCTCAACACGCATTTAAAAGGTTGCTGACAACAGCTCACATAACGTAAATTAGCAAACTAATAGTTTATTCATTTCACTGGCAGAATATGCTTTAGATCTTATATACTCAATATTTATGTAGACTTTATAGGTGTACAGTTAGTTAATTAATTTCAAATGTATGTTTATATATCTATCGTTAACAAATAAATTTTCCCTACCGTACAATTATAAGATTTGTAATCTTGTGTACTAATTAACCAGTCAAAATAAATAAATAAAATAAATAAATAAATAATAACCATTAGTTTCTTACTATTTTCACTGAGCTCAACCTGCAAATATGCACCTTAAAAATCAATTACATAGAAATAAGCACAATTTGCCAATTTGGCAAATATTTCGTCTATTCTGGGCAAAGGATAGTTCTCCGTCTCCAAATATTTGTTTATTGTTCGCTAACAGTCTATACATATACGAACCGACTTGTCCCTTTTATGGACTGCCACAATAGGCGATGCCCACTCGCTATGCCTAACAGGTGTTAAGATACCTGACTTACACATTTTTCGAATTCTCACTTTATTGCTTTCTTCATACCTAAGGGTACTGACTAAGCTTTAGCGAACTAATTCAGCTTGAAAACAAACGTATTATGGGTTTAGTCATACTTCCCGAAATTGTATTAGGATATTTACATTTAAATTGATTTTGCCAATTGGCTAGATCTACATTGTTTACCTTAAAGCAATTCCTCCAGTTAGGCCAGAGCATATCTAGCCATTTCCTTCGTATAAGCGGTAAAAACCCTTATTACTTGCAATTACGAACAATTCAAGATGAAAATATTATCGCTATCCGATTTTGACACTTGTACGGGGATTACACCAACAACCATCACGTTATCTTTTGTTACAACCTGCAATTTACAAACATTTTTTGTTAATGTATATAACCTGCTTAAAAAACTTATTATACTTATCTTCATCTAATGACAGAAACTGCTGCTACAGTGTCAATTTCCATGTCTAGCACTCTGTTGTTTACGAGTAACAGGATGCACTCGGACGTGTTTACTAGTAGCTAAACAACTGGTGTAATTAATTCCATATATTCTGATTAACTCAAGTTGACTAAAACTATATGCTTCTTCCTCTACATTTTTCCCAGCTGAATTTCTGTATCTGCGCTCCCGTTCCTTGGGTTTGCTTGTTCCTTCACGCACTCGGTTGTAACTTCCTAGTGTCTGAATTTTTGCGTAACATTGCGCTGCAAAATGATCTACCCTGCCACAACGAAAATACTGATCTATCCTTGCCCTTTGATCACCGTGACGACTTCTTGACTGAATTTTATTCCTAAATTTACGCCGCTCGTGGCCTCGTTTGATGGATAAATGATCATTGCGTAAATGGTGCAAGTGGTCTGGTCTTATAATCTTCAAATCTGCTTCTGTCATTTCCATTGTGCTTGCTTTTTCCACAGCCGACTCAAATGTTAACTTCGTTTCATTCAGCAGCCTGGCTTGGATTTTTTCGTTGTACAAACCAGCAACAAAACGATCCCTTAGCGCATCATCTAAAAATTCTTTGTAATCACAATTTTCTGCTAAACTCTTCCGATGAATAACATATTCTTTTATCGGATCAGATGCTTTTTGATCTCGTTTCTTAAATTTGAACCTCTCGGAAATTACATTATTACTGGGTTTAAAATAGTTTATAGAAGCTTAATTATTTAGTCGTATTTCAAGGTTTTATTTTAATTGCTTTTGGCGCTTATAGCGATTTAGCTACTTTATAACATTCCGGTCCGATAAGAGTAATTGGATAATTTAATTTCTTTTGATCATCACTGATCCCATTTAACTCCAGTAGGTTATTCATCGTTTCTATATATTACTCACAATCTTCTCGTGGTAGGAAAAATTCAATACCCCCAATAATTGCAGACATAATTACTTGCGCTTTGATATCCACGTTTTTAATGTTTTTTGTTGTTGCCTCACCCAGTTTTTCGTTATCCGGTGACATCTCTTAAATCATCAGCAAAATTTATGCATGATGGTTTCCTTGCTTATTTACCTGTATCCTCGTCGCCAAATTGTCGTGTCTTTGCAGGACCGGGTTATTTTTGAGAGACGATCTATAATTACGAAAATGAAAAAACTCTGACTGCCATTTCACAAGCCTTCTTTATTGACATCTGAAACTCTGAGCTGAAGTTAGCCGCACGTAATTTTTACATTCTTAAAACTAAGTTCTAATATTAAAGCTAATGGCTTTATATGAACGAATATTACACAAAGTAATTGTTCTTGCTGAACTTCTGCACCACAAAATCTGGACTTAACTTAACAAAAAAAAATTAACAATTCGTTTCAAACTATCACAAAAAACTTTCTAAAAATTATTTAACATTTTTTGTTGCAGAAAATTTTACTTTTAACAATTTTACTTGCAAGAATTTAACTTTTTCTATAAATTTTGTTGATCTCAGACTAGAAGAAGGTCACTAGACTGATCTTTTTTGAAGATCGACAAGGTCATAGATAGGATGTTGAATTTGCCGTCGGACATTTTTGGGTTGACGTGTTCGGTGTTTAAAGGACAAGTGTCCATTATTTTTAAAGTTATTTTCCACATATAATTTTTCCTTTCCAAATTTTTCTTCGGAAAGGTTATGCAACAATATCATCTTATTTCTGCCATTTGTATGCTTAGGTGCTTTATGCTCTTTTTTCAGGTCTTTAGCAATTGTGGGTCTAGTCATGAAAGACCCTACGTACCTACCTGTATATATATACAGGTATTGGCATACGGTGTTTTTCCATTGATAGACGGTAGTAGGGGCATTAACGAGAAGCATTAAATTTGGGTTACACGGAAGAAAGTTTTTGAAATAAATAACGGTATTTATGAAATTTATGTATAAAAATATCAAAATTTTGGAAATATGGGACGGATGGGCGCACAGATGGACGGCTGGACAGACGGACGGCTGGACAGACGGACGGCTGGACAGACGTACGAACGGACGGACGTGCAAAAATCTATGTAACTCTTAATGTTATGCATCCAATCCAATGTGCGGAATGACAAACTTAGTATACCCTACGATGTCACTTCTCTCCTGCTGGTTTAGGATCCTAACATATTGTTACAGATTTTGGAGCGTCCTTGACCAAGATTAACAGCAACTCTGAATCCGAGCGGTCGTTGATGGTGGGCTACTAGTTACGTAGCTCGAGGGGACTTGTAAAGGTCTAGAATGTAAAAGAAACCACTTTATCTCAGACTGCGTCTCCCTCCATCGCATCGGCAGTATTTCGGCGTCGGGAGCTTCCCGTGTGTGAGGCTCCTGCTTAATGAGGCCAGGTGGAAGCCACTTAAAACTGTGAACAGCTGGATCCCTTTTTCCTCCGTACTCCGTCAAGTGCTCTTCCCCTGAATTTTATTTTTTTGCCTTCGCCCTCTTACTTCACCTCTCGTTATTTAATTTTTATTAGGCCGCCCACAGATTGGCGAGCGGTGAGCGATGAGCTGTGAGCGTTGCGCTGTGCGCGATACGCGGCAAAGCTTTCACATTGATCCGCTTTAGATATTAGTTGCATCGTAACTTTTACTGCATAATGATGTCAAGGCTTATGAGAAGAATGGTATTACTCGACAATTTACGGTTAAAGAGATTGATTTTAGCAAAAAAACGGAAAAGACTAGCAATTTTAAAATAATTAAAAACCGGTTGGATTCTTGAAAATAACATATTATATGAAGATCTTCCTAGAAATTCTGAGCAATTTTTTGAATTTCTACGAATGTCAACTAAAAATGTCGATTAAATTTTAATAAAACTTAGAAATCTCCTGCAGAAAAAAAAGATTTTTCTAAAGGTCAGTAAGTCCAGAGGAAAAACTTTTGTTATAAAATTATAACACAACTAATGGGCAACGTTCCCAGCCACCGCTCACCGCTCTTCAATGAGAAAGTTTTCGTAGCGATGGCCTGGCTAAGCGGCGTTTTACCTCTCACAGCTCATCGCTCACCGCTCGCCGCTAACCAATATGACAGCGATCTTAGGTAGATGCGAATGAAACCAACTTTCTTCTATGACTTACTACAATTCGTTCTTTATTTTAAAATTCGACTTTACAGTACCAACGCTGAGAGCAGAAGAAGGTAATATGGGGGCTTCTTACAAAAAAATCCTAGAGTCACGTACAATCTCGCGACTTACAATTTGTGCCGAGTGGCGCTGCTTTTAGACCTAACTTTCTTTTTTCGACCAGAATTTATTTTTATTTCACATTTCTTTTCTAAACTTAGTTCTTAGTCCTCGTTACATTTTAAGTGCTAAGTTTTCTCTAATTTTCAGCTTAAATTAATTACAAAAGTTCATTTTACATTTTTTTTTCTTTTTTCAGGTTACTTAATTAATTTTATTTACATGTTGGTGTGAGTTCATTCTAACAATCCCCCAATTTTTACAAGATTTTTAGCTACTTTCACTTTCTTAACTAAATGCTAGTTGACAACTCTTTCAATTTTTAATAATCTGTAACTAATTCCTCCTATTTCCCAGATCTGCCAAACTATTTTTGGGTGTAATTCGAAATTCGTTATGTCAAACTTGACGTCTTTTTCAAAATTTGAGAGATGTCAAAACTAATTCATTGGTGTTTTTATAGTTTCTAATCTGGTGCATTGCAATTGTCAATAAACGTCAACGCTAATCTATTGGTTTTTATTCTCTTTAACTGGTCAGATCGGAGTATTGGAAATTCAATAATTGTCAAAACTACTTTATTAGTTTTGACTTTGCTGTAGTTGTCAAACCGGTTTGCTCTAAAATTCATTAAATGTCTAAATTACTATTGAATATTAATTGACTTTTAGTTTTCTATGTTGGCCGAACTGGTTGAAATGTTTTAATTTACAGGTGCGCTTCGTTCTCATTTTCAACAGTAAAATTATTGGAATCTTTTAACTTAGAGATTGGTAATATATCTTCTCTATTTATCTCGTGTCTACTAGTTCATTGCTAAGCTACTGTAATCTTACGTCTGGGCACCAGTCCAGCAAAATATTCGTGCTTCGTGCTGGTACGTGTGGGTTCGCTTTTTCCAACATTGGTTAGATTGTTTTATCTGGGGGTGGACTAGATTTGAAGAGTAATTGTGGTAGGTTTACATTGGAATGACGATGGGATTGGAACGATTTTCCGACAAAAATGTTTTATAAGCTATGCGGAATCATTCTTTTCCGTCCTACTGGCATCAATACTTTCCCTTCAACAATCATGAAAACTTGCGTGAAAAATCGAGGAAAAATCATGTAAATTTTTAAAAAAAAATTCATAGTAATTGAAAAAGTCTGTGGAAAACATGGAAAATCGGGAAAATTCATGCTATGTGGGATCAAGTTGGAATACAGCTAAAAAGCGCTGTTTAAAACATTATTTGAATTTCAGAAAACCGTTGCAGTACTTCAACGATTTGATACTCGAAAAATTTTTGTTTTCGGATCGGCACCAAACATGACTTAAAAATTGTTTTAAAATATCTCCATGCAGCACGTAATAACAATTTAGTTAACGTAAAAAAGGCAGAAAATAAAATAACTAAAAAAGGAATTTTCAAACAAAACTGAGTCTAAGCCGCATGAAAAAGTAGAAAATAAACTTTTCTTCACACACAGAGGCGGACTCAGATTTTATTTGCTAACAATAACCGATATATTTCAGTATGATCACTCAGAGGTAATAAGTGATTTGATTCATAAAGGGAAAGAATATTCAAGAGAAATGTCCCAATCAAAACATTTGAGTCCACCTCTGTGTGTGAAGAAAAGTTTATTTTCTACTTTTTCATGCGACTTGGCCTCAGTTTTGTTTGAAAACCCGTTTTTTACAAAATTTATTATTGATTCTTTGTTCCTTCTTTTCAGCTTTTGCTGGTTTAATTGTTAGGAAAGTGTTGTTCAATACTGTTGATCAATACTGGTACTGATATGACCTTAAAGAGATCAAAATATTTCAGTGCTAATAGTGGTAGCTTACGCTTAAAGATTATATTCCTTGTAGTAATTTTTACTTCAATGGTCATTAGATTGTATAACGTTAGTGTATCCTCCTGTACCATTGGAAACTTCAGTGGCGAGGGTGTATGTTCTTTTAGCGTAGACAGCTCTCTTCTTAGTTGTAGGAGCGGTATGAGCTGTGGGTTTGTTTTCCCATGATGAGTGTCGATAAGCACATTCAGTATTGATGATTGAATTCACTCAATGTGGACCACCTTGCTCCTATCGTTAAGCATGTGAAGATTTCAGATAACCTTTGCTCATGAAACTCTTCCTTTCAACCGTTGATTTGTTTAGTTAGTACCTTGATGGGGAATTCAAGGATTTTGAATTGCTTGTCTGTGATTTTGTGGTTCCTTTTTATTACATTTACTGTTACATCTATGAGAGAAGTTTAGTTTTCGATAAAACTTGTGATGTGATCCTCATTTCTGTGTATGGTATAACCATTGAGTTTCAGACATTTTTCTGCATTGCTGGAGTCTAACATTCCAGATAACACATTTGCAATAACAGATTGGAGATTTTTCGCATTCATTAGACTGAAATTCATTGAAAAAATTTGCAAAATGCAGATGCAGAAAAATATCGAACTTTTGGATCCAACAATCAGTGTGGTTATCTCTGATCGCTTATCTTCAATATTACCTACGAAGTTCAATGCTCCTCTTTTCACTTTGCTTGAATATTCGTTAGAGTTCATTATTTCATCACTTAGGTGTTGAAAGTGACCGACAGTTATTATGCAGATGTCCCTTTTCGTCATAAGATGACAGAAGTAGTTTAAAATATTGGTGGAGTTTGCAAAACCTTTAAATTCGATCCAATACGGCAGCATATCATAATAGGCGATGATGTTCCGTTCACTTGAGATTATGTTTTCTGTTCCCAAATTCTTAAAGCATATGCAAGTCTGGGATTGAAACTTCCTTAACTCTAGCGAAAAGCCTTGAGTTGCTGGCAGCAGCAAACAAGTCATTATAATGTAATTATTGTGTTACCTAGTGAATACCGAGCCTTTTTGCTTGGATTCGTATTATCCTTATTTAAGCTGTTTCCGTCTTTATCGATGGGACTTGGGTCATCATGGATATTGTTCTGCGTTTGTAGACGATGTTTTGTCCATCATTGCTGTTACACTTGATCGGTTTCAGTAAGTGCGGTTTGCCATCGAACACTTCATTGAGGATTGCTCTTCTTCGAAAGAAATAGGTGCTAGCTTATGTTTTGCTCGTCGGTGAATACCACTTGATTTTCGAACATCTGCCACTCGCACTAGACCATCATTGCCCTTTATGACATTAATTAAACGTCCCAGCGGCCAATTCAAGGCGAGTTGTCTTCTTTAATTATGACCATGTAGCCTGGTACGTTGTTCTGACTGTTTCCACTTGTAACGGTGTTATAGCTACCTTAAGTACTCCTTGTCCCAGAGGCGCAAGAAATCCTTTTCTGCTGTGCAGCGCAAGTTTCCTGCGAGTAATGAAGTTTGTGTACTGGCGTTGCGCCCCAGGATCGCTCGAACTTGTTAAAGGCTCCCTGATGAGAAAATGGCCAGGTGTCCACACCATTAGATCATTGCGGTCTGATGACAATGGAGTTATCGGTCTAGAATTTAGTGTCGCTTTATATCCACAAAGGCCGTCTTAAGTTCTTCGTAAGTCAGTACTACCGTGGAAACTGTTCTTTGCTGGTTTGAACTGTCTGGCTCAACCGTGGGTATAGGCGAGCAGGTGTATTCTGAATTTGTTTTTCTAAATTAACCTTCAATGTCATAACTGAACGTAAGCTTGAGCATTTTCTAAACTCCAAATTTTGTGGTGAAGCTCTTGTATTACAGTAAAGTGACGGTCAATTGTTTTTATTCTCATCTGGAACGATTGAAATTCACTTGGCACTTGTGGGTTCCCAAGTGGGCGTTGAATGGCACGCATATATGACTGCTGTTTACTTGCAAGAACACGAAGCTAATTTGTTCTCACAATTGGGGCAGGAGTTTCTTTATTAGATCCCACTACCTTGGCAGGTATGTCTTCTTGTATGGGCTGTGTCAACAGATTGACATCTATTGTTTTTTCTTTCTCTCTAATTTCCATCTGAACCGTATCCTACCCTTTGATGCTGGAGTGAGTAATGATATTTCGATGCCAAGATCCTCTTTACGTGACGGCATATTATACATAATCTGCGGTCTAAGTTTCTCAAAGCCAGACTACATACCGTCATAGTTGTGAAATAGAAATTGTTTTTCGTGTAGAGCTCGAATTTGAGTGGCTGTTTCCTCAAATTTGGACCATAGCGTATCAGTCATTTGCAGCTTCTGTTGAAAGTAAGTTGTGATCTTGTGGTCACCTCCATCTTTCGAATAATTGGTCGCCAGTTTCCGGATTTCGGCACCCGTTTCCTGCTGACGTTGAGTAATCTGGTTTCAGCTCATGTTGATACGGAACTGGAGTTATGCGTTTGGTAGGTGAATGAACTATGTAACGTGAACTAATGATCACGTCGGGGTCACCAAAATGTATAAGTGCCTTTACTTTATTTCACCTACAAAGTCAAGGTTCTTGCACCCTGACTTAAATGATGAGGTGTGCGCGGTACTTGAACCACCACACCGAGAGTTTGCTGAAAAGCGAAAATGATTTACGCAAAATAAAAAAAAAACGCACCAGATGGTTTACTAAAGAATGATCTAGATTGACTTCAAATCTGATTTTATACAAGATTAAGGCTATATACAATCAAAATACAAAAAGCTTATTCAGCAAAGAAGGAAAACTGTTATCATTTATATAAATTGTCTCCAGTGTCGAGAAAAACATTTTGCATATTCTCACACGAAAGTATCAGTTTACGTCTGGCTTGAAGCTTTCTAACTGATTACAAAATCATCAGCAAATTCTTCCGTGACTCGTGAGATTTTATGTATTACATAAATACAGTTTTTACATGAATTTTATTGTATATGTTTTGCTGTTTGTATAAACATATACCATTTCACGTTGAATGCTCCATGACCACTTAACTCGTTGACAGGTAATTTTGAATGAATGCTTGGTATACAGGTAGTGTTAGTGTTAGTGTTAAAAAATTGTTAATAAAATATGTTCAATATGTTCAAGGTATCATAGTGCATTGTTTAAGACAGCTGTCATGGCAGTTGACGTCAGGCCTAAGTTTGTAAGAAAAGTGGGCATTGCCCTTTAGGAGATTGTTTGTTCTGTTACCAGATTTTTTATTTCCAAAGCCAAAGTGGATGAACAGTATTCTATCTTAATCTTAATTAATAACTTGACAAATGTAAATGCTAGAAATTTAAGATATTTATCTAGTATACTTGTAATAAAAGTGTCGATCTTTATTAAGTAGTGGAAACTTTTATTTGCTGGTCTGTCCTGGTCCTTAAAAATGATTTCATATTTTATCTGCTGATGTTGATTCAATTATTTTTCATTTCTTGAGACCTTATAATAACCGCCAATGTTTAGTATGTAAACAAGCTTACCAATCTCTTAAAAGACAATTCAAATGTAACAGTAAGTCTTATAATCTAAGCTGAAGTAGAAATTAGTGACGTCAATGATCGAGGAGGAGTTAATTGGGGGAAAATAGCAAGTTACCAAAATTCTGAGTATATCACAAATGATCTTTCTTGACTATGTGAGCTATATTCTACACCAAATTTATAACGATCATTTATAAATGAAATTAAATTTAAGGGGATTAATAAGTAGTAAGGGGGCCACCTGCCGTATAAACTGCGCTAGGTGACGTAGAGATAGCAATACAAGGGCCACACCTCGAGGTGGGCCCTATCATGCCACTGGGTGTGAGTGAGACAAAAAGACTTTTGCAAGATGTTTGACCCCTTTCACCCCTGCTGCAAGTAAAAATAAAAGCAAAAATGATGAAAACCATTTAGCTAGTGGGTGTGAGCAAGAAAACCCGTACAGACAGCCATACAAGGTGGGCCCACCTCGCGGGGGTCCTATCATGCCAATGGTAGTGAGTGAGACAAAAAGACTTTTGCAAGGTGTTCGGTATCACTCACCCCTGCTGCAACTAAAAAGAAATAGCAATACGACGAAGACCATTTAGTTAGTGTGTACGAGTAAGAAAAAACCTCTACTTAAACGATGTGAATTTTTATTAATCAAAACAAAACCGGCTTGGGAAGAAGAAAAAAGCGTGAGAATTGCTGCGGACCTGCTATTGTAATTTTGCCGATTAGACCTTTCACCTGCTGTTGGCAGTCCAGAAATTTGCCGGTTTTATAGTAAAATTTCTGGCTCTTTTGTAGATAGACACAGAACTGTAGAGGTTAACAATATACAGGGTGATTCTGATCAAGATACCTTCAGGTATACCACGCGATTCCTTGAGGTAAGCTGATCAAAAAATTGTTCCACATACCCCCCCCCCCCCCGCCACCCACGCCACCCCCTCCCCATAGAAACCTTCCTTTAGGAGTGGTGGCCAGTTGAAGATTTCGCCAAACCCTGATGGGAATAAATGAGTATAACTTTTGAACCACACTATAGATTTTGGTTATTGTTGGCTTATTAAATAGCTAAGAATAGTAGCTGTCAAAAGTGTATTACTGTGTATTTTTTAATTAAGCATCTTTAAATTATTCTCAAATATTTCCAAAACATTGATTCTTTTACACGCAAATTTCATAAATACCGTTATTTATTTCAAAAACTTTTGGGTGTAAAAAAATCAAAATTTTCGAAATATTTGAGAATAATTTAAAGATGCTTAATTAAAAAATACAGAGTAATACACTTTTTGACAGCTACTATTCTTAGCTATTTAATAAGCCAACAATAACCAAAATCTATAGTGTAGTTCAAAAGTTATACTCATTTATTCCCATTAGGGTTTGGCGAAATCTTCAACTGCCACCACTCCTAAAGGATGGTTTCTGGGGGGGGGGGGGGGGGGGGGACTACTTTTTGATCAGCTTACCTCAAGGAATCGCGTGATATACCGGAAGGTATCTTGATCAGAATCACCCTGTACAAAAGCGAGTAGAAAATGAGGACGTAAACCAAAAGCAAAAACGAAAAAAACAAGAGTCGACTGGCCCTCAGATCTGCTGCATGTACATATGTAAATAGAGGGGCTCGCGCCGGGGAAAACAGGTAGCCTGTTTGGTGAACTTGAACTGTGAGAAATGAAAAATACACGATATGTATGTAGGCTATATTAATTTTTATTGAATTATTTTTAATTTTTTCCGCACTCTGTGTCATCTTTTCCGTTGCGAAATTCTTGGGTTGAATCGAGACCAGAATATTTGATTGTAGTTGTGTCGTTCAACCTGCTTGTTTTTTATTTAAATACCCGATAAAAGTAATAAATTTCACAGCACAATCCTAAAACAATAATTGTTCCTGCTGCAAATTTTAATATATTAAAGATATATTTTGATGAGTTTGACTGCAACAATGGCTGGTTGTACGGGCGACAAACATCCCTACTATTTGCGTAGACACACTGTGGAGAGACGTATATGTTCTGCTTCAATGCCTTCTGGGCAACTCATAGCATACATTTCCAGGGAGCAAAAGTAACACTTTATTTTATCTTTAACATTTGTGTAAAAAAACCAGCTTCTTGCTAGTTTACAACACTTTCTGTCATCTAAATGTAGATTATGGAAGGTTTTTAAACGATCAGATTCTCCCTTTAAGAGTAACATGATGACCAAGTTTAAAAATATTACAGTACGTCCTTTATATCAATCCAGGAATTATGTTTTGCTGAGAAACCGAACCACTTCACAAAGACTTTATTTCCGCGTCTTTTTAAAAAAAATTTTACAATTCAATTAAATCTCGTTCGTAATCCTCGAGAATATAAGTCGTTGGAAATGTTCGTTTGACCTTATTTATTTTAAATATTTCAGTAGACCAATTAGGTCTATAACCTTTCTCAAATACATGCTTATATTTACATATGCGGACAAAATCGCCTTCTTTATATTTCGGTTTTGATTTGATTTTTGGATATTTATATAGAGTCGATAATAAACGTTTTTCGTTGCATGGACTAACATCTACAGGCCGCATTTTAACCGTGCGATGCTTTGTTGTATTATAGGTTTCTGTTAACTTAGCTAGCAGGCTAATCCAATGATAATTCCCGTTCATACTGAATTCTTTCCACATCATGCCTTTTAACGTTCTGTTAAATCTTTCTACAATTGAAGCTCTTAAAGCGATGTAAGTTGAATAATGGTTAATATCATATCGTTTTAGAAGCTGTTGAATCGGTTTATTAGAAAACTCCTTTCCATCATCTGTTTGTAAGTTTCTTGGAATGCGGACCCGATTAAAAAGAGACTGCATTACCGTAAGAATTTCTGAAGCCTTCTTACTTTTAATTGGTAATGCGCAAGCATATTTTGAAAAGGTATCAATTACAGTAAGAATAAAACGAAAACCTTGGTTTTCTGACGAGTACGAACCCATATCGACTAAGTCTGCCTGCCATAAATCAAGATACCCTGAATAGTAACAACCGGTCATTTAAAGTTCTTACGAGCTGGTTTATGCAGTTAATTAACGACTTGTCTTCTGCTCATTTTACCGAATGTATAAATACGGCCAATCAATAACAGCTTTATATAAAATACTTTAAAACCAGCAATGATCAAGTTTAATAATCCGTTTACAATGATGGTCGCAGGGCTTTTAGCCTGTGGAAAAACAACATTTATAAAAAACCTTCTAAATAATATATATTTAAGACGACCACAAATAACAAGAGTTATCTGGTTTAATACAGAACAAGGGGCTCTGCCATAAGATACCAAATTCGCTAACATCGAATTTATTGATAGTATTCCTGAAAAGTTTGTAAATTGTACACAGGAACCTACAATAATTGTATTGGACGATATGATGTTAAATGCTCTTAGCAGACAAGTTTCTGAACTCTTTACAAAAGGATCACACCATCGCGATCTTTCAGCAATCCTTGTAACACAAAATGTATTTCATCAGTGTAAGTTTTGCCGAGACATATCAGTTAACTGTAAATACCTCGTTGTGCTTAAAATCCCTCGAGATAAGACTCAGTTTATTCATTTATCGAGGCAGATTTATCCAGAAAATAGTTCAGAGCTGCTAAAAATATATAAAGAGATTACACACGTGCCACATGGATACTTACTGATAGATTCCACTCAGGATATCAACGAACTGTTAAGATTCCGTACTGATATTTTTAATGAGACATTTACAACTTGCTTCTGCCCACCTTTAATCAGTAAAATGGTGTTACCAATGATTCAATTAAGGGACAACAATCATTTGCTATATGTTCTTAAAACAGGGAAACCGAAGTCATAAAAACTCTTTGCGAAATTACTCTTAATACTTGAAGGGAAACCATATCCCTCATGGAAAAATATATAATTCGCTCTATAAGTATAAACAGGATTTTCGATAATTAGTTGTTGCAAAAAGATCTGTACCCAAGCAACGTAAAATACTGATACAGCGAGGAGGCTTCATACCAGTGTTGTTAGGAAGTGTATTATCAGGTGTAATTAGATCATTAATCGAAAAAATGTGTTTAAAAACAATAATCTTAATAAAATGTTACTTCTTTCACCAGAAGTTTACGAAAAATTGAAGAACGAGGTTGAGGATTCCCTAAATCAATCTAGGTTCGATAAGACCATGGATAAAATATTAAAAAACAAGAATTTATCTGATAGGGAGAAATGGTATTATTACCGAAATGAGTTAATAAAGTTTTCAAACTTAAGACGGAAAGCTATGCGTGTGTCAGATGAAAAACCAGATATTCACATACCGCAAGAAAAGCAGAAAAGTTTACGAGATAGTGGTACTCAAACTAAATTTATTCGCCTACCACAAGATAAGCAGAAAAGCTTGCGGGATAGTTCTACTCAAACTAAAATTATTTTTAAAAATGAAATATCAACACAAACATCACCCCTAAAAGAAAATACACCTGAAAGAATGGAAGAGGATTTCTTCGAACTTGCTGAAATATCACCACCAATACAAGCATTATCACCTGCTTCCAAACGCTGCTTATCAGCTAGTGGTATAGGAAAAAGTCCACCTTCAAAAATACCGAAGACAATTTCTGAAACCAAGTCTCGCGATAAAGATTATAAGGTAATCACGGCTGGGGACGGTGTAACCCAGTACACAGTACCTGCAGAGATGAGTATAGATGAAGCTGCGAACATATTAGAAGAACTCGACTCGTAAAGTACTACAGGTCACGCAGGTAGAAAACCATCCAAAATCAATCTGTATTAAGGCCGTCTCTGCTAGATGCGAGTCAATATATGCTTTCGTTGCCAGTTAAGAAAGTTATCCGACAAAGTAATCGCCTAAAAAACGCAGCAAAAGCTAGAAGTACCAGCGTACCAGCAATTATTTGGGAAAGCCTGTAATAATAATAAGCAGCAATTCTGAAATGTACCGAACGTTGATTGGAAAGGAATTTAAAAATGCCTGTAGATATAAAAGATAACGGCTTTTACATATGTCTTTTAAGTAACAACTCCATGCAGTTTTACCCCGAAATACGCTATCAGCTTTTACAAATGCACTACCTAGAGCATGCAAGTTTACTGATGACTGGTGTGTTGGAATAACTGAAATTTCATTTCCATGCCATAAAAGGAGAGGTCAAGCGAAATACAACCAAAGAAGTAAATCAAAGTAATGTTAAAAGGCTAAAGTGTGATGCGCCTGAACCGTTGAAAGAAATAAGAGAGCATCAGAGAAAAGCAATCAAATCACTTAGCAACAAAATAACTGAAACAGTTAAACTTGAGTGGACTAAAGAGAATCTTGAGCAAGCTAGTTATAGAGCAGGACAAGTAAATTTTTCTGCATTCCTACTAACATTTTATAACGCTATTTCACCATCATGGTATACCATATACTTGGATAATGTTAAGAAAAAGATGTGGGATCGGTTAGAGGCTGACTTTTTGATGGCGTTATAACTGAAGTAAGCTACAAACAGGATCCAGATGAGTTTACATTACATATATATCAGTGTAAAAGGGCTTCAGAAAATGTTGTTTTAAAGTATAAAAACTATGAGTCAGTTGAAGCCTTTGTTGATGACGTATTTGGACAAATTCCTAGACAGAAGAGAAAGTATGCTATCATACAAGATTCGATAGACAATTACACACATCCAGCGCTTAGCATCAAAAGAGCTCGTGAGACAGAAAAAAATTCTGGTGGCAAAAGGGTGCATAATGTATTTGAACTGCGGTTGGAAGATTTGGAAGCCACAATCAAAATAAAAAAGCCGCTAAAATCTCATCTTAGAGTTAGAGATCTTATTACGCTTTTTTTTTATCATATGTACACTTTGATGATCACACTCTTAGTCAGCAAGAAAAACAAAAGATAATTATTCAAATTAAGGATACGATTTTTAAAATCTTGAATAGATTGAATAAAGATTCGATTAATGCTAAACCGTCCGAACAGCGAAAAATTATTAAACCTATCTAACTTCTTTACGGATATATTTCTCCAAACATCTGAAAATAAGCGTGATCCTGACGCCATATTGTCAGAAATAAAATAATCTTATACTACGTCAGGATTACGGCAGGAGCGTAGGTCAATTGCAGACACACCTAATAGACTGGAAAGATCAGTTACGGACTTGACACTAAGGGCACCGCAAGAGTCTCAGCAAACAGCAAAGGACTGTTATGAAAACTATAGAATTTATGACTACACTGATATTATTCAGCTAAGAGTTATAGGTGATCAGTTAGTACGATACTTACTATAATACCTTTAAAAGAATGTAGAATGTAGATTACTGTCCTATAGAAAAAAAATTTATCGAAAGTATTTCTATAAAAATAACTAATCAGCAAGGGGAGTTAATTGATTTCAAGCCAGGCTATATTCCGACATATATAATGCTCCATTTTAAAAGAAAATAAACAATAAATACTCATACAACAAACAATTTAACATAGTGCGAACTTAAGAGTATTTTGTATAACTTCGAAAATAAGTTCGTATTATACTAAATATTATTCAATTCAAAGTGGCGGCGGTTTAGCGGATATTGGAGAATTATATCGATCTCCTCTTATTTCCCAGCGTGGAAGAGGAATTGGTAGTTTTTTCAGCGGATTATTACGATATTTCCTTTGGTCACATCTGGGGCAAAGACTTTGAAGCAACAAGCAATTAAAATAGGAAAAGCTATTTTAGAAGAAGCAGGTAGTAAACCTTTAACAGATATTTTACAAGAACAATGGAAAGCGGCTGCCGAAGAACTATTACAGAAAGGTATAAATAAGCTGTTTGGAAGCATGGGTGGTGCAGGAAGTAGCAGTCGTATGCTTAAAAAAAGACGTGGCCCCTTTACAGCTTTACATTTTGCTCCAGCTTCTAAACGTAAAAAGCGTTCAAAATCACAAAAGTCCGCTAAAAGTGGTTCAAAAACACAAAGGCAGCTAAAACAGCATCTATTAAAGGCAAACGTAAGATACGTAAACGTGTGTTAGATATTTTTGATAAATAGACAACATGCCCTCATACAACGAATGCATGAAATCTGAGTTAGACCTTTTCTCTACACCACCTGTACAAAGCAGCATCTTAAAAACTAAAGAGGTATCTAATAAACCTACAGCTTCACAAGATAACTCGTCGGTATTGGAATTTGTATCACTAGGACATGGTGACACATATCGAGACTTATCCAGCATATACCTTCGTTTGAAATTACAACTGGTTAAAATCAAGGATGGAAAAGAAGAACTTTACACAGGCGAAGGTATCGAAATAACTAAACCGGATAAAACCAAAGACACTGTTCGTGATTAAGGCCCTGGCGTTGTAAACAATATACTCCATTCTCTTTTCCGTCAATGTACAATTTACTTCAATGGAAAACCACTAGCTCAAATTGATAACAATTACAACTATAGAACCTATATTGAGAATTTATTAAATTACGGAAAAGATGCAGCTTCAACACATTTGGAATCGGTTGGCTTGTATCTCGATCAAAATAATATGGAGGTAGCTCAAAATCTTGAGCTAAATGAAGGTTATTTGGCAAGTCAAAACATGTTTGATAAAAGTAATGTTGTTGAGCTATCGGAAAAGTTTCAGAGCGATATGTTTAATAAAGATAAATTATTAATGAACGGTGTTGATTTACGGGTGGTTTTATCACTCGAAAAACCCGTATTTTACCTTTGGTCAAAAGATGATGTCAATATCCCACGAGTCAATCCTAACATCTTGCTGGCTCATGAAGCTGTTCTCCAACGCTCCAACGCTATATATCCGTATAAACGAGTTGAAGTTAAAACGTATACAATACCCGAAAGTACATTTACATTCTCATTGGACAATGTGGTTATAGGACAATACCCAAATCTACTAGTCTTTGGCATGGTTGACAACGATGCAGATACCGGATAACAAACAAAAAATTCTTACGATTTCAACCACAACAACATCACCAGGTTTAACTTATCGGTGAACGGGGTATAGGTTCCAAATCAACCTCTAGAATTTGATTATTCAAAAGAAAATCCTGCTAGCACCGAGGATATCTTACACTGTTTAAAGGAACCGGTATGGTATGGACACCAAATTTCAAAAAAATTCTTCGACAATGGGTGTTTTCTACTTGCTTTCGATTTAACAACAGACCTCTCGTATAATTCAACATGTGGAAATCTATTGAATCAGGGAACGGTTAGAATTGAAGGACGATTTAAGGAAGCACTAAAAAAACACAGTGACATGTATTGTATATGCAGAATATGACAGCAGCCTTGATATAGGTAAAGATAAAAATATGTACACCAATTTCTAACAACCTATGTAAGGCATATTAACTAATCATTGTGTTTAATTTTACTTAAATACGTGATCTATATTGAACTACTGTTTGGTAAATGTGGAATACTTCTCCGGAGGTCACTTAACCTTCTTAAAAAGAGTTTCTTTTGCTGGATTCGCTGCGCATAATAAGTCTTTTGCGAAAGAAATAATTTTAAAATATCTTACAGAATGTACTGAACAAATAAGCTCAAGCGTTTGGATGAAGATGTTATAAAAACTCTATCAAAATTTAACATCGCGTTTGTTCGTGGAGCTACAACCAAAGAATTTATAAATAACTACGTTACATCTCACACCAAAGTTATGGACGTGGAAGCCGTCATTTCTACTGAACAGGAATGAGCACGATTGAGCTTGCAAATACGTTAACAAATAATCGCACGACAAACAGGTTTTTTAGAGGTGTTTTCTATGCAATCATCTACCACAAAAAATAAAAAACCTGCATGTGTTATAGCTATCACTCATTGTTGTGACTCAGGTACCTTTGCCCCGAATCACAACGATAATACCAATACATCAATGTATCGTCCAATACGATATATTGATGTACCATTAATTGACCCTGAAAAAAACATTTCAATTTAAATTCCATTCAAAATTTAATATAAAAATTCAAAATGCATTTAGAAATGCATTCGCACATTCTAACAAAATGCAATTTAGCATAAATAGCATTTTGTTATCAGACACACATTCCACTCACACGGTATGCACACTTACCTACATACAGTGTCTTCTTACTTTTTTTCAGTATGTACAGTGTATATACGTACATTATTAACTTCCTCCAATTTAATTGTATGTACATATACATACATACAATCATCAGAATTATTCGCGCCCTCTTAAAATTAATATTTCCAGACGGGCGGACAAGTGCATATCGTATTACAGTTTTGCATAGATGGATATAGCTTGCATCAAAACTTTTGTACATTTTCTCACGTACGATTTTTAACGTCGTGAGAAAGTGATAAAAAGATAAAAAAAAGATTTTGCAAGTGATCATGGGTACCTGGGGCCGGCAAGCTCAAACCTCGAGGAGTCGTCTTTTAACCCGTCGAGCAGTAAAATTTCCTAAATTGCTCGCGTCGCGAGTCATAAGTTTCCACTTTTTTGATTGCAACAAGGAATACATTCAAATACTTTTCTAGCGACAAGTTTTGTGAAATTAGTGAAATCTCATAAATTGTAATTTTTTTAAAATCGCCTCGCGAGTCATAAGTTCCAACTTTTTTAATTGCAACAAAGAATACATTCAAATACTTTTCTAGTGACACGTTCTGTGAAATTAGTAATATCTGATAAATTGTAATTTTCTTAAAATCGCCTCGCGGGTTATAAGTTCCAACATTTTTGATTGCAACAAGGAATACATTCAAATACTTTTCTAGTGATAAGTTTTGTGAAATTAGTAAAGTCTCATAAATTGTAATTCTCTTAAAATCACCTCGCGAGTCATAAGTTTCAACATTTTTGATCCCAATAAAGAATATAATGGTGAACTATTTGTCATATAGTTTTTTTTCGTGTCCTCAATTTCCTCTCCGATCGATTCTTCCTGGACATACCGGGAAGCACGAGAGATCGTATACATAACAACTGGTGGCAGCGGTGCTCATACCTATAAAATCAGTGCCTTAAAAAAAAAATAAAAAAAAAATATATAAGAAAAAAATAAAAAAAAATAATAATAACGACAAAAAAATAAGCCCGGGTACCCGAAAAAGGGTACTTAGAGGAAAAGTTTAGAGTGCCATAGTGCTCCAACGAGGGCATTTAGCGAGGCTTCATCCCTTCAACAAGACGATTCCCAGAAAGAAGACTCCAAGAAATCGTCGTCCAGGACGCGCGACGTATCAGCACCATCACCTTGATCATCCTTCAGTTGTGTCAACACCCAGCATCAGCAATACCATCAATTCCCAACAATTATCAACAGGCTTTCCTAAACCACTCCAAATCCGCAAATCTACAATTAGGAGGAAATTGGAAACCCCAACAAATTCGCATTACTTTTGGATAAAAAGAAAGGTAGTGTGAAAGCCCGTTTTTTTTTACATATATTTTCTCATTGACAAAAAATTAATATTTGCTCTTTATATATATATATATATATATATATATATATATATACGCCATTTTTGTTGTAAATTTAATTGCCTCATAAAAACCCGTTCGGACAACAACCCTTTACACCTAAAAAGGATTTTTTTTTTTTAAATAAAATAAAATACATAATTTTAACATTTTGCAATCCTAGAGAAATTCATATTCGCATTTCTGATTTTTCATTTCCTTCTTTCTCTCTCTTTGCTTATTTTGATTGTACCTACATATAAAAGTTGAAGTCTATTTTTTCCCCGAAGCGACCTCTGCGGTAAGACCTTGTGAGCTTGCTCGCCAGAGGACTTAGAATAAACCAAAAATCGAGATAACAAATCAGGGGGTCCCACCATCGAGGTGGGTCCTATCTAGCTTATGTGTGTGAGTGAGACAAAAGAATTTTTGCAAGACGCTTGAACTCCTTCACTCCTGCTTCAAGTGAAAATAATGAACAAATTACGAAGACCATTTAGTTAGTGGGTGTGTGGGTGGGAGCGAGAAAAACCTCGCGGTGGGTCTTATCATGCCAATGGTAGTGAGTGAGCCAAAAAGACTTTTGCTGCAACTAAAAAATAAATGCAATACGAACAAGACAATTTAGTTAGTGTGTGCGAGTAAGAAAAAGAATCTCTTCTTGAACGAAGTGAATTTTTGTTAATGAAAACAAAACCGGCTTGGGAAGAAGAAAAAAGCGTGAGAATTGCTGAGGACCTGCAGTCATAATTTTACCGATCAGATCTTTCACCTGCAGTTGGCAGTCAAGAAACTTGCCGGTTTTATAGTAAAATTTCTGGCTTTTTTTTTATAAAGACAGAACTGTAGAGGTTAACAATATATAAAAGCAAGTAGAAAATGAAAACGTAAACAAAAAGCAAAAAAGAAAATAAAAAAGTCCCGACTGGCCCACAGATCTGCTGCAGGTACATATGTTAACAAAGGGGCTCGTGCCGGTGAAAACAGGTTGCCGTTTGATGAACTTGAACTGTGAGAAATGAAAAAAACACGATATGTAGATTATATTAATTTTTTATTAAATAATTTTTAATTTTTCCGACCTCTGTGTCATCTTTTCCGTTGCGAAATTCTTGTGTTGAATCGAAACCAGAATATTTGATTGTAGGTGTGTCGTTCAACCTGCTTATTTTTTATTTAAATACCCGGTATAAGTAATAAATTTCACAGCACAATCCTAAAACAATAATTGTTCCTGCTGCAAATTTTAATCTATTAAAGATATATTTTGATGAGTTTGACTGCAACAATAGCTGGTTGTACGGGCGACAAACATCCCTACCGTTTGCGTAGACAAACTTTGGGGAGAGATGTATACGTTCTGCTTCAATGTCTTCTGGGCAATTCATAGGATATATTTCAAGGGAGCAAAAGTAACACTTTATTTTATCTTTAAGATTTGAGTAAAAAACCCGCTTCTTGCTAGTTTGCAACACTTTCTGTCATCTAAGGGTAGATTATGGAAGGTTTTTAAACGGTCAGATTCTCTCTTTAAGAGTAACATGCTGACCGCGTTTAGAAATATTACAGTACGTCTTTTATATCAATCCAGGAATTATGTTTTGCTGAGAAACCGAACCACTTCACAAAGACTTTATTTCCACGTCTTTTTAAAAAAAATTTCTGCAAGGTATAGACTGGGATATTTGACTGGAGCCAGCTCGAGTTCATAAAACTTCCCTTGAATTACATCTGGTTCGTAATCCTCGAGAATATAGGTCGTTGGAAATGTTCTTTTGACCTTATTTATTTTAAATATATCAGTAGATCAGTTAGGTGTATAATCTTTCTCAAATACATGCTTATATTTACTTATACGGACAAAATCGCCTTCTTTATATTTCAGTTTTGATTTTATTTTTGGATATTTATATACAGTCGATAATAAACGTTTTTCGTTGCATGGACAGGCCGCATTTTAACCGGGCGATGCTTTGTTGTATTATAGGTTTCTGTTAACTCAGCTAGCAAGCTAATCCAATGATAATTCCCGTTCATACTGAATTCTTTCCACATCATGCTTTTTATTGTTCTGTTAAATCTTTCCACAATTGAAGCTTTTAAAGCGCTGTAAGCTGAATAATGGTTAATATCATAGCGATTCATAAGCTGTGGAACCGGTTTATTAAAAAACTCCTTTCCATCATCTGTTTGTAAGTTTCTTGGAATGCGGCCTCGATTAAAAAGAGACTGCATTGCCTTAACAATTTCTGAAGCCTTCTTACTTTTAATTGGTAATGCCCAAGCAAATTTTGAAAAGGTATCAATTACAGTAAGAAGAAAACGAAAACCCTGGTTTTCTGACGAGTACGAACCCATATCGACCAAGTCTGCCTGCCACAAATCATCGATACCCTTAATAATAACGCTCTGTCGTTTAAAGTTCTTACGAGCTGGTTTATGCAGTTCATTAACTTCTTGTCTTCTGCTCATTTTACCGAATGTATAAATACGGCCAATGAATAACAGCTTTATACAAAATATTTTAAAACCAACAATGATCAAGTTTAATCATCCGTTTACAATGATGGTCGCAGGGCCTTGAGGCTGTGGTAAAACAACATTTATAAAAAACCTTCCAAATAATATATTTTTAACACGACCGCAAATAACAAGAGTTATCTTGTGTAAGACAGAACAAGGGGCTCTGCCATCTGATACCACATTCGCTAACATCGAATTTATTGATAGTATTCCTGAAAAGTTTGTAGATTATACACAGGAACCAACATGAATTGTATTGGACGATATGATGTTAAATGCTTTTAGCAGACAAGTTTCTGAACTCTTTACAAAAGGATCACACCATCGCGATCCTTCAGTAATCCTCGTAACACAAAATGTATTTCATCAGGGTAAGTTTTGCCGAGACATATCACTAAACTGTAAATACCTCGTTGTGTATAAAAACCCTCGAGATAAGACTCAGTTTATTCATTTAGCGAGGCAGATTTTTCCAGAAAATAGCTCAGAGCTGCTAAAAATATATAGAGAGATTACACAGGTGCATATGGATATTTACTGGTAGATTCCACTCAGGATATCAACGAGGTGTTAAGATTCCGTACTGATATTTTTAATAAGACATTTACAACTTGTTTCTGCCCACCTTTAATCAGTAAAAATGGTGTCACGAATGAATCGATTAAGGGACAACAAGCATATTAAGCCGAAATTAAGGCTGGCCAGTATTAAAAATGCCGACGCCGAAGTCATAAAAACTCTTTGGGGAATTACTCAATACTTTGAAGGGAAACCATAACCTTCATGGAAAAATATACAATTCGCTCTGTAAGTATAAAAAGGATTTGCGAAAATTAGTTGTTGCAAAAAGATCTGTACCCAGACAACGTAAAATACTGATACAGCAAGGAGGTTAAAAACAATAATCTTAATAAAATGTTACTTCTTTCACCAGAAGTTTACGAAAAATTGAAAAACGAGATTGAGGATTCCCTGAATCAATCTAGGTTCGATAAGACCATGGATAAAATATTAAAAAACAAGAATTTATCTGATAGGGAGAAATGGTATAATTACCGAAATGAGCTAATAAAGTTTTCAAACTTAAGGCGGAAAGCTGTGCGTGTGTCAGATGGAAAACCAAATATTGACATACCGCAAGAAAAACAGAAAAGTTTGCGGGATAGTGCTACTCAAACTAAATTTATTCGCCTACCACAAGATAAGCAGAAACCTTGCGGGATAGTTCTACTCAAACTAAAATTATTCTTAAAGATGAAATATCAACACAAACATCACCCTTAAAAGTAAATACACCTGAAAGAATGGAAGAGGATTTCTTCGAACTTGCTGAAATATCACCGCCAACACCACCATTATCACCTGCTTCCAAACCCCACTTGTCTGCTAGTGGTATAGGAAAAAGTCTGAAACCACCTTCAAAAATACCTAAGACGTTTTCTGAAACCAAGTCTCGCGATAAAGATTATAAGGTAATCACAGCTGGGGATGGTATAACCCAGTACACTGTACCTGCAGAGATGAGTATAGATGAAGCTGCGAATATATTAGAAGAGCTCGACACGGAAAGTACTACCATTGACAATGGTGGAAAACCGTCCTGAAATCAATCTATATTAAGTCCTTCTCTGCTAGATCCCAGTCAATATATGCTTTCGTTGCCAGTTAAGAAAGTTGTCCGACAAAGTGATCGCCTAAAAAACGCAGCAAAAGCTAGAAGTGCCAGCATAGGAGCAATTACTTGGGAAAGCCTGTAATAATAATAAGCAGCAATTCTGAAATGTACCGAACGTTGATTGGAAAAGATTTTAAAAATGCCTGTAGATATAAAAAATAACGGCTTTTATGTATGTCTTTTAAGTAACAATTGCATGCAGTTTTACCCCGAAAATACGCTATCAGCTTTTACAAATGCACTACCTAGAGCATGCAAGTTTACTGATGACTGGTGTGTTGGAATAACTGAAATTTCATTGCCATACCATGCCATAAAAGGAGGAGTCAAGCGAAATACACTGAAGAAGTAAATGAGTAATGTTAAAGGGTAAGGCGTGATGCGTCTGATCCGTTGAAAGAAATAGCAGAGCAGCATAGAAAAGAAATCAAATCACTTAGCATCAAAATAAATGAAACCATTAAACTCGAGTGGACTAAAGAGAGTCTTGAGCTAGTTAGTTACAGAGCAGGACATGTAAATTTTTCTGCTTTCCTACTAACATTTTATAGCGCTATTTCACCATCATGGTATACCGTGCACTTGGATGATGTTAAGAAAAAGATGTGGGATCGGTTAGAAGCTGACTTTTTTGATAGTGTTATACCTGAAGTAAGTTACAAACAGGATCTAGACGAGTTTACATTACACATATATCAGGGTAAGAGGGCTTCAGAAACTGTTGTTTTAAAATATAAAAACTATGAGTCAGTTGAAGCCTTTGTTGATGACGTATTTGGACAAATTCCTAGACAGCAGAGAAAGTATGCTATCATACAAGATTCGATAGACAACTACACACATCCAGCGCTTAGCATCAAAAGAGCTCGTGAGACAAAAGAGTACGTGATGTATTTGAACTGCGGTTTGAAAATTTAGGAGTCACAATCAAAATAAAAAAACCACTTCCATCTCATCTTAATGTTAGAGATCCTATTACGCTTTTTATATCAAATGTACACTTTGATGATCAAACCCTTAGTGAGCAAGAAAAACAAAAGATAACTATTCAAATTAAGGATACGATTTTTAACATCTTGAATAGATTGCATAAAGGTTCAATTAATGCTAAACCAGCCGAACAGCGAAAAATTATTAAAAGTAGCAAGTTCCTATTGATACTAATATAGACAACCTGTCCAACTTCTTTACGGATATATTTCTCCAAACACCTGATAATAAGCGTGAGACTGACGCCATATTGTCAGAAATAAAAGAATCTTTCAATACGGCTGGATTACGACAGGAGCATATGTCAATAATAGACACACCTAATAGACTGGAAAGATCAGTTACGGACTTGGAACTAAGGCCTCCGCAAGAGTCTCAGCAAACAGCAAAGGACTGTTATGAAAACTATATAATTTATGTGTACACTGATATTATTCAGCCCAGAGTTATAGGTGATCAGTTAGTACGATACTTGCGTATAATACCTTTAAAAGAATGTGAATACATAATAAGATTTCAAACGTAGATTACTGTCCGATAGAAAAAACGTTTGTCAAAAGTATTTCTATAAAAATAACTAATCAGCAGGCGGAGTTACTTGATTTCAAGCCAGGCTATATTCCGACATACATAATGCTCCATTTTAAAAGAAAATAAACAATACACAATAAATACTCATACAACAAACAATTTAACATAGTGCGAAGTTAACAGTATTTTGTATAACTTCGAAATTGAATTAATATTATACCAAATATTATTCAATTCAAAGTGGCGGTGGTTTAGCGGATATTGGAGAATTATATCGATCTCCTCTTATTTACCAGCGTGGAAGAGGAATTGGTAGTTTTTTCAGCGGATTATTACGATATTTCCTTTGCTCACATCTGGGGCAAAGACTTTGAAGCAACAAGGAATTAAAATAGGAAAAGCTATTTTAGAAGAAGCAGGTAGTAAACCTTTAACTGATATTTTAAAAGAACAGGGATAAGCGGCTGCCGAAGAACTATCACAGAAAGGTATAAATAAGCTGTTTGGAAGCATGGGCGGTGCAGGAAGTAGCAGTCGCATGCTTATAAAAAGACGCAACGCCTTTGCAGCTTGACATTTCGCTCCAGCTTCTAAACGTAAAAAGCGTTCAAAATCACAAAAGCCCGCTAAAAGAGGTTCAAAAACAAAAAAAGACAGCTAAAACAGCATCTATTAAAGGCAAACGTAAGATACGTAAACGTGTGTTAGATATTTTTGATAAATAGACAACATGCCTTCATACAACGAATGCATGAAATCTGAGTTAGACCTTTTCTCTACACCACCTGTACAAAGCAGCATCTTAAAAACTGAAGAGGTATCTTATTATCTTATAAACCTATAGCTTCACTAGATAACTCGTCGGTATCGAGACTTATCAAGCATATACCTTCGTTTGAAATTACAACTGGTTAAAATCAAAGAGGAAAAGAAGAACTTTACACAGGTGAAGGTATCGAAATAAGTAAGCCGGATAAAACCAAAGACACTGTTCGTGATGAAAGCCCTGGCCTTGTAAATAACATACTCCATTCACTTTTCCGTCAATGTACAATTTACTTAAATGGAAAACCACTAGCTCAAACTGATAACAATTACAACTATAGAGCCTATATTGAGTATCTCGACCAAAATAATATGGAGGTAGCTGAAAATCCTGAGCTAGATGAAGGTTATTTGGCAAGACAAAAGCTGTTTGATAAAAGTAATGTTGTTGAGCTAATGGGAAAGATTCACGGCGATATGTTTAATCAAGATAAATTATTAATGAACGGTGTTGATTTACGGTTAGTTTTATCACTCGAAAAACCCGAATTTTATCTTTAGGGAAAAGATGATGACAATTCCCCACGAGTTAAGATAGTAGAAGCAACCATGTACATAAATCATGTAACTATCAATCCTAACATCTTGCTGGCTCATGAAGCTGTTATCCAACGCTCCAACGCTATATATCCGTATAAACGAGTTGAACTTAAAACGTATACAATACCCGCAAATACATTTACATTCTCATTGGACAATGTGGTTATAGGACAATTGCCAAATCTACTAGTCTTTGGCATGGTTGACAACGATGCATATACCCGAAAACGAACTAAAAATTCTTACAACTTCAAGCACAACAACATCACCAGGTTTAACTTATCGGTTAACGGGGTACAGGTGCCAAATCAACCTCTAGAATTTAATTATTCAAAAGAAAATCCTGCTAGCACTCGTGGGTATATTACACTGTTTAAAGGAACCGGTATACATTATTTCGATAAAGGACACCAAATTTCAAAAAAATTCTTCGACAACGGGTGTCTTCTACTTGCTTTTCATTTAACAACAGATCTCTCGTACAATTCATCATGTGGAAATCTATTGAATCAGGGAATGGTTAGAATTGAAGGACGATGTAAGGAAGCACTAAAAAATACGATGATATATATTGTATATGCAGAATATGACATTAGCCTTGACATAGGTAAAGATAAAAATGTGTACACCAATTTCTAACAACCTATATATGGCAGATTAACTAATCATTATGTTTAATTTTACTTAAATACGTGATCTATAATGAACTGCTGTTTGGTAAATGTGGAATACTTCTCCGGCGGTCACTTCACTTTCTTAAAAAGAGTTTCTTTTTCGAAAGAAATAATTTTCAAATATCCTACATCTAGTACAGAATGTACTGAACAAATAAGTAAATTTGGCAATCTCGGGCTCAAGCGTTTGGATGCAGATCTTATAAAAAACTCTATCAAAATTTAACATCGCATTTGTTCGTGGAGCTACAACCAAAGAATTTATAAATAACTACGTTACATCTCACACCAAAGTCATTGACGTGGAAGCCGTCATCTCTACTGAACAAGAATGAACACGATTGAGCTTGCAAATACGTTAACAAATAATCTCTACTGAACAGGAATGAACACGATTGAGCTTGCAAATACGTTAACAAATAATCGCACGACAAACAGCTTTTTTAGAGGTGTTTTTCAATGCAATCATCTACAACAAAAAATAAAAAAACCTGCATGTCTTATAGCTAACACTGATCCTGCGCATAAAGGCGGAACTCATTGCGTCGCCTTTTATTTCCTAAAGCAAGGACCTGCAGAATACTTTGACTCTTTTGGAAAGTATCCCAACAACTGGTTTTATTCGAAAATTTTTATTAGCTAATTCAAGCTCTTTTTGCAGTAATAAAAAGCTAATGCAAGGTCAATTTTCAGCAACCTGTGGACATTATTGCTGTATATTTCTGTATTCTCGATGCAGAGGACGGAGCTTTAAGACCTTTTTAAAACAGTTTGACTCGAAGGATCTAAGTTTAAATGATCACAAAAATTGTTAAATTCTAAAAAAATAATCCACAATCTGGAGGGGATTTTTGTAGCCAGTCTTGCAAAGCTGAGATTGAAACTATAAAAGCCTGAACCCTAACTGCTTTGTATTCAGCGCACAGGTGTGATTTGATTAATATGGAACTACCTCGTAAAAAACAAAGGCGCTCCCCAAAAGGTAAAAAGAGATTGTCCAAAGCTGAAGCACCCGTCAAAGGAAAATGAAATTGTTTAAATATGAAGCAGAAGTGACCGGTGAAAATGTGTTGCTAAACTACACATATTATTTGGACGACTGCCACAACCGGAAGTAGTACTTGGGATTTGACCCGTTATCACTCGAATCGAAAATAGTGTTTCATCGCCACGGCCTCTTTCAGATTTCAACATCTTATCCGGGCTGGGTGGCAGTTTACGAGAATCTCAATGGTTTAAAAACCAAAATGTAAGAGACGTTTCCAGCAAAGCAGGTCGAACTACAAAACGAATGCAAGATCCCCGTCAACAACGCAACGGTGCTATTACACTAACGCAAGCGGAACTTTATAAATTATTTGAAATGATGAAATTTTTCAATTTTGTCATGTTTCACAATAACAACGCGTCTGAATCTCTAAAGGAATATTACAGGAGGTATGCTGAAAAGTGTAAAGAAAAAAATGTACTAAAAATTACGATGTGAAAATTTTTTTATTCCAAGTCGTACTTCTTATGTGCACTTAAATTATTCCAGACTTTTTTATGAAATACCTTTGTATTGTATTGTAAATCTCATTTTTGATGCAATGAACTTTGATTACACATAAATGAAATAAAAACTTAAAATTGTTATTTTATTCTATAAGTTTATTTATTAACATATATAAATAAATATTAACACAATTTTGAACAGCACATCGTAGGTGGGGAATCCACATTGTGGATTTTACAATAAGTCTGAAAATTTTCAAGCTCGCTTATTTTTGGTATTTCAGATTAATTATTTCACTTTTCGGAAGATATTTTTGAAGAAACAGTTTTTTCTAAAACCTTTTACATATATTGTTAAAGATGTGATCGTTGATAACACACCAGGTAGATGATTATAGTCGATAGTTCTACTGCTCCTCTTCAACCCATTGATATTTTTTAAAATTGAACTCGTTCTGCAATCTGTGTTTAAAATCCAGCTCTTCCAGTGGATAAGGCGCCTTGAAGAAATATAGGCTAGGCATAATAGAACCTGTTCGAAGAATAGAAACTTCCTTCACAAAGTATTGTGCATTGTTTCCAACAGCAAACTGAATGTCTAATTTAACACTTCCTGAACTCATGACTTATACTTTACACAGAAAATAACAAATTGATATTGAAATTCATATTTTCAAGACCATATATATGTAAACCGTATATAAACCGGTTCTTAAAAGTAAAATAAAATTACCTGAAACTTTAACAATTACAACTACCAGTGCATTTATATACAATTTTCATTCAACAACTTGGGAGCAACACTTACATATAAATTAACAATGATGACTTTGCTTTTTTATACCCGTAAGGGTAAAAAGAACCTTCATTATCTAATAGTCTCCTATCAAAAGTAAACCTGATTATTTTAATTTCTTTCTCAGACACAATTGTTCCCGGTCTTTTTTTTTAATTTTAAAAGTATTTTCTAACGAAATATTTTCAGATTCTTGAAACACCATTTTCTTCATGCTACTCAAAGTTAATTAAATCTGAATTTTTGTAATTTAAAACAACACCCTTGCATTTAGTATTAAAATTAAAACTGAACTGTGTTCGCTTCTACTTTAAGAATTTCATCAGAAAAAATCCTGCATTAGACTGGTTGACGGCAGATATTAAATTGACGATTTATTTTCCATCAAGCTGGTCAACAGGTCTTATACTAACCCAAACCGGTTTAACTTCTGGGTTGTTTGGAAGAAACAAAGATAATGAAGCTTTACTGCCTTTTTCTGCGTTTGAACTTATTTCGTCTATCATTTCGTTAAAAGCACTTTCCATCCACCGCAGTAAGTTATCCATTTCTTGTTCCGAATTATCCTTTAACTGAAAGGGCATTTTTATCCCGTTCATTTTAAATTTTTTGAAATGTTTAACTTCTTTAAAAAGAACATTTATGTAATTACCGCCCCCCGTTTGCACTACATCATTTGTAAATTTGATCGGTTCGTAGCTAGAGTTAGCTTTATCTGATATATTTTCTGTTGAATTAGGGGATTAATCTCACTAGACATAAAGTAATCACATTCAAAAACATCGATACTTTCTGGCTGAATAATAAAATTTTTCTTAAACACTGTTTTACCATCAGATTTTTTCTGAGGATTTCCATAAAATATACTGGAAGTACAGGGCTCGTGAATTTCGCCCAACATATTTAATGCTTCCTTAATTAAAGGATGGTCTAAACTATTATTATTCAAGCAGGCATAATCAAAAATAAGTTTATAAATACTTACAATGTTTTCTATAATATAATTAATGTTAGTAGTTTTTAACTCCTTAATTCCAGAATTTAAAAACCGGGGAAACAAAAATTTGTCATTTTTTAAAGTTGTTTCTAATAAATATAAAAACCCCTGTTTATCCATTTTCAAGAAGAACTTCTCGTTTTTTACTGTCTTCCGCTTGTATATCCTTTTTAAAATGGTTTTCACGTGATTTAACTTTCTACTCGTCTTTATTATTTAATTATTATACAGCTCTATTTACACATGACACCAACAATGCCAAAAATTCTGCAGTATACACCTACTAATATAAGCGCTTTAAAAACTTTTTAAAATTGAACGGAGTCGACGACGATCTCTGCCTGAATGTTTTAGCCACAGGCTCTGCTCATCATATATATTTACCAATATATGAAAAAGGAAAAAAAGCGATACATTCAATAAAAACCAAAATTACCATTCACATAAAGTAAAATTATTTATTGATATTAATGTCTTTACCTTTAATTATGTATAAACCTTGGAAGTGTAGGCTGGGCGCATCTGGTTTACAACTTGAAATATAATAGTCTGCATATGTTAATCAGATGTTTAACCTTAATCCATGTTCAGTTTTATATAAATCAGAAATCTTTAAAAGCCTGATAAATTACCCTTCCCGAGTAAGATGAAAATGTAGGACTATATAAACTCTACGCTTTTTAAGAAAATTACAGAATACAAAGTAAAACAGAACACTACAGCTAACTTCAATTTTGTAGAACTGGAATTATAAGAACATGGTGGGTATTAACAGTCTTATATATTTTATATATTTTAATAATTTTGTCTTTTTCAGAGCACTTTTGATTTATTAAATATTGTGGCCGAGGGAAGTTCCAGCGCCGTGGTCTCTATAACTTCGCTGGAGGTTGGCCAAGAGTACGAGATAAAGTTATTCAAGCTGCTTAAGACAAAGTATGGTGTTCGGTTAATGGCCCATTTGCAAAATGAGACCTGTATTTTTCTACCCCCGCGCTTCTCGGAAAAGATAAAAACTCAACGACAGATCGATGAACTTAACCAAACGCCTCAATGTTTAATCTACAACGGAAAAAACGACACAAGAGGCGGCTTTAATCTTTTTAATCTTCAGTTCGTCCAAAAAAATTAAAAATCATTCAATAAAAAAATTAATATAACTTACATTTTGTGTGTCTTCATTTAACACCCAAGACGTTTTTTCACCTCACAGTTCACATATATTTTAAAGATAAAATAAAGTGTTACTTTTGCTCCCTGGATATGTATGCTATGAATTGCCCAGAAGACATTGAAGCAGAACATATACGTCTCTCCCCAAAGTGTGTCTACGCAAACGGTAGGGATGTTTGTCGCCCGTACAACCAGCTATTGTTGCAGTCAAACTCATCAAAATATATCTTTAATACATTAAAATTTGCAGCAGGCACAATTATTGTATTAGGATTATGCTGTGAAATTTAGTACTTATACCGGGTATTTAAATAAAAAATAAGCAGATTGAACGACACACCTACAATCAAATATTCTGGTTTCGATTCAACACAAGAATTTCGCAACGGAAAAGATGACACAGAGGTCGGAAAAATTATAAATTATTTAATAAAAAATTAATATAACCTACATATCGTGTTTTTTTCATTTCTCACAGTTCAAGTTCATCAAACGGCAACCAGTTTTCACCGGCACGAGCCCCTTTGTTTACATATGTACCTGCAGCAGAACTGTGTGCCAGTCGTGACTTTTTATTTTCGTTTTTGCTTTTTGTTTACATTTTCATTTTCTACTCGCTTTTATATATTGTTAACCTCTACAGTTCTGTATCTATAAAAAAAGCCAGAAATTTTACTATAAAACCGGCAAATTTCTTGACTGCCAACTGCAGGTGAAAGATCTGATCGGCAAAATTATGATAGCAGGTCCGCAGCATTTCTCACGCCTTTTTCTTCTTCCCAAGCCAGTTTTGTTTTCATTAATAAAAATTTACTTCGTTCAAGAAGAGATTCTTTTTCTTACTCGTACACACTAACTAAATCTTAGTTGCAGCAGGGGTGAGAGAGACCGAACACCTTGAAAAAGTCTTTTTGGCTCACTCACTACCATTGGCATGATAAAACCCACCGCGAGGTTTTTCCCGCTCCCACCCACACACCCACTAACTAAATGGTCTTCGTAATTTGTTCTTTATTTTGCACTTGCAGCAGGAGTGAAAGGTTAAAAGCGTCTTGCAAAAATCCTTTTTTCTCGCTTACACCCACACACCCACTAACTAAATGGTCTTCGTAATTTGTTCTTTACTTTCACTTGAAGCAGGGTGAAGTAGTTCAAGCGTCTTGCAAAAATTCTTTTGTCGCACTCACGCACACAGGCTAGATAGGACCCACCTCGATGGTGGGACCACCTGATTTGTTATCTCTACGTCACCTCATGCATTTTATACGGGAGGTGGCACCCTTACTACTGATAGAGCTTCATATACCTATCGATCAGGAGAAAGATTGTGGTTGGAAAGAGCGATCTTTTTTATTACTTCTCTCGCTATAATTTGTAAAAAAAAAATTTATTAGAAACGCCTTTTTTCTTCTCTTTCTCCCCTTACAACCAATTAAAATAAATTAACCGTCTTACTACTAAGAAATCCCACAATAGTTCCCCTACCTATCATTATACCTTCCTTATTTTTAATAAATTTAATTTCCTACTTTTTAATTCGATTTAAATAAGAGATATTTACAACAAACAAGTGACAATCAGTTTTTTTTATATACATTGAGATTCCCAGCAATTTATTTATATTTTTTTGTTAACTTCTCTCCCTCATCTCCAAGAAATAAAAAATAAATCAAAAACCTCGTAAGACGGTCAAATACAACAAATTTTCCTCTTTATCTCGCTCTATTTTTCCCACACATTGCGGTCTATACCTTTTCCGTCACTTAACCATATGTACATACCTACACACAACAACTGGTTACAGACGGAACCAAAAACCATTAGATTTTTTCTACCAAATAAAAATAAAACAATTTTCTTTTTGCCTTTTCCCTTGTTGACAAATTCCACAATTCTTCCCATTCCTATCGCTGTGTTTTTCTCAACTCTTACAAAATTTAATTAAACATAATAATCTAAGTATAACCAACTTGCTACCTGTTTATTGTTGTTGGGGAAACTTAAACAACATTTTTTTTAACATGTCTTCCATAACTAATTAATTAATTCCCAAACAAAATTTCAATCAATTAAACATGACTGAAGAAACCAAATCTTTCGATGAGCTTTGGTTTGTCACAAGTCCCAAAAATTACAGAAATTAGACAAATTCTGGCCGATTATCACAGAGCAAATAAAAGCAAAAGGACTTCAGATTTTACTTCTGAAAAACTCCAAAATTTGGAAGAACTGTGCGCTTCATTTGAAAAAACGGAAACACTGATTCAAGATCATGAAGATTTTGATGAAACGCATGATTATTTTAAGCAGTCATGCTATGACAACAGAGGACTGGTACAATCTTATAAAGGCAACTCTGTCTGGTTAGCCTGAAGTCCATATCAATTCACACAGAACGCACAAATAACCCCTTTTACATTCCACCCCCCAAGACTTCGCTGAAAGCAACTGCAGCTGATACCCAAGACAATACAGACAAAGATCAGTCAAATGCAATACGGTTTAGATTGCAGTATCACAGGGAAAAGTCTATATCACGAATTAGACAATCGATCAATTTTAATTCATTATCGACTACAACCCAGACATATCTTACACAAAAGATCACCTTATTGCAAAAATACTGGGATGATTTTGAGGAAACGCATAATGAAATAATTTCATATACCGGCCCTAATGATTTGGAGCATGACTATATCAAAAATGATGTTTACGTCGAGGCAGAAACATCATACACAGACACGATAATTGCCCTTCAAGAGCAATTGGACTCTCGAATCCAAATCGTATCGAATAATACACATAACTTCACAGACCATCATCATAATGTCTCCTTTAGAGACCAATCTACCGTCTTTCTATCAGAAGCTAGATCGTTAGTTCCCAACTTTAATGGAAATCCCAAAGATCTTCACAAATTCATTTCAAGTTGTAATGATATATACGCGACGGCATCGACGACGAACGAAAAGCACTCCTCCTTAGCTTAATAAGGAGTAAACTATCCGCCGAAGCGTATGATGTATTCAGGTACAACCAAGTATCAGATTGGTCTGAATTAAAATCGCTATTGGCTCAAACTTTCGAAGTCAAAACCCCTAGGGCCACACTACAATCCCAATTGACCAACTCCAGACAAAGAAGAGAGGAAAGTGTAAAAGACTTTTTGCAGAAATTAAATACAACACTGTCCAAGCTAAATGAAGCAACACATTCCTATACAACGGACGAGGTGCTCCTACGGTCTTTGTTAAAAGATAATGAGTGTCAGGCTGTTAGAGCAATTGAAGATAGGTTATCCAATCCACAATTACAGACCTTGGCTAAAATCACATATTCTAGATCACTCATTACGTATGGAGCAGAAGGAACCCAACTTTCAAACATATAACAAGGTAAATCAAAATTCCTTTCAAAGCATAAATAACAACTTACGTTGCTTCAAATGTAATAGACTGGGGCATGCTGCATCAAGTTGCCCAGTCATACAACGCACCACACAAAATTTTAATGCAGTTCCAAGGCTAAACCCCCAATTACAACGTCCTCCAGATTTTAAGAATGCTACATCTCCGTCACAGGTCCCTAGTTGTCGATATTGCCATCGGATGGGCCATTCTATTGAAGAATGCAGGACAAGAGCTGCAAATAATTCCCGATTTAATGACAATCAAGGAAAGCGGAATAATTTCCAAAAAGTAAACACAGCTCCGCAAACAAGCACGGCTGATAGACAGCCACAAAACAGGAACTGGCAGCAGCCAGTATTCCAAGAGAATCGAACCCCACCGAGATATAACCGTCTCCAAATAGGAAGGACATCAAAAGTCCATCGGCATCCAGGCAGGGAAACTGGATGCAGCGGGGGTCTCATTCGGCAACCCCTCGCACATACAAACTACAGCACAAGTCCACAGGAAGTAGGCAGCAAGAAATTAATTCGTATCCCCGTCCAAGTTAATAAAAATTCACTAACGATTTCCTTGCCTGTCGACATCTGCTCTGCTCCAAAACTTACATTTTTAATTGATACTGGAGCAGAGATCAGCTTAATTAAACTCCATCCATTAAAGCCAGATAGCATCTGCTACAGAGATGCTGTCTGCAATATAAACACATTATTTACAGAGTCCACTTCTACAGAAGGACTCATTTTTGCTAAGTTAAACTTAAATTCTGAACACAATAACTCCATCCTAGAGCACCCATTTCAAATTGTGGGAAATAACTCCATCATCTCATACAATGGCCTGCTGGTCATGACTTTTTATCTCGATATAATGCTAGTATCAATTACAAAACTAAATATATTTCTTTATCCTTATGAAGAATATTACACTAATTATCCATATGTTTATTTGAAAAGCGAAGACTCAGAAAAGAGGTCTTAAACAAAAAGTCTTTTATATACGGAGATAACATTCTCCGGTATAAATACTAATACAAATCTATCTCCATCAATTGCTTCGAAAAGCAATGCAAATCGATCGCCAGCCAATGCTTCATAAGAAATGAAGCATAAAAGTAAAAATCTATCTCCATCTATAGCCAGAAAAAAGGCTGAAGTAAATAAAAATCAATCTCCATCCAAAGCTTCACAAGATATGAAGCAAGAACGTAAAAGTATATCTCCATCTACAGCCGCACAAAAGGCTGCATCTAGTAAAACTCTATCTCCCTCATCAATAGATTCACAAAAATTGTTTTATCTCCTTCAAATTCTATCGAGTCGGAATCATCGGAATAACTCCTTCCAAATTCCACAAACGTTGGAATCATATCTCCTTCCTTTTAAAAATCCGAAAGAATCAGATAAATTAAATAAAATTAAAATTCCGGCACGATCAGAATTCATCATTGAAATTTCAACTCCTTCTATTCAACATCAATCGGGTTGTTTCAAGAAGGAAATTAGGGCCAGGTTTATTTCTCGGAAACTCGATCGTCGAACTAGTCAACGGTATGGCAAAAGTCCTAATCCTCAACACAAATGAGGAGGACGCCGTTCTGGCACCTTACGAGGTGAACACAGTTTACCAAAACTTGGACGACTTTGTGGTCATCTCCACAGACTCTGAAAGAGATCCAATTAAGGGCAGAATAATTGAGCTGCAAAACCTTATAAAATTGGACCACTGTAATTCCCAGGAATCTGAGAGTGTTCGCAATATCTGTAGGGAATTCAACGATCTCTTCTTCATAGAAGGGGGATTTCCTTTCATATACAGATGCGATTACCACAAAATCGAGACACTCCAAGACAACCACCCATCTATAACAAGCCTTATAGACTTCCTGAAGCAAGCCGAACTGAAATAAGTAGGCAAATACAAGAAATGCTTGGAGTCAGACATCATCAGACCTTTACATAGTCCCTGGAATTCTCCACTTCTCCTGGTTCCTAAAAAACCAGATGAGAATGGAAACAAAAAGTGGCGAGTAGTGGTAGACTTTCGTCGTATTAACGACATTACTATTGGCGATGCGTACCCACTGCCTAATATCACTGATATTTTAGACCAGTTGAAGAAGTCGAAATATTTTACCACACTCGACTTAGCTAGTGGATTTCACCAGATAAAAATGGACTCGAAGGACAGGAGAGAAAACTGCCTTTAGCACACCCTATGGCCACTACGAATACAATAGTGTGCCATTTTGGTTTAAAGGGAGCCTCTGCTACTTTTCAACGAGCCATGAACAATGTTCTATCTGGACTCCAAGGCATCTATTGCTTCGTATACATGGACGATATTGTAGTCCATGGATACAATCTCAAAGATCATAATACAAGACTCACAGCAGTATTTAGCCGTCTCCGCAATTTAAACCTCAAACTTCAACCGACAAGTGCCACTTCCTAAGAAAGGAATTTATGTATTTAGGGACACATAATTACAGAAAATGGCGTAAAACCAGACCCAGCAAAAATCAAGTCAGTTCAGTCCTATACTAGACCCAAGAAGGAGAAAGATATTAAAGCCTTCCTTGATTTCGTCGGCTACTATCGGCGATTTATACCAAATTTTTCGAAGATAGCCAAACCACTCACAAATCCTTTGAAAAAAGATACGCCTTTCAAGTTCGACGCAATCTGCGACGAGGCATTTTGCGAATTACGCAATAAAATTATTTAAGCACCAAATTCTATTATATCCCGATTTTGACAAAGAATTTTTTGTCACCTCCGATGCCAGTGACTACGCCATCGGAGCGGATCTTTCTCAAATTGATGATCAAGGAGATCATCCAATCGCCTATGTGAGTCGAGTTCTCAATGGTGCGGAGACTCGTTATTCAACTATAGAGGAAAGAGCTCTTAGCCATCGTTTTCGCAGTTCAGCAATTCAGACCATAAGTTTATGGCAGACAGTTTACAATTATAACTGACCATAACCCCATTAGTATGGCTCATGAATCTGAAAGATCATTCCTCAAGACTGATGAGATGGAGAATACGTCTTGAGGAATATGACTACAAAATAGTTCACAAATCAGGCAAGCTCAACACAAATGCAGACGCTCTCAGTAGAGCTATTCCAGATGAGTAGCGAATATTTCGCAGAACCCACCACCTGCGTAAATGTGGGTAACAAGGAATCAAGCTAGAGCTCAGGCACATGCAGTGGGTTGCCGACACGAGTATTATTACTCCAACCCAGCTCCATCGTCATCAAACAATTCCTCATTCGTAATAACTGAGACTAATTTTCCTCTTTTACTGACTAAAAATGCGAATGCGAATTCGAAACTAAAATTTTCAGAAAAATCTCCCTTTTAGAAACTGAACTGGAATTCTTCAAGAAAAAAGACTGCACAATAATGATATCAAAAATTAATTTACCTTGTCGATCTCAAAGAGATAGATCAGACCTCGAAAAGATTTTAACTGAGGTCTGCTCATACACAGAAGCAAATCAGTTAAAACAAATAAATATCTCCTTCCCTATATTAGATGCACAAAACCTTCTAATAATTAAAAATGCTTTTTAACGGATCTTCGCTAATAAACAAATAAACATTCAACTTCATCAGGATTCAATAAAATATTTATACGACATTAATGACATCGAACAAGTTTTGAAAGGATTTTCATTCATTACCGACGGGAGGCCGTCAAGGAGTTTCCCGAACTATTAAAAGAATAAAAAAACAGTTTTACTGGCCTGGCATGTCAGACGACGTGGTCAAATATGTAAGGAAATGTAAACTTTGTCAGGTGAACAAAGTATCCAGAAACCCTAAAATTTCAATGAAAATCTCGAGCATTAGCTCCAAACCTTTCGAACAGAGTGTACCTAGATGTTGTAGGACCTCTCCCAATATCACATTCTGGAAATAAATATCTCCTCACATTTCAAGACGACCTCTCAAATTTTCTGAGCCTATTCCCATAGTCGACACCGAGTCTAAGACATTAGCGGAAGCCTTCACAACAACAATAGTGTGTCGAAATGGTATTCCAGAAAGTATCCTCACAGATCAGGGTTCTAACCTCATAAGTGGTATGTTCGCCGAGGTATCTGAGTTGCTGAGAATTAAAAGGCTCAAAACTACTCCATATCACCCTCAAACGAATGGTGCATTGGAGAGGACCCACAGAACCTTAGCGGAATATCTCCGATCTTATGTAGCAAAAGATCCACAAGACTGGGATACATGGATTCCTTATGCCATGTTTGTCTACAATACCACTCCTCATTCGAGTACTAATTATACTCCTCGCGAATTCCTTTACGGATTCCCAGCCTAAATTCCAAACAATTTGAAATCTTCTCCAACCGTTTGCTATAATTACGACAATTATGCAAACGAGTTAAAAGCGCGTCTACAGCGTAGCTTCAAAATAGCTAAAGACATGGCCATGGCAAATAAAGGAAAATCCAAACTATAGTATGACAAAGATTCCGTCCAAAAATCTTTTATGGTAGGCGATAAAGTCTTACTTAAGAGCATAGTTCGAGAGAACAAATTCTGACCACTATGGTCAGGTACGTATGATATAATGGAGACTAATTCTCCCGAAAATTCCACCATAAAGGTCAACAACAAAAATAAAAGAGTCCACAACAATGACTTAAAACTTTTCTCAGAGTAATATCAACAACTTCATCATCCTCTTCATTCCAAGCGAAGAATACAATATCATCTTCCAGGTTTCCAAAATGGTGCATATAGCATTCATTTTAATTTGCATTCCTTTCGTCTACGGTTCAGGGATAGAAGTCAATCAGCTGAATGCTACTGCAGGCATTTACTTCGAGGAGATTGGCAGAGCCAACCTCTACACCAACGAATGGAAGATCGCCACCTATTACGACCTGGCGAATTTTAAATCAGAATTCAGCAATATCCAGTTCATCGCACAGCAAATAAAAGTAACTTGCCAGAAACTCAATAGCAATTCAGCGATGGCCCACACCTGCAATGGTACGTTACTGCAAATTAACATAATATTAGCAAACATGGAATACAAAAACACGTTACTTGTAACTCAAAATAGGAAACAAAGAGCATTATTCAATGCTATAGGCTTAATCTCTAAAGCTCTTTTCGGCACATTGGACGAAGATGATGCCAAGATTTATGACGAGCAAATCCGTAACCTCACCCTTAATCAAAACTCCCTCCTATCATTCTTGGTTATGCATAAGAAGTTAATTTCAATACAGATATCTACATCATTAATGGAAAATAGAACATTGGATAACAAAATATCCATAGAACTTGAATCACTCATTTCACTGGTTTCGTTAATGGCATTCAGATACCAAAATACCCAGTCGGAATTAATAGATGTCTTAACAGATTCAAGGTATGGAAAATTTCATCCTACACTCATTTCCCCTAGACAAATTAAAGAACTCTTATTGAACATCAGACAGGAATTGCCAAATTCAATGATGCTTCCCATAAATTCTAGAGAATATATAATTACACAAATTTACAAACTAAGCACAATATCTGCAAATATTTTCTACAATAAGATAATTATTGAGCTCCGAATTCCACTTCCATTCAAGGAACCATACCAATTATTCAAAGTAATGCCATTACCTACAATCCTTAACGGATCGTTCATATATATTGAACCAGCAAATGAATATATACTAATAGACTACTATTGTGAACACTATATTGAAATAGCATTACATAATATCCACAATTGCGCAACGTTGGACCATACTGCCAGATCACATCCCCAATCTTAAATGCAAATACTAAGGTAAATCAATGCGAGACAAATTTAATAAAAAAGGAGCCGATTACATCCGATTGTAAAATTTTAACATTAGAACAAGATTGTTTTTGGACGCAATTATCGCAGCAGAACGCTTGGCTTTTCTCCCTAAAAGGTTACATCCACATAGATCTTATTTGCGAAAATTCCATTAGTTCACAATTTCTGCAAGGAACAGGAACAATGCACATCAATCCCGGTTGTTATGTTCGCTGCAAGGAGTTCATCCTGCACGGACATAACGTAAAAATGTCCAAATTCAATTCCCATTTTATCCCAACAGTAAACATTTCCAGTATAATATCAAATATGACGTCCTCCTCAATAGGATCGCATATAAAAATACATACGTTAAATCTTTCGAATAACACGGATCTAGATAAACTTCTAGAATCCATTCGTTTCCAACAAGACCAAGAATTAGTTCCTTTAAATCCTATAAACAATCACCATATTCACCACTATACAGTGTCGTACCTGACAATTGCCTCAATTATCTTTATTCTATGTTTTTATCTGTATATTAAATACAACACAAAAACCCCTAACTCAAAAGAAAAATAATACTTCCTGAACATAAACAAGAGAATCTCATCCAATTTTTACCATTTCCAACAACCCCTATTCTCATCCCAAGAAGCAAATGCACCTTGAATGAAAGAAAAGCGAATGTCTTAAAAACAAAATAAGGCTAAATCGAGGCAAAGAAAAGAAACAGAAAAAAATTTAATTTCTTGTAGCTTATGTTCAGAGAATATGTATATATAAGTTTTGTACAAAAAAAAAAAAACAAAAAAAAACATTCTTGACTATAAAATAGAATAATGG
The DNA here is from genome assembly GCA_963930735.1 of Dioctria linearis. Classification (NCBI taxonomy): domain Eukaryota; kingdom Metazoa; phylum Arthropoda; class Insecta; order Diptera; family Asilidae; genus Dioctria; species Dioctria linearis. Next base: position 149,281,249 of record OZ005742.1, on the reverse strand, counting down.
CTCTTGTTAAAAACACGTTTTTTTTTTTTTATTTAAAAACCTTATAAAAAATTTATATATAAATCAATAAATAATAAATAGAATTAAATAAATTTATCTATGTACAATAATGAAAAAATAAAATAATATAGACGTAAAGAAAAACTAATAAAATCTAGTAATAGATAGTATTAAAAAGTTAAAACCCTTTAAATATATAAATAAACTAAAGGTAGTAGTTATAAAATTATAAAAAAACATAACAACATACTTAATACAATTAATTTCCGTTCATTGCAAGTTTAGTAACTACACATTATTAATAATATAATATCCTTTGATTATAGATACTAAAATCAACTTGAAAAAAAAAACAAGAAGTGGAGAACCACAACATTATATTGTATGTTTTACCTATCTTAAGTTTATTATAATTATGCAAGTAAACATCTATTTACCTATAAGATAATTACTAAGCATTGCATTCAAAACTCACTACTTTCAGAGAAAGAAAGTTTTCTCCTCAGAAGAATAAAACTTTCTTTTCCCCAGGGGGGAGGGATGTTGTGACTCAGGTGCCTCTTACCTACATACAGTGTCTTCTTACTTTTTTCCGTATGTACAGTGTACATACGTACATTACTAACTTCCTCCAATTTAATTGTATGTACATTTACATACATACAATTATCAGAATTATTCGGGTCATCTTAAAATTAATATTTCAAGACGGGCGGACAAGTGCATATCGTATTAGATTTTTGCATAGATGCATATAGCTTGCATCAAAACTTTTGTACATTTTCTCATGTACGATTTTTAACGTCGCGTCGTGAGAAAGCGAAAAAAAGATAAAAAAAAGCTTTTGATTAAAATAATTAAAATAAACCGGTGCAGGATATCGTGTAGCTATGTGTCCAAATGGGAGACTAGCTACGAATCGTTGCGACGGAGTCGTGGTGCACCAATTTTATCCACCCCACGCCCTGTTAGTTTATCCACGGGACGTCCGTCAGGTCTGGTACTAAAGGATTTCATTCAGTACGAATTGGAGGTGGGTCTATTTTCTCTTTAGAAAGTTGCTAATATGTGGGGCCGGACTTCTGATGGATGTCCGCCAGAATCGAGATGTAGTGAATTTTATTAAAATATGTATGCAAAAAAGTATATATATATAAGTTGATCAATATTAAATTAAATGTGTGCAACGCGGTGGTAATTCGTAAAACGCCTGTACTGCCGTTACTCTATAACCCCTGATGGTACGCAACAGTCCAGAGAAGGATTTTGGGAAGAAATCTGGTGTGCTATATCACTAAAGCTTATGAACCGTCTTCATTGTTCCTGGTGAGATCAGAGGGTTCTCTCCTTGGTACATACATGGGTATATGATTATGTCCGTTGTATAGAAATTATATATTCTTGGAATATATATGATCTGTGCTTGAGGAGATGAATTCGGTATGTTACGTCCCGGAAAATGTAACATTTGTGGGTAGTGGGGCGTTCTTAGACGGTACTAGGAAGGCCCGATGTTTGTTAGTGTTAGTGTAGATAAGGGGGATGATTGGGGATGCCGTGCAGGCTAACTATTGGCTATACCGTACGTCGTTTCATTCCAGCCACGGAAATCTTCAGCGGTGTTCCTAATACTATATGTGGAGTGGGTTTGTGTGCCCGTTTTGTGTTGTAGAACACGAAGTTTGTGCTGTGTAAATTTTCCTATTTTTAAGCTATTTCATTGGGTTATAGTAGTTAATTTTGTGTGAGTATTTCCTATAATAGTTCATAGTGCCGATCTTGCATTATGGTTAGAATGTTAAAAATATGCGAATGTGTATCATATGGATTTACAGATGTTTTTGTGGGGTAGAAGTGTGTGGTATCTCGGTAAGTATGCTTAGGTATTGAAAATCTTATAATATCTTATAAAAATCAAATAAAATGTAATGCTGTATTTTGAGTTCTATGGTGTGGATATTTGTTCAGAATATGCTTGCAGGTTGTTTCTGACCAAAAATTCTTTCTAATTTAGCTTGCCTTGAGTTTGCTGTTTTATAAAATATTTATTTTTCAAGTGTCAACAAGTGCCGTGTTTTAGATCCTTTTCGATTTATTTTTTAAATTTAATTTTTATTTTGCTTTTTTATTTTATTTTATTCTACAGTTTCCTGTTTTTATTATTTATGCCTTCTTAAAGTGTAATTATTCTGGATAATAAAAAGATCTCTTATTTAACCTTCGAAGGTGCGTGTATATATGTATATGTGAATCTTGGGGTGCCAGTTCTTGGGGTGCTGCGCATAGGGAGGCTTTCTTGGCCATATAATTTAATTTAATATGTATTTTTGGCTGCACATGCTCAAAAGCTCTGGGTGCATTTGTGTGTTTACTATTGGTGTTGAGACTGGATAGTTACGAAAACTACCATTTCTGATGGACCTCATTGCCATGAGGGTCTTTCCAATTATTGTTGTATGGGATTTCTGTGGATGATTTATAATGTATACTAAAGGTATAAACTTACCAAGTAATGTATTTTAGAGTTGTTGTGCTGTTTGTTGCGGGATGCCTTAACAGTGCTGATATATGCCGCACTTTATTTCACTATATAATCACTTTTTTCTATGTCTATGTACTTAATGTTGTTGTTCGCGGCGCGGTATGATTTATTATTATTTGTTATGCAAGTAAATATGGGTGTGCTAATTATGTTCTGGAGTTTGAATGGAGTCGGGTGTTTGCCGTTCAGGCTGTTTTCGAAAAGGATTCTAATCTAATCAATAAGTATATTTTCTATTATTATTTCAGAGTGGGTGTGATTTTATGGTGAGAGCAAGTGGTTTGTGAATTGATGTTATAATATGGGGCCTGTGAGCTCGTGACCGTTAGCAAAATTTTCTTTCAGGTTGAGCTGGCCTGTTTAAATTTCGTGTTGGCTATCCGCCTGAAAATGTGGAGTATGATTTCTATGTGGATCTTCAAAATCGTAAGGTGAGTGGGTTATGTCTTGCTGCTGCATATATATATAGCTTCTAGTGTTATGGTTGAGGGTAGTCAACTGGTTGACCGAATGAAGGTATCGATAGATACTGCTGTTACCGTGGAGGTATAGAGGTTGCCTAGAAGTGGTATCTTGGCGGAAGCTGACTATATATATGATGGCGATTGTGGTGTCTATATAGGACTAGCGAGGATTAATTGCTTATTAATAGCACTTGATTTTATTACAACTTTTTATGTTAATTGCTCACTATTGGTTATGACTATGGCGTTTTTTGTTTTTGTGTCACTATCACTATGATGTAGCTATCACTTGTTATCGCGTGTGTATCCTAAGCTACCGTTATGCGGTTTATTGTTTAACTATATACCACTAAGCACTACGATAGATATATATGGTGTCTATATGATGCTTTAACTGTGAATTTATATTGATCTATATTTTCGAGAAAACACTTTCAAGATTTTAATTTTAGATTCTATGTGTGTCTGAACTACTCGGTGGCGATTAATAATCTGGCTTCTAGTTTTCTTTGCTGGTAATGAGTGGATGCAGAGTGTATCCCTACTTATTTATAATTATGAGTACTTATTATGTGTAGTTCCTGCCTGAGTAATCTTATGGATCATGGGTTACTACCTGTTGGTGCTGTGTATATCCTTCTGATGGCTTGGGTACATATCGTGATAAGTTCGCTCAATTGGTCTTGTGTACATGGGTTCATCTTAATACATAGAGTTTTTATTATGGGTACCGAGGTGGTTTATTAGTGCATTTTAAGGGAGAGTAGATTTATTGAGGCCTACGTTTTCTTGTTTATAATTTTTAGCTATCTATGAATGGGTAAAAATTTTTTTTATTATTATGAATTTTTTGATTCTCAGTTTGGGTATGGGTTTTTCTCGGAAACTGCTGCATTGTTTTGTGCTGTACTGTTTTCTGTTGTTGGGATCTGCCGGCGTCGTAGTTATGCTTAAAAATAATATAGAGGTACAGTCTCATAGCTAGGCTTATCTTAATTTATTTAGTTTGCATGTTTGACCTTCATTTTGCCCTTTTTTTGCTGAAGGTTAAGTAGGTCTTGGCTCTGTTACATGGGGAATTGTGAATGGAGTTGTTGATGTATAAGGGTGCCTTTATGAACGAGATCTCTTGGGGGGTATAGCGTGTATATATGTAATTATGCAGCTGGATGAGATTATGGGACTGACTGCGTGTGATCAGGATGGTATCTGTTTTCCACATCCTTTCTCTGGATGAGCGCATCATAGGATGGTTTGGCTTTATTTGCTCTATGCTTTATTGAATCTCAAGGTTCGGTGATCCATCACGCATGCACACGCACTGGTAATGTTTATGTGTGGATACGTGGTGGATCCGCACCCAATTCGACTCTTACTTTCACTTCGGTCTTCCCAGATAGATTACTATTCCAGTGCCGGATTAATGACTCGAAAGGGTCGTGTTTTAGTTCCCGAACGTTCACAGCACTGATCAGCACTTTCTTGAGGCTTACAGTGTACTGGCGGGACGCGGTCATCAGGCGTCTTCGTCTTCTCCTTTATCGCCCTGAGTGCTCAACGTGATGTTGTTCTTTTCTAGGAACACGCAAAAGATTAAAATAAACCGGTGCAGGATATCGTGTAGCTATGTGTCCAAATGGGAGACTAGCTACGAATCGTTGCGACGGAGTCGTGGTGCACCAATTTTATCCACCCCACGCCCTGTTAGTTTATCCACGGGACGTCCGTCAGGTCTGGTACTAAAGGATTTCATTCAGTACGAATTGGAGGTGGGTCTATTTTCTCTTTAGAAAGTTGCTAATATGTGGGGCCGGACTTCTGATGGATGTCCGCCAGAATCGAGATGTAGTGAATTTTATTAAAATATGTATGCAAAAAAGTATATATATATAAGTTGAACAATATTAAATTAAATGTGTGCAACGCGGTGGTAATTCGTAAAACGCCTGTACTGCCGTTACTCTATAACCCCTGATGGTACGCAACAGTCCAGAGAAGGATTTTGGGAAGAAATCTGGTGTGCTATATCACTAAAGCTTATGAACCGTCTTCATTGTTCCTGGTGAGATCAGAGGGTATTAATAAATTTGATTTAGAATCATTAAAAATAAAAAAGTTCTTAAAATTCTTATTTCTCCATCATTGACCGATTCTAACAAGTGTAGGTTCGATTCCCGTCCGCGGGAAAAATAAATAAAATTGAATTTACAGTTTATTTGTGCGCTTTCATCGTTACTGGTTAATGCCAGCTGAAAGCAAAACGTGGCTTAGTAGGCTAGTTACAAATTTGATAAATGCAAGAGGGAAAATCATCTGTCTCGTTAGCTCAGTGGTAAGAGCAGTCGCCCGGCAAGCGGAAGGTCCCGGTTTCAAATCCCGGACGAGGCGGTGGTTTTTTCTTCTTGTATTTATAAATTTGATTTAGAATCATTAAAAATAAAAAAGTTCTTAAAATTCTTATTTCTCCAAAAAAAAAGTGCCGAAAAATAACACGAGAAATTTAGAAAAACTAGCCAGGAAAACTATGGCCGATGTATATGATAAAGTCATGGACTTGGTGCCCAGATACATACCAATGTTTTCTGAAGAAAGAACGCCAAAACTGTCGAAGGAAGTTCATCGTTTCTTGAGCTGCTGCAAAGATCTTTACGATCGTTTAAGGCCGAGGAACAGCCAATCTTGACGAAATGTGTAAGATATCGGTTGTTAGATGACGCATATTATCTAGTAAGTTCAGAGGAGCCGAAGGATTTTGAGGCGTTGCAGCAGACAACTCAAACTGCCTATATGCCAAAAAAATCGTACTGTGAGCTGCGATCTAAAATGATAGCATGCGTACAAAGGCCCGATGACGACATAAAAGACTATGTGGATAGGCTCAAGGAGCTGCTGTATCAAATCAAGGCTGCAGTTTCGGCTAAGTATCCAGGCAAAGACGGGGGATTGATAGCGGAACTGGAGGCAGACGCGGTGGAAACGTTCAAGGCGGGTGTTAGGCAGCAGACTACTCAGCTATATTTGACGGGATGCAAATTTCAATCTCTGGATGAAGCATGTGAGGAGGTAGAGTACTTTCAGATGGATGCTAGGAGACTTAAAATTAGGGAACCAGGGGTATGGAAAAAAGGAGTAGAATATTACAGAGAATCATCACAGGAAGGATGGATAAACAGTAATTTTAATGTTGAAAAACAGCGACAGTCCCACATACCATTTCCATCGATACGGAGGCCAAACCAATCAGGTAGCAGCTGGGAAATTCCGGCTAAGGCAGCACAATAGCGCATAGTTTTCAAATGCTTCAAATGCGGTCAAACTGGACACATTGCGAGAGAGTGCGAACAAGTTCTCTTCTGTACTAAATGTCAGGAAGATGGACATGCGGTATCCAATTGCCGAATTCATCACTTCAGAGTAGCAAACTGTGCAGCTGGCACACAAGATGAATTCCATTCAGCAAGGGAGGGGCTTTATTGCCAATGCTGCCGAACATTTGACCATTACACGGATATTTGCGTAAAAAAGTACTTAGCACAGAAACAAAGTGAAAAAAGGAATTCAAAAAGTAAATTTGTCATGACAGTGCCCTCAGATATAGCTTTAAAAGGTAAGTTTAGGCTTTTAATTGACACTGGGTCTACATGTAGTTTGATTAAAGTCAATACAATAAAAAGAAATACACCGATACAAACACATCAGAAAATACAAATTGGAGGACTGTTTGGATTTGTTAGGAACTCCATAGGCACTTGTGAGGCGAAGTTGCTAATAGATAACTGTCGGCAGGCTTGTCGATTTAACGCCATAGGTGACACAGATTCAACTCCAGCAGACGGTATCCTTGGGATAGATTTCCTCAGTGATAGAGCTGTTATCGACTGCATGAAGAGGAAATTGTGGATACAAGGTGCTGAAGCAGAAGAAGAAAGTGCCGTTTGTGGGAACGTCGCCGCTAGTGGAGAAGTTGTAACGACTGCTTTCCATTGTTATAGTCTAGAAAATCATTCACAAGCCAGAGTAGAGGAGGGTCAAATTAGTTTGGCAGAATACATCACACCAAGTAGCAATAACCCACACAGCAAAAGGAAAGGTATAACATGCAATGTAGAGCCAGCTTCAAGACACGGAGAAAAGAGCACACCAATACCACACCAATACGCAGAATACCTCGACCACACCTGAGGACAGTGCGGGACTTGATAAGGTAAGAAATGAAGAAGTCAATAATGGAAGTAGAACACAACATGCGTATTACAGGTACAGTAGAAATAGGCTGGAGGAGGAACGGGCATTCGTAAAAATTGGCAATACCAGGGAATATTTCGTAAAATATTCTAATTCTCTTCATGGACAAACGAAACCTCACAAGTTTGACAGACGAACTGCATGGCGCTATATTTTTAGGAACAACTTCTATCCTCAACTAGGGAAAGCCCAGGGGATTAAGCAAAAGTGTAAGTCAAAAACACCAAAGCCTAGCTTTCAAACTTGAAAAATAAAAAGGGTTAAGAGATTAAAAAGAAAAGAAAAGTTTAAAAAAATATATAAATAAATGAGCAAGTTCGTAAAAGATAGAAAAAAGTAGTAACGTTCGAAAATATAGGGTTTCATAATCTCAATTTTCAAATAAAGGACGGCAATACTTATAATGAAACACATTAAGGCTTAGAGGATAAGAAAGATTGAAAATGTGTATGTAAAAATAAAAAAAAAATAAATGTAGTGTAGCGTAGTTTTAGTAGAGCTCAGCTATGGATATGAATACGGTAATAGAGGAAAGAGGTACGCAGACGAAAGCAAGTATCAAGCATGCAGCGAAAGAGAAGAAAGCAATATTATATGGAACCCTAGGCTATTTAGCTCGTGTAGATATGGATGTGAAATTTGGAAGTAAAGCCCGCAACGGATAGCTAAATATTAGGAAAGCGCCTACTAGCATGCAATTTAAGCTTGAGAGCCTTGTCATATAATGAACAGTATTACATATAAAAACTTCACAAAAACAAATACTTCTTTAAGTACGGGTGGACTCTCAATATAATTGAGAGAACTCCATCGTGCCAAGAAGAAAATCAATGATAGATAAACAATATTCTTACAAATATCATTATCAACCCACCAAACCTCATGGCAACTGTATAATCGACCGTATTTGTCTACAAATTACGTGGTAATCATCTCCTGGAAAAATATCCTCTTAGAACGTCACAAATAAGAGCAACGTTTTTTTCTGTCCAGTTTATTGTGATAAATTAGAGTGCCCATGTAACAGAGAGCTATTACACGTTTTCTTCTCATATAATTTTAAAGTGTATATCTACATGTCGCCGAAAATGTAGGATATTAAGATCTGGAATGGTATATTCAAAGAGAAATAAAATGCTAGTGTTCAGCGACAAAGAAAACTGAAAAGAAAGAAAGAAAAAGAATTAATAAAAATCAATCAAATTTACAATACTTAACTTAATAAGTAGCCAGGGAAGTTGACTGGCATACATTTTTCCTATCCTCCCACGAAGGGCAGTATATATATGTATATACATATGTACCATACCTATGTACCTACCAATTTCCCCATGCAAATTGAATGTGAACAAGTACATATAAAAAACAACAACAACACTATGGGAAATTGGAATTTTGTTATAATTAGTTTAATTTCAATGTCTCTCAACTGAAATCTAAACCAATTATAGAAAAGATGTCACAGAACACATTTACTGTAAAAAAATACTTTCCCGCGAACAATTTAAGGGAACAACAAACACATTTTCACCCTTTGACAGTTGTCCAAAGGGAAAATGGATTACTTAAATAATAAGTTTTAAAAACATTTCGCAGTGTATTTACGACATAAATACAACATTTACACATCACTAAATTGATTTCTTACGAAAAATAAACTTCCCGCGATGATTTTCCGCGAAGAAAATACAAAAGAAAATCTTACCTGAAAACAGGTTAAGATCGAAAATTTTCACACAAATAGATTTTTTTTACAAATTAATCACACACAAACACTACACAATAAACAGAACACAATGTGCACAACTTACCTTTGGTGTAGAAGCACAATACAGCTGAAAAACGCTCGGAAAATCGCGCGATCGCGAAACCGTCAAACGCCACTTGTAAACATCGCGAAAGCTGTCAACTTTATATATTGCCAACATATGGCACATCAATTCGGACTATTTTTTAACGAGGAATACGATGGCGGCGTTAAAAAGGTACAAAAATATCTTCGTTAAAAGATATTTGATATTTAAAGATTTCTCATATAAGCAATGAGAAGAAAAGAGATAGCAAGTGGAAGAGAGATAGATAAAATTTGGGTTCCACATTAAAATTTTCTCATTATGGATGGCAGGAAGTGCATTACGCCATGTTATGGCATAATTTCTATTTTTAATTTTCACGCAAAGAATTTAATAAATGATAGGAGTTTTTAAATGGAAAAATGTAGAGGTTAATATTCCGCATCAAATGGCATTAATTTCAACTGATGAGAAATTAAACATCTTGAGTAATCTTCATTATGGTTGCGGGTTCCACACACCAAAATGGCGATTCAGACCCTATATAAGGCCGAGCATTTATATGAATCGCTCTCTTATGTTATTCGAGTTCAACAAGTAAAGATCGTAGCAAGTGATAGTTCTAAAGTGTAAAAAATTGTGCAAATTGGCTTACAAACTACTGATGGTAAGAGTAAGCTCACATGCAATTTTGGTGGAGGAATTGTGAATAATTTAATTTATCTGTATTTAACATACAAAGTTGTGATAGTTTTTTAATTGAATTTTTTTTGCGAAATTTAGTGCGAAATTAAATAATTTAAATTTTTCATTAGAATTAACTACAATTAAGTGATAATAATTTAATAGTAAATTTAATCTATCTTGTACAGAACAAATTCAAGATAGTTGTTCCTACAGTGCTCATTTTTGAGTTAAGCTGGAATACACATGCGAATTGTTCTTTGTTTGCATAGCTCATAATTGTATCAATATTTCAGTGTTGAAGAAGTGTAGAATATCACTAGTAGTTTAGTTCAAAAAATATGAAATTTCTAGAATAATAATGTTTAAATACGTAATTATGTGCATTAGAGTGATTAAGTAACTTGGAATAGAATTGAGATTAAATCGAATGTGAATCTATTTGCATTGTTCTGATTTTAACATACCGCTACACTAACATTCCCACCAAGAACTGTAATTGGTATATAACGGCTTTGTCAAACTACTCCGTTACACACGTGCAGCAAAGCATAGCATTACACTATCAAGGAAATTATATCAGCTTATTTTACAAGCATATAATGTAATATTTACGCTACGTTACGCACAAGGTTTAATTCAATCAAGAATTTACGTTTACATTACAGTATTGTGATTCAATCTCGAATTACATTCAGTACGTAAACATATTAATAGTCATCCAAGGTAGTTCTATCCAGGAACTGCCACTTTAAAAAACATTTTTTGATGGTTCCATTCAGGAAATAGAAGCATTCGATTTAATTTGGTTTATTCGTTAGATTCTTAAGTTGACTTGGATAATGCAAGCAGTAGTTTACATAGCGGTAAACAGTTACAGTTGCATAGATTACTCTTACATATTACATTCTTAACGGCAAGATGTCTTCGCTGCAAGGATTATTCAATAAGGAAGCGGTGTTGAGAGACAGACTAAACAAATTTATTGAGAACGCAAAAAAAACTGCAATACCTAAACGCACTCAAGGATTCTACGAAACCAGAATTTCATATGTAAATAAATTCTGGGAAGATTATAGGGCAATTGATTTAGAACTCAATGAATCTCTAATTGGGCAGGATTCAGATGAATCAAATACATTTCTGGAAGAAGATAACTATAGTAAATCAGAGCTAAAATACACAGAATATATGAGCGAGTTAGTGGAAGGCTTACGGAAGTATTCAACTGTTATAGAGTCACAACCTAACACATCCGCTTCAATGCAGCCAACCACAACAATTATTCAACAAGAATCCTCATTGCCTAGGATTGCATTACCTACACATAAAGGTGATTATGATCAATGGCGATCATTTCATGATATGTTTCTATCATTAGTTCACAATAATACTCGCCTAAGAGATGTACAAAAATTACATCATTTGAAGACATATTTAGTTGGTGAAGCAGAGAAAGTATTAAGACATACTCCTATCACAAACCAGGATTATATGCCAGCCTGGAACAAACTAAAAGAACGATATGAAAATAAACGGATTCTGGTCAATCACCAGCTTAAAGCATTAGTCAATCAACCAAAACAAAATTTAGAGACAAGTAAGGGTCTAAAAGCACTAATAGATACAACAGAAGAATCTCTGCAACAATTAAAGAGTTTACAAGTAGAAACAATCTCTTGGGATTATTATTAATACATCTTTTAGTACAAAAACTGCCATTTATTATTTTAAAATTATGGGAAGAAGAGCAAGGCGCCACGCAAGAGCTGCCGAGCCTCTCACAATTCACTACATTTTTAAACAAACGCTTAAAGATTCTGGAATCCATTACAGATGCTCTAGCATCAAACGCATCTCAACCAAGGCCAATAGCAAGGCAAACAAAGCCAACACTCAAACAGACAACACTAACTTGTTATACTGCAAAAGGTGATAAATGTCCTGTATGTAATGGAAACCATTTTGTCCAGAAATGTCCTAATTATCTAAAGATGGATATACAATCAAGAAGAAAATTCATTAAGATGTCTGGGCGTTGCCTTAATTGTTTTTCAAAGGATCACCTAGTTAATAAATGCAGTAGTAAGTACACATGCTTTGAATGTAAGCAAAAACATCGTACCACATTACATGAAAACCTCCACAAATCACAACAAACAACCAAATCATCGAAAACACAGAGAAATACATCACAAACCGTCTCAACGTCACAAGACCAAATACAACACAACAATAGTACACAGGATTATAACATCCACACAAGGTTACAATCAGCCGACAGCGCTTCTGGGTTAAACACTACTCAAACATTTGTAACCAGGGAAAGCCACCAAGCATTACTATCGACAGCGTTAGTCGTGGTAAGATGCGAACGTGGTAAACCTATAGTATTACGTTGTCTTATAGACAATGGCTCTCAATCATCAATGAAAACGGAGACTGCCTCTAAGAAACTATGTGCTACGCGCACCCCCATATCAGTAGCTATCAAAGGATTGAACACTAGTCCAGCTACTATATCACATAACCAAACAAGGTTAAAGCTAAGATCTTGCGGATTGGACTCGACTACAATACAAGAAGATTTTCTCATTTTGAAGAATATTACATGTGCTCTACCAACAAGAGTAGTTTCCAAAAGAGATTATCAACATATAATGGATTGCAATTGGCAGATACGACATTTTGGAAACCTGGTGGCATAGATGCGCTACTAGGAGCAAGAATATATGCAAAAATCCTCCAAGCAGGTATCAGACGAGGCTCTGACACAGCACCAGTTGCTGTAAACACTATTTTCGGTTGGATCTTAGTGGGATCCACGAATGAGGCAGTCAATGATATGACAGAAAGTCATACTTTCACCACAACTGAAGCTGACCTGAGTACGCAACTCAAACGATTTTGGGAGCTAGAAGAGCTTCCAATACAATCCATGCTCAGCAAACGAGAGCAAGAATGTGAAAGCACATATCAAACAACAATTCAACGACTAAAGGATGGAAAGTACCAAGTCAATCTTCCATTCGTTGACAATGAAGTCCCCATATTGGGACAATCAAGGCCACAAGCGCTTAAAAGATTTATGAATCTACAAAAACAGTTTTCAAGAGATTCTGAATTCGAATCAGAATACAAAAGCTGTCTTAATGACTATATAAAACGTGGACACATAGAGGAAGTTGAACCTCCAAGGGATGGTGAAAACCATTATTATATCCCACATCACGCAGTGTTTAAGGATAGCACTACAACCAAGTTGAGAGTGGTATTTGACGCCTCGGCAAGGACTACAAACGGAAAGTCAATTAATGAATATTTGTTGAAGGGACCAACATTACAACCAAAGCTATTTGCTATATTACTCAACTGGAGAAAGTGCAAGATAGCAATGAATGCAGATATTGAGAAAATGTATAGGATGATTGACGTACATCCAGATCATCGTACATTTCAAAGAGTCATATGGCAGCATCCTATTACAAAACAAATACAGTATTATCAACTTAAGACAGTAACATTTGGTACATCATCTGCTCCATATCTGGCTGTTCGCACACTGCAACAACTAGCAGTAGATGAAAGCATAAACTGGCCACTAGCCTCAAGAGTTACGCTGACTGACTTCTACGTCGATGACATACTAACAGGTGCTGATAACATCACCGAAGCAAAGGAGTTGCAAACCGAGCTACTGAATATGATGAAGGCTGGCGGCTTTAATCTTAGGAAGTGGGCTAGTAATGAACCAAAGGTGCTGGAAGACTTGCCAATGGATTATCGTGAAGTCTAGGGTACTTTAACCTTTTCCGACAATGAGTCAATTAAAACTCTAGGAATACGATGGCATCCTGCACCTGATTATTTTTCGTTTATAATTGCACCAGAGAAGGATACAATCATCACTAAAAGAACTATATTGTCAAAGGTCGCATCACTGTATGATCCACTTGGATGGCTTGCACCAATAATAGTTGTAGCAAAAATATTGATGCAAATGTTGTGGATTACAGGTTGCTCTTGGGATGATCCAGTTGTGAATACCATTCATATCCAATGGGAAAACTTTCAAAGGGATTTGCAACAAGTGGAATTAATAAGAATTCCAAGATGGATTCATTATTCTAGCAATTACACGGCTTTTGCGATGCATCCGAGAGAGCATATGCAGCTGTGTTATACTTGCGAGTTGTGAATTCTGATGGCAGTATAATTGTAACTCTCCTAACAGCGAAGTCAAGGGTAGCACCCATCAAGCCAACAACGATACCACGACTAGAGCTTAACGGAGCAGTCATACTAGCAAGACTGATTAAAGTTACTGTCGATGATATGAAATTACAAAATATCCCTGTATTTGCATGGACAGATTCAACGATTGTCCTTCAATGGATCAAGGATCTCCCATCCAGATGGAAATCGTATGTAGCTAATCGTGTTGTGGAAATACAAGAAATCATCAAATATAACCAATGGCAGCATGTGTCTACTCGGGATAATCCAGCAGACCTTGCGTCTAGAAGAAGTTCAGCTGAAATTCTGCACAAAAATAATTTGTGGTGGCATGGACCATCATGGCTAGGGAAACATCAAAATACTTGGCCCAAGTCAAAAATGGAAAACAGCAATCAAACAGAGTTGGAAGCCAAAAGAGCAGCACCCAACAGTTTTTCTCTAACTGTGAAAATGATATTTCATTACGATATTCATCCTTCACACGTTTAATTCGCATCGTAGCAACGCTATTACGATTTAAACATAATTGTAGAAATCCGCAAACCAAACGAATAGAGTTCTTCACGAGTACAGAATGGAGTCAAGCTACCAATACCATTCTGAAGATTGCACAAGAATCAGTATTTAAAGACGAATACGATCATCTGTTGCACAATAAGCCGTTACCAAGAAGTAGTTGCTTATTGAAACTCAATCCATTTATGGACAGAGATGGATTAATACGAGTAGGTGGAAGATTAGAGAATGCTGACATCTCATATACAAGAAAGTATCCAATTATCTTACCACAACATCATCATATCACATCAATCATCATTGATAAGCTTCATAAGGAATCATTGCACGGCGGACCAGCATTAGTCTTGAGCATTAGTCGCAATGAATATTGGATTCTAAATGCAAGACGACGCATTACAAGCAGGATACACAAATGTATTACATGTGCTAAACATCGCAACTTAACTAGCACACAAAAATGGGAAACTTACCTTCCTCAAGAGTAAACATAACCAAACCGTTTACCAAGGTAGGTATTGATTATGCAGGTCCAATCATTGTCAAGACCTCAACACTTCGTAATGCCAAACGACAAAAGGGGTACTTTTGTATCTTTGTCTGTATGGCGACAAGGGCAATACACATCGAACTAGTGTCAGATCTAACAGCCGAAGCCTTTCTAGCAGCCTTAAGGAGGTTCGTGGCCAGAAGAGATTTGTGTACCGACATATTCTCGGATTGTGGTACTAACTTCATCGGAAGCAAAACGATACTAGATAAGGACCTAAGGCAAGCCATCAAGGAAGCTGAACCAGAAGCTGCCCAGTACTTCGCATCCAAAACAATAAACTGGCATTTTAATCCACCAGCCACTCCACATTTTGGAGGAATCTGGGAGGCTGGCGTGAAATCAATAAAGCAACACTTACGAAGAACAGTAGGAAACGCAATAGGTACGCTTGAAGAATATGCCACAATACTGACACAAATTGAGGCATGTCTAAATTCGCGGCCATTATGTCAGGTCCACAATGATCCAGATGAATTATTCGTATTAACACCTGGACATTTTTTGATTGGTCAGCCTCTCAATGCCATCCCAGAACCTGACTATTCCAAGCACAAGCCATCCTTATTGCAAAGATGGAAATATTATCAGCAAATGGTTAGACAGTTTTGGGACAGATGGTCTAAGGACTATCTTAACCAGTTGCAGCACAGACCAAAATGGTCCACAAAACTGAAAAGAAAGAAAGAAAAAGAATTAATAAAAATCAATCAAATTTACAATACTTAACTTAATAAGAAGCCGGGGAAGTTGACTGCATACATTTTTCCTATCCTCCCACGAAGGGCAGTATATATGTATATGTATATAGATATGTACCACACCTATGTACCTACGGCAATATCTGAAAATAAAAGAATAATGAATTAATTAATGAATTATATGGTACATCACTTAGAATAAGAAACACAAATGAATTCAAAAAAAAAAAACCAATTTCCCCATGCAAATTGAATGTGAACAAGTACATATAAAAACAACAACAACACTATGGGAAATTGGAATTTTGTTATAATTAGTTTAATTTCAATGTCTCTCAACTGAAATCTAAACCAATTATAGAAAAGATGTCACAGAACACATTTACTGTAAAAAAATACTTTCCCGCGAACAATTTAAGGGAAAAACAAACAAATTTTCACCCTTTGACAGTTGTCCAAAGGGAAAATGGATTACTTAAATAATAAGTTTTAAAAACATTTCGCAGTGTATTTACGACATAAATACAACATTTACACATAACTAAATTGATTTCTTACAAAAAATCAACTTCCCGCGATGATTTTCCGCGAAGAAAATACAAAAGAAAATCTTACCTGAAAACAGGTTAATCTCGAAAGTTTTCACACAAATGGATTTTTTTTACAAATTAATCACACACAAACACTACACAATAAACAGAACACAATGTGCACAACTTACCTTTGGTGTAGAAGCACAATACAGCGGAAAAACGCACGGAAAAACTCGCGATCGCGAAACCGTCAAACGCCACTTGTAAACATCGCGAAAGCTGTCAACTTTATATATTGCCAACATATGGCACATCAATTCGGACAATTTTTTAACGAGGAATACGATGGCGGCGTTAAAAAGGTAAAAAAATATCTTCGTTAAAAGATATTTGATATTTAAAGATTTCTCATATAAGCAATGAGAAGAAAAGAGATAGCAAGTGGAAGAGAGATAGATAAAATTTGGGTTCCACATTAAAATTTGGCAGGAAGTGCATTACGCCATGTTATGGCATAATTTCTATTTTTAATTTTCACGCAAAGAATTTAATAAATGATAGGAGTTTTTAAATGGAAAAATGTAGAGGTTAATATTCCGCATCAAATGGCATTAATTTCAACTGATGAGAAATTAAACATCTTGAGTAATCTTCATTATGGTTGCGGGTTCCACACACCACAATGGCGATTCAGACCCTATATAAAGCCGAGCATTTATATGAATCGCTCTCTTATGTTATTCGAGTTCAACAAGTAAAGATCGTAGCAAATGATAGTTCTAAAGTGTAAAAAATTGTGCAAATTGGCTTACAAACTACTGATGGTAAGAGTAAGCTCACATGCAATTTTGGTGGAGGAATTGTGAATAATTTAATTTATCTGTATTTAACATACAAGGTTGTGATAGTTTTTTAATTGAATTTTTTTTGTGAAATTTAGTGCGAAATTAAATAATTTAAATTTTTCATTAGAATTAACTACAATTAAGTGATAATAATTTAATAGTAAATTGAATCTATCTTGTACAGAACAAATTCAAGATAGTTGTTCCTACACTGCTCATTTTTGAGTTAAGCTGGAATACACATGCGAATTGTTCTTTGTTTGCATAGCTCATAATTGTATCAATATTTCAGTGTTGAAGAAGTGTAGAATATCACTAGTAGTTTAGTTCAAAAAATATGAAATTTCTAGAATAATAATATTTAAATACGTAATTATGTGCATTAGAGTGATTAAGTAACTTGGAATAGAATTGAGATTAAATCGAATGTTAATCTATTTGCATTGTTCTGATTTTAACATACCGCTACACTAACATTCCCACTAAGAACTGTAATTGGTATATAACGGTTTTGTCAAACTACTCCGTTACACACGTGCAGCAAAGCATAGCATTACACTATCAAGGAAATTATATCAGCTTATTTTACAAGCATATAATGTAATATTTATGTAGTTACGCACAAGGTTTAATTCAATCAAGAATTTACGTTTACATTACAGTATTGTGATTCAATCTCGCATTACATTCAGTACGTAAACATATTAATAGTCATCCAAGGTAGTTCTATCCAGGAACTGCCACTTTACGAAACAGCTAGTATAGTGTTTATAACTCCGATTATTACAACAGGTGTTGACATGAGAATCCAAATGTTTTTTTTCGTTTCATTAGAAGATGCAAATAAGTCCTAGGCAGGAAATATGCACCAGAGGAAACAATACCTGCAAGGTGGATAATTTCAGCACAAAATCGCTTGCAGTAAAATTTTTGCAAACATCTCTAAACACAGTAGAGAAATTGAAAGCAACATCACCAAGAATAGTTACGCTATGGCGTCTCTGGACGCTTTTTTTAGCTTCCAGGATTTCGCCACAGATGGAGCCACCGTCGCGAGGTGGTTTGAGCCCATGCTAAATGTAACTTGGATGTATTGGTTTGTGTCTTGCGTGCACCATTGTGTCTTGGTTGCACAATTGTGTCTCGACTGGTTTTCGAGATATTAGCGACATTTCTTCGGGCACAAACGCCATTTCTTGAGTAAGGTTCCCTAGCGGCCTTAGCCGGAACTACCAGCATGCCTTGGTTTTGCTGTTATCTTTTATTAGCGGGAGAGTTCTAGGGAAGTTGGAGATGTCAGCATCGTTCGAATTTCACAACATGACATCACCATGAACAGATTCAAGAAGATGTCAGTGAGACATTAGCCGATACTGCCAGCATGCTCCGGTTCTACGGCTTTCTTGGATGTGTGGTACGGTTCTCTTGGATATGTGAAGTTTTTTGCTTCACTTTTGGCCCACACGAAGCAGCATGCTACGGTTTTGGGAAGTTTTTCGCTTCACTTTTGCCCACACGTGGCAGCATGCTACGGTTTTTGTGCCCACACGTGGCAGTATGTTACGGTTTTTTGTGGGTGTGTGGTGCGCCTAAATGTAGGCTTTTGTTGTTTTCAAGTGTTGCGCCTGGTTTTGAATTAATATTAGTAATAATTGATTTTGCTTGAGCGCCTAAATGTAGGCTTTTTGTTTTGAACTAATAATTAAAGTTAATAGTAGGAAATTTTTGTTCATGCCAATGGACTCTAGATGGTTGGTATGTGGGGGGGCGGGATTAATAAAGATAGGGAGGGGGTAATGACATTTTCATCAGAAATCCTCTACGGGCTCTGGTTTTCAAGATATTAGCGTATTAATATTTCAAGTTATTTTTGGTCATGGAAATGAATTCTTGGCGGTGTGGGGTGGGAGGGGGAATGAAATTTTCATTGGAAATCCTCTACGGGCTTTGGTTTTCGAGATATTAGCGACATTTGTTGAAGCAATTAGCTAACTGGCAATTAGCAACTGGGTTGGTAATTAGCTAATTGGCAATTAGTAATATGGTGTGATGCGCTTTACTGGAATTCTCATAAAATAAACAAATTTAATAATATCAACCAAACCAAATTAAATTTCAATATTTATTCACATCAAATTAATTATTTATTTCTAAATCTTTTCCTTATGATCTATATTCAAAATTGGTAGCAATATAAGTGAAGTCCTATGAATCCTATCTTGGAAACGAAAGCGATCCAGAGCATATGTCTCGCAAGGTCCTTTTCTGGGCTCATATTCAATTATATAAACTTGTGGAGCACTAGCACTAAACGTAACTTTCATTATCACAAATAATTTAGAAATATTAATAATAAAAACTTGTTTCACAATATTGATTTTTTTATTTAACGATTATAATAATTAATTGGGTACAGATTAATATCATGGCGAATAAACTCTATTTTAAACATTCGGCCGATAACACCTCTATTTATAAGATAAAAATCTCCAGCAGAATTTATCTCCAGTAGAGTAGGAAGGAAAAGTTGACAGTCCTGCAAGTCCAAGATGATACGAGATCCAAATGCAGTCTTACATCTTCTGGCACCCAGAATCTTGTATTCCTTGTTAAATTACATTTCAGATGTCCTTAGAGAAGGTGGGTACTGCTCCAGCTTCTTCAGTTCCTCCATGGCGTTTGCCATTTCAGATTACTTTCTCCTTGGTTGTTTATCGTTTGAACTCCAAAATGAAACTGATTGCAAATCTGATTCAGCTCCTCAATTTATAGTCATGATTCCAAAACAAGTTTAAGCCTGCTTAAAGCAAATTTGCAATATCAGCACATTATGCTGAATGATTCGTGTAATTTGATACCACACTTCCTGTAAGCAACCCAATTCCAAGAATTTTACTGATCGAAACGTTTCATTGGAATTCGTAAACAAATTTCCACATCCTGTTGTAAACAAATTTAAGCAATATCAGCACATTTATTCTTTTCAGGTAATTTGATAGCACACTTCCTGTAAGCAGACCAATTCCAAGAATTTAACTGATCGAATCGTCTCATTGGAATTCGTAAGCAAATTTTCACATTCTTCTGCAAACAAATTTAAGCAATATCAGCAAATGATTCATGTTTATTCTTTTCATATAATTTGATACCACACTTCCTGCAGGCAGTCAAAAATTTTATTGTTCCAAGAATTTTACCGATCGAAACGTTTCATTGGAATGTAAACTAATTTTCACATTTTCATGTATACATTCATGTAAACAATCTTATTTGCAAATTCGACCAACAGAATAAAGTAATCAAGTTAGTGTGACTGATTTTTGTGTTTATCGTGTAATTCGATATCTTCTCAGCCTGTAAGCAAATTCATTGGAATTCATCCTGTGCAATGATTATTGTAGCAGCAGGATCATTCATGCTTACAAACCGTTGCTATAAAAGCGCAAGCAAACTCTTGGGGAGCACCAGTCAATCTAAGTGATTCTAAGTGTTAGTGTCGAATAAAAAAAATTAAAATTGTCTATCACTGTAGTAAATGAAAGTTTTTGAAAGATGTGTTGAAGTGTTTAAGTGATGCAAATTTTGTGAATAAAAACAATATTGTTAAAGAGTGTAACAGAAACATTCGTAAATATCAAGCAGCATTTCGAAAGTGTAATTAGAAGGCTAGAAAACGACATTTAGACAGCTGTATTGCTCAAATTAAGTCGTTGAGATTGTTAACCAAAGCTTCCCATAGAGGTGGAGGATTTAATCAACGAGTAATGAGAAGTGATTTTGTTAAGTGGGAAGAAATAAAAACAGCATTCGTAGGTAGAATTAGGACAGGTGTTATCGTGAATATAAGCCACCTAGATCCTAAGCTATTTATGCAAGATGCTTCCAAATTACTTGCTCGCCGTATTAAGAATACATTAAAACAACAATACCATATTAAAGTTGCTACAATGTTTTGCGGTGAGTTTATTAAAGAAACTGTCGATAATGAAGTTATTAAAGACACTAAGTACTTCCAAGCAAGAACTGCCCTAATCAGTGTGGAGGATAATTTGAATGAGTGGTATAAATTAAATATAAACGACTCAATACTTAACAAACTAGAAGAGTTTCAAGAGAAAGATAGTGGTTGGGCTCTGCATTCTATAATACATTTGTCGGTGCATATCAACAAGTTTGAGCCGATTCGGGGATCATTTTATATACCTCTGCCAAAGGAGATTGCATCAAAGAAAGCTTCCATTAATTTGAAGAATAATGATGAAGCATGCTTCGCGTGGGCAATAACATCAGCGCTATATCCTGCAAATGTTCACTCCGATAGGATCTCATCATATCCACATTATTCTACTGTACTTAATTTAACTGGAATAACATTTTCCATGACGGTTAAGCAAATTACACAATTCGAGGACCAGAACGATTTATCAATAAACGTATTCATCCTACAGAAAGAGCGTTTCTTCACCACAGTTTCAGTTAGACTTACGAAACACAGGATGGAGCGACATGTAAATCTCTTAATGCTACAAGATGACTATGACCAGGATGATGATGATGATGATGATGATGATGATGATGATGATGATGATGAAGATCATATGGATGATGATGATGATGATGAAGATCATATGGATGATGATGATGATGATGATGACGATGATGATGATGATGCCAGCAGATACCATTTCTGCTGGATTAAAGATATTTCGCGCCGCATATCGAAACAAATTTCGAAACATGGTGGTTGTGGAAGGCATATTTGTGATTGATGTTTGCTCTACTTTTACTCTGAAGAAAAATTAACATCACACACTCCTGAATGCGAAAAGCAAAACGACTGCAGAATTATGTTTCCATCAGAAGAAAAGAAATGGTTGGGATATAAGAATTATAACCATAAGAATCCAGTCCCGTTTTGTGTGTATGCCGATCTTGAGTCAATATTGAAGCCGATTCAGGGAAACGATCAAAATACACAGCGAATCCAGGAACATGAATTTCATAGCATAGGATTCTATTTCTACTGCAAATATGATGCTAAGCTCTCATATTACATAGCATATCGAGGCAAGGACTGTCAAAAATGGTTTGCATTAGAATTGCAAAAGATTACATCCATAGATGTACAGGAGAAGCTGAACATCAGGCCAATGCAATCCCTGACTAAAGAGGAACGGCGTTAACATATGGAAAATACTTGCTGCCATATATGTGAAAAAACGTTTGCAGCCGATGGGGAACGAGTCCGGGACCATTGCCACTTAACAGGTAAATACTGAGAATCATAATTCAATTCATTTTTTCATAAATCCTTTTAACAGGAAAATACCGAGGACCAGCGCACAATGCATGCAATCTGATGTATAAAGATTGCTCCATAGTTCCAGTCATTTTTCACAAGTTATCCGGATATGATGCTCACTTTATTATTAAGGATATAGCTACATCTTTCAATAGGAAAAGCTGATCTCTTGCCAATAAACAAGGAAAGATATATCTCGTTCACTAAGCACATGGACAGCAGCTACATAAAATTCAGATTCATCGATTCCTTCCGTTTTATGGCTGAATCTTTAGATAAGCTATAATCATTGCTGCCGATGGATAAATTAAGCACTACAGGACCAGTATGGCAGGGATTGGATTATGACACTATCAAACTTCTTACACGCAAGGGTGTCTTTCCATATGATTTTATTGATGACTCGGATAAATTGGATTTCCGGAACTTGCCAACAAAGGAAGCGTTCTATCATGCTGAAGAGGTCTGGCAAAAATTTGGAACACAAACACTTGGTGAATATTCAGATCTATACCTTAAGACTGATGTTCTCCTATCGCCCGATGTGTTTGAGAACTTTCGAGAAGTGTGCATGAAGACATACAATTTAGATCCAGCACATTATTACACCATCCCAGGCCTAACATGGGATGCTATGCTAAAATACAGTAATGTGAAATTAGAGCTGATAACTGACGTAGATATACTGCTATTCATAGAGAGAGGCATTCGAGGTGGAATAAGTCAATGTTCGAACAGATATAGTAAAGCAAATAACAAATATATGGATGATTTTAAGCCTGATGAGAGAGAGATATACTTGATGTATTATGATATGAATAACCTTTATGGATGGGCCATGTCACAGCATTTAACAACCGGAGGATTCAAATGGGTTGATGTTCCCAATATTGACGTTTCCGAAATTCCTGATGATTCTCCAACTGGATACATATTCGAAGTCGACTTGGATTATCCTCAACATCTACATGGTAAGCATTAGGACTTACCGTTTTGCTCTGAGCATTCCGATTCTTGAAGCAATGCTTACCACATGGACTCATCCTGAAAAAAGTCCACCGGGTTCTTCAATTCGACCAATCAGCTTGGCTTAAACCATATATTGATTTAAATAGTACCAGACGGATGCAGGCTACAAGCGATCATGAGAAGGACAGCTATAAAAAGATGAATAATGCAGCTTTTGGTAAGACCATGGAAAATGTGCGCAAGTATAGCGATATCAAAATTTGTCTAAAGTGGGAAGGTCACTATGGTTCAAAAGCTCGGATTGCGGCACCCAACTTCCACAGTGCAACGATATTTGATGAGAATTTAGTTGCTGTGGAATTAAGGCGAATCAAAATCTCATTCCATAAGCCTCTTTATATTGGAATGGCAGTTATGGAAATTTCAAGGATGTGCCTTTACGATTTCCGCTACAGTTTTATGCAGCGTGAATTTGGAGATAAATGTAAAGTCATGTATACAGATACAGATTCTCTAATATATGAAATTAAAGAGAAAAATGCATATGAGTTCATGGCTGAAAATATAAATAAATTTGATACAAGGGATTACCCAGAAGATAACCAGTTCGATTTACCGCTCATGAATAAAAAGATTTCTAGTCTAATAAGCTGAATGGGAAAATCATGAGCGAATTTGTTGGCCTGCGCTCAAAAATGTACAGTCTGCGTATAAACGACGGTAAAACTGTAAAGAAAGCAAAAGGAGTAAAGGCTAATGTAGTCCAGAAGCATATCAATTTCGAAGACTACGTCGAATGCTTAAATAACAAGCGAATATTAACTGCCAATCAGAGCTCCATACGATCCATAGCGTGTACACTGTCAGTCAAAAAAAGATCGCATTGAGTCCTTATGATAATAAGCTCTGATAACAGGTAAACAGCTGTCCAAACAGCTCTGATAACAGCTTCGCAGCTTTTAAAACAGCTCTTATAAGAGGTAAACAGCTTTTCAAACAGCTCTGATAACAGCTTAACAGCTTTTAAACAGCTCTGGTAACAGCTTAACAGCTTTCCAAACAGCTTTGATAACAGCTTAACATCTTTTCAAACAGCTCTGATAATAGCTTAACAGCTTTTAAACAGCTCTGTTAACAGCTTTCCAGACAGCTCTGATAATAGCTTAACAGCTTTCCAAACAGCTCTGATAACAGCTTAACAGCTTTTAAACAGCTCTGATAGCAGCTTAACAGCTTTCCAAACAGCTCTGATAACAGCTTAACAACTTTCCAAACAGGTCTGACAACAGCTTAACAGCTTTTCGAACAGGCCTGATGACGGGTGAACAGCTTTAATCTACTCAGCAGGTCCACAGGATTCGGTGTGCTTTCGGCAGAGTTACAGCTTCGACTTGTGAAGATTTCGCATGTTTCATCCTTTTATAGTAGAATGAAGGTATCAAATCCTTTACGGTAGCGAGCATTGGATGGGAAACATATTACTTACCATTAGTAGTACCATTAGTATACCCACTAATGCCACTAGGGAACCTTACTCAAGAAATGGTGTTTGCACTCGATGGATCAATACACGCACCCCCCTAAACCCAATAATAACAATAATAATTTGCTAAGAAAACATCAAACCAAGGTGATGTCATGTTGTGAAATTCAAATGATGCTGATATCTACAACTTTCCCGCTAATAAAACTTATTCAGTTGCAGCACCTGTAAACAGCGAGAACCAAGATGATGTCATACGTGATATCTACAACTTCCTCGCTAATAAAAGAAAACAGCTAAACCAAGGCATGCTGGTAGTACCGACTAATGCCAGTAGGGAACATTACTCCAGAAATGGCGTTTGCACGCGAATCAAAATTATGCAATATGCTAAATTGTATCAGGGCATTGGATGGGAAACATATCACCTACCATTAAATGCCTGTAGTACTCTCTAATGCCACTAGGAAACCTTACTCAAAAAATGGCATCTGTACTCGAATCCTGTAAAGGCCGACGCGCATACTGATATCTAGAACTTCCCCGCTAATAAAATAAAACAGCAAAAGCAAGGCATAGGTAACCTTACTCAAGAAATGGCGTTTGCACTAGAATCCTCTAAAAGCTTTGATACCCAGAACCCCCACTGATATCTACTAGAATATGTTCATGGTGATGTTATGTGTGAATTCGATTGATGCTGATATCTACAACTTCCCTGCTAAGAAAACTTATTTAGGTGCAGCACTTGAAAACAGCAAAAGATATCTAGCACTTCTCCACTAATAAAAGAAAACAGCAAAACCAAGGCATGCTGGTAGTTCCGGCTAATGCCGCTAGGTCATGCTGATATCTAGAATTTCCCCGCTAATAAAAGAACACAGCAAAACCAAGGCATTCTGATAGTTCCGGCTAATGCCACTAAAAAGCCTACATTTAGGCGCAACACACATAAAAAAAAGCCGTAGCATGCTGCTACGTGTGGGCAAACGTGAAGCAAAAAACTTCGCAAACCGTAGCATGCTACCACGTGTGGGCCAAAAGTGAAGCAAAAAATTTAACATATCCAAGAGATCCGTACCACACATCCAAGAAAGCTGTAGTACCGGAGCATGCCGGCAGTATCGGCTAATGTCTCACTGACATCTTTTAGAATCTGTTCATGGTGATGTCATGTTGTGAAATTTGAATGATGCTGATATCTATAACTTCCCTAGAAGTCTCCCGCTAATAAAAGAAAGCAGCAAAACCAAGGCATGCTGGTAGTTCCGGCTAAGGTCGCTAGGGAACCTTACTCAAGAAATGGCGTTTGCACCCGAACAAATGTCGCCAATATCTCGAAAACCAGAGGATTTCTGATGAAAATGTTGTTCCCCCCTCCCACCCCATACCGCCAAGAATCCATTTCCATGAGCAAAAATAACTTGAAATATTAATACGCTAATATCTCGAAAACCAGAGTCCGTAGAGGATTTCTGATGAAAATTGCATTACCCCCCCCCCCCCCCCCCCAACATACCCACCATCTAGAATCCATTGGCATGAACAAAAATTTCCTACTAACTTTTTCCTATTAACCTTAATTATTAGTGAAAACCAAAAGCACACATTTAGGCGCTCAAGAAAAATCATAATAAAAAAGCCTTCATTTAGGTGCAGCACATATCTATCTAACAAAACCGTAGTACGGGAGCATGCTGGTAGTATCGGCTAATGCCGCTAGGGTGCAGTCAAGACCAAATGACACATCCCGGTAGTACCGGTTAATCCCACTAGGGCACAGTCGAAACTCAAAAGTGCACCCAAGACACAAATGATGCATCCAAAACACAATGGTGTATCCAAGACACAAACCAATACAGCCAAGACACAACCCTACATTTAGCATGGGGTGGCGCCATCTGTGGCGAAATCCTGGAAGCTAAAACAAGTTGTCCAGAAACGCCATAGCGTAACTACTACCAAGCTAGATATTCTACTTACTATAAGGCGAATTACTCCAAACTCCTAATGCGAAGTAGTAACAAGTCGAAACAGACGCAGGGCTCGAGGGAAGCGAGACCATACTTTTCCAGCATCATCGACAAGCAGTTGGAGTGATCATAGAAAATTTAAGGTCGTTCATTATATGAAAGGGCAACAAGTAAAAGATCTAGTGTTGTTATCTATAAGGAATTTGTGTGTAATAAAAGCCTTAAGGTATAATTAGATTAAGCAAAGTAATAAATTTTGTCATGTAATGAACAAAAAATAAGATAACATACCATTTTATGTATTGTTATAGATAATACTATTTGTGAATTATGTAGCTACTGCACTGAACAT